>VZTA01021335.1:0-27320 GCA_013398855.1 Mohoua ochrocephala | reverse complement strand
GGGTCCTTTCTGTATCTTGTGACATAGTGGGAGGGATCCTCTGATAAACTCTGTCCAAAGCTTCCATTTCCTCTATGACAAATACCCAGCAGAGAAACTATAAAGCATTTCCCCCAATTGTTCAATTGCTTGAAAATACTAAGGTCNTGTGTGGTAAATAATTCTGATTAAAGATTTTTAGTCTAGTCATCAATTCAAACAAATAATTTAACTTTTTTCCTAGAAAAATATTTGGTGTTTCATGCTTAATCCTGCAGAATAAAGTGTCATAAAGACTCAATTACACTGTATAATTATTTAAACATAAACCATTGACAAAGTCTGGGGCTAGCCACACCTTGAGTCCTCTCAGAGAAGGAGTTTAGAAAGCAAGGGGGTCCTTTCTGTATCTTGTGACATAGTGGGAGGGATCCTCTGATAAACTCTGTCCAAAGCTTCCATTTCCTCTATGACAAATACCCAGCAGAGAAACTATAAAGCATTTCCCCCAATTGTTCAATTGCTTGAAAATACTAAGGTCATCATGCATATGTGGTACTGATATTCTGAAAGTTACCATGTGGCTGAGGCAGCTCTACCTATGCTTTTTCTGAGGTGAAAGAACTACAGTTTTTTAGTGAGTCAGGCTTTCTCTCTTAATTACATTTATAACAAGCAAGGCAAATTGACCTCATAAAAATTTGCTTGTCAGGACATAAATCCCTCCGGGACTCTCCACTGTTGTTCTAGGAGAGCATACTCCCTCTTTTTCACAATGCGCAAAAATGAGCACATGGTAGAAGAAAAATTCCCAAAAAAGTAGTGAGGGAACAATCAGAATAGTAAAGGGTAGGTAAGGAGAATAGAACTCTGTCCCTATCAACATTTTGAGTAAATATGACAGATAATGAACAGGTAAATCTAGTAGTCCAGTGTTTATAATAAATTCTGTAACTGGTTCACGTTCTAGCGGTGGTAAATTTTCAGTGCAATTTCTTCAATCTTTTAGCACTGTCAGTGGTAGTCAATTTTATTTCTGGTGCTGTGAGCAAAGAATCAAAACATGCCATCAAAAAATTTCAGTCTGCCATGAAGGTGTTAGGGTTGTATAACGATTTAAAATGTTCATGTACTTCTTGGAAATGCTCCAGCTTTTCTCATTCTGAAGAATGCTAGCAGATGCACTTTCTTTCAAACATTCACACATATAAATTTGACAATAACCTGCAAAAAGAAAATCTATTGATAGATTAACTAAATCCCATATAAATTTCTGTTTGTGAAAACGAAAGTATAAATGTACTGCTGTGTAAATTACTCTTTTGTAAAACCTGGTATGATGCTACTTAAAATGAGAGTGCCATTCACTGTCAGCAGTACTCTTGATATCTCATGCACTGGTTTCACGCTGGTGAGGCCACACCTTGAGTGCTGTGTTCAGTTTTGGGCCCCTCACAACAAAAAAGACATTGAGGTTTTGGAGGAAGTCCAGAGACGGGCAATGGAACTGGAGAAGAGTCTGGAGTACAAGTCTGATGAGGACCAGCTGAGGGAGCTGGGGGGGCTCAGCCCAGAGAAAAGGAGGCCCAGGGTGCTTCTCATCACTCTCGACAACCCCCTAACAGCAGGGTGTAGCCAGGTGGGAGTCAGCCTCTTCTCCCAGGCAACCAGTGGCAGGATGAGAGGACATAACCTAAAGCTGTGCCAGGAGAGGTTCAGTTTGGACATCAGGAAAAATTTCTTCATGGAAAGGGTTGTTAAACACTGGAACAGAGTGCCCAGGGCAGTGGTGGAATCACGATTCCTGGAAAACCACTGGACGTAGCACTTAGTGCCATCGTCTAGTTGATAAAGAGATGAGCAATCAAGGGCTGGACTTGATGGTCTTGGAAGTCTTTTTTAACCTAAATGATTCTGTGATTCTGTGCCAGAAACAAGTTCAGTATAAATAATGTAACTCTACGAGAAACCATGCAACTCAAACTATTCCTCTATAATTTAAAGACCCAAAGACTATTTGTAAGACAGAAGCATCAGGGTTGATCCCACCATGGAACTGATCTCCAGATATTTGTGTCATTGAGAAAACTGGATCCTGAAAAGAACACTTACCTGAATGGCTTTTCAAAATGGTACTGGTTTCATGTTTCAGCCAGATGCCAAAACTCATACCCATTCAGTAATTTAACTGAATGTGGAAGGACATATTTACTATTGTGTATTTTCAATGCAAAGGTGCATGTCCACTGCAAAGACATACATGACAGGCATAAAGTGTAAAAAGTAAAACTTACTCAGTGTTGTAAAATCTTGTTCTGGTTAAGTCCCTCAGTGAGACATGATGAGTGCTGCAATTTACAGTTAAGGAAGGATAAAATGTAAAGTGCTTAGATGACCTTAAAATCGGTTTTACACCAACTCTTTTTTGTCAGCCAAAATATGGTAAACTTGTGAATTATGTATTTTATTCTCTTTACTTGGCAGCATTTTCACTGCGAACTTGTCTTATGACCCTTAAAGGGTAGTGTTCCTCAGGTTTTTTAATATTATTCAAGTGAATATTGAAAAGAGCTGGAATGCATCAAAAATTTAAAACATGCTGACTCAGCAATTACTTTGAAAATCTCCGTTGTCTTTCCATGTCATTTATGCTAAAGAATATATGATCCATAACGAGGTGAAAAAATGTTTCTGTCAAAAATAAATATATTATTGTTTGGTAAGTTTCTTCTTTAAGAGTATCAGTGTCTTTTAATTGCAAGATTTAGCTATGTTTGCAGTGTAATGCTACTTACACAGCATAAAAAGAATTAAAAGAGAAAGAAAGAACAGAACATTCCTCCCTATTAAATATTTACCTCATAAATTAAATTCAAAATGTACTTGGCTTGATTTGTACCATTCAGACATAATTAAATTTCATTCATGACTTACGACAGACAATAAATTTTTTCATTATTTTAGCAGACTTTATTTGGTTGAAGTGAGGAGTGTGTATTTTATTTATAAAGTTGCATTCTGTTTATCGAAAGATTACACTTCGAATGACTGAAAAAATATTCTATCATTAGTGTCAAGAGTTCAGATCACACTGGAAGAGGTATTGTAGCATCATATTTGCACATGGGCAGAGAAATCTATTCAGAACAACTCAATTCTGCAGCAAAAGCAGTTCTTCATGAAACTGCAGTCATCTTAGATGTTTCCACTGCTATAGAGACAGTAAAAAAATGGGCAAGTTTTAGAAAACTGAAAAAAGAATGGCTTGGCCACAAATGGAATGAAAGCATTTTTCATTATGTGACCAAGGATTCGCAAAGTTAAAATGGCAGTTTGGGACTTTAGAACAAGAGGAAGATGTACTATTTTGGGGAGGGAGTTTGCTTTAAAGCAGGTAGAGGGTCTCTAAAGAGAAATAATTCTTGGGAGCATACTTGGATGACTTCACTGGATATCAAGAAAATGCTAAGATTAAGAACTGCATTCTGGGAACTTTTCACTAATGACCATTTATTCCATTCCCTCAAAGTGCCTCGTAGAATTGAAGGAACTGAGTTTTTATTTATATCTTCAGAGAAGAGGTATCTAACCTATCTGTCTAGCATGAATCAATTTTGAATAATATTTAAACACTACTTTAGTTCCTTGAATCAGCGAGAGTGATGTTCCTGGAAATGATTTTTAAGATATCTGTACAAAACTCTGATTTTTTTTGCAAGGAATTGATTGTCTACAAATTAAATGTACCGAAGCGTTTTGTTGCGAGTACAACAGCAATTTTTACCCCACCTCTACAGTTATAAGAAGCAAGCACTGAATTTATCACATTGTTTACCATAAAAACTAAATGAGTATTAGCTCGGATCTTCCAATGAGCAGAAAATGTTCAAAGATGACCATCTTATTAAAAAATGGATCTGTACTTTCCCTTTATTAAAATGTAGGGGAAAACAACTAACATAGTTTTACCTTGGTTTTGTTGTAGGTTCTGTGGAAAAATGGAGATCTGGCATGAATATAACAACTCAAATATCTTGGAGAAAAAAACTGAATTGTGTAGGTGAGAGCTGCAAATATATTTTTTACTAACATACCTATAACCAAACAATTTGGGGAAATAATGTCTTTGTTAAGGATTCAATGTCATAATTTCTGCCAGCATGGATTGAAAAAAAGGCCTAGGGCAAATCCTGCTGTGGGAGCAAGGGAAGCTAGTCTTGCTATTTTTAACATATCTAAGTAAAAAAAAATTTCTTCTTTAAAAGTTTGCGACTTTCCAATTGTGTGTCCTCTGTATATATAATAAATGTTGGCTGCAACAGTCCAAATTCTTCCTTTCATCTTCTTTTTTATGTAAATAAATTCAAATAACAAAACCAGGATTTCATTTGTAGCACTGAAGCTATGTTCATTCAAGCGTAACAAACCATTTGTTTGCCTTTGGCAGTAATCATTGCTTGCCAAAGCAATAGTCTAACCTCCAATACGACTTTAATATGTTTGCATGTTGAAGGTGAATTTCAGTGATAATAAAAGGATAAGAATTACTACACCATCTCATCTATCATCTTATATTTCCTGTTGCCCCATGACCAGGTGGAAGTTGGAGACCTAAGATTTGAGGGTAATGGAAGCAGGTTCAAGGCGGCAGGTGAATCCCTTCCCAGCCTACTTCACCTGCTCAGGTGTCCTTATAAAATAAGTATAAGGCTCTGGAACTTGAGGGCCAGGCACATGTAAATCTCGACAAAGGTCCATCTAGTTATGCAATTTATGAAGCTTCCTCTGTAGTACTGGGTTAATCTTTTCCTCTTAGATAATAATTCCCGGTTTCACAGAAATAAAGAACTGACATGGAAAACTTTTGCTGAAGTATTTCTCCCTAACTTTTCTGTAATGTATCTGCTTTATACTTCCTTAAAGATTCATGCCATCTAAAGAATATCAGCTACAGGTGATGAGGGGACTGTAACTCAGAGCTGTGTCCATTTGGGATCTCTGTTTTGGCAGCCTTGAAGGGATGCACTTTTCTTTCTAGTCGAGTAGTTCTGATAATGTTTAGCAAGGTCCCTAAGAGGATGTGCTGAATATCACTGTCTATTTATGAAACTACTACTGAAACCTCTTGTAACCACAAGAACACAGGGCACATAGCAATATTCCATGATATACTCTCATTCTAATAATAACCATAAGAGTAATTACACAGAAGAACTGCTGATAGAACTGCGTGAAAGCTCTGTCTCTAGCAATTGATTTTTGTCCTACCATATATCAAAAAGCAATATGGGTAGGGCAAACACAAATACTTAACTATGAATCCAATCTTTTCAGACTTTTGAAAGAGAAGTATTGTCCTGGATTTCAGATACTTCCACAGGCATCATGGGACATGTAGCAGTATCTCTCTCAAATAGCAAGATATTCTAGCAGTAATGAAAGTTACTGAACAGTTGGCAGTTACTGTATGACATATAAAACTGAATTACTTTTAACACAGACCAAGAAAATGCTAAGGGTCATGGATTTCCTACATTGTGTAGACAAGTATAATCAGACATATAATCTCTGTGTTTTCCCAGTCAAATTATGCATCTCTGAAGCAATAAATTAACTGCACCAGCACAAGGCCGTTCTAGTTAACTGAGAGAAACACTGTATTCAGTTTTGTACTGCTCACAGCTAACATTTCAGTTTATCTGTTTACAGGTTATCTCAGATCAGTAATGGTGCCAGGGAAAAATTTTGGAATGCACTTCCCTATAAAGTATACTGAGTTTGTTTTTCTTCTATTATAGACAAAGCATTGCCTTGATGGAGGGACTGGGTTGACTTTCCAGTTCCTACAGGCTAGTTCAGCATTTTGAATCAAGCTGTTGGTTATGATCAATTGTGTGAAAAATCTGTCAAATATACTTTGAAAAAGATGTCTCAAAGCAAAGAGCTTCTTATCTTTTAAGGGCTAGTTTAACTCAAACTTACACTGAAAATTATCAACATGTAGTTGTCTCTCCCCTAAGAGTTGAGGAAGAGTTCATCAGTCACGACTTATCAGGTGTTCTTGGTAAAGGTATTTTATTAATTATTCATTGGGACACTTAGCATAATTTCACCTTGCAGATGATGCAGTTAAAAGAAATGTCTCTTAGTGCAGCCTCTCTTAAAGATCTGAGATGTTTTACACCATGTCTTGGTAGCATTACAAAGACAGTCTGCCTTCTCCTTGATTCCTTTTGTTCTTGACACACTTATTGATTGTGTCTTCCTTTTCTCTGAGCTCTAACGCACCCGCTCTGAAGTTCCACGCTTCCAACATTAAGTGCCTTGTGTGTTGGCAAGAGTCATTCAGAGCAGTCAAAAGAAGAAAGGCTTCAGCGTTCTTCAGCTGCTTAAATTGGAACAGCATGATGATTTGGCTTTAATCAGATTTAATGAAGTCATATTACATTCAGGTCTCATACGACCTTCCTGAGTCTTGGTCTCAGGAAGCCAGAGAAGTGAGAGGCCCAGGAACAAGATGTTCACTGCTTTATCAGCCAGTTGCTTTTTCAGTAGCGGAAATCAAACATTAACACCAAATACAACAACTGAGCTAATTCATGGATCTGTACTGAGACACCACCAATTGCTCTTAGGGAAACATGAGTTTTCTTAAACATGGTTTGAGTACTCATCCAGCCCCAGAAATCACATACCTACTCTTGTATCCTTGAACAGCAAAATAAAGCATTTTTAATGTCTTCAAAGGACACAAATATCAGTAACTAAAATCTATTCCTGCTCTTCCAATTAATATCTAATCCCTTAGTCTTTGGTGTATTTTTATACTATTCTACTTGAAATATAAAATCACAGTTTGGGATCTGATTACGTATACTAGCCTCTTGCTAGAAGAATACCTGGCTGCAGAATACCACAACAGCAAATGGAGTGATACTTTCAAGAAGTGGTTTCAGTAGTAAAGGGGAAATCAGCTGTAAGAAAAGCACAATTTGTGCCAAGAAATCTGAAATACAGTCTGAATTTCTGCCAGGAATTCAGAAATGCACTCTGAAAAAGCACCAATTTCCCAGAAAACTGATAATGAGTAATACCTTTCCTGTTGGATAAAGTGCGACAGATTAAATTTACCTCTTTTTTCTCTCCCACATAATGCAATCTAAAAAACTCTAACCAGTCTCCAGTAGGATTCAATGCAATTTAACTTTGCATATGCAGCTACAGATGCTCCCTGCATGTCATCAAGGACATTCAGGATGAGGAGAAACAAAAATGTTTCTTTCAAACACAACTCAGTGCCTACATAACAAGAAGCAGATCTCTTTGTTGGACTGCATAAGTGATTTAGGATCACCTATAGACAATTAATAGTTTAATATTTTTAAGGAAACGTTGTGTAATGAGATCTTAATTTTAAAAAAGGCAAAATGAATGCACAAATGCTAGCAAGGTCTAGATTTAGTTCAAATCTTACTCTGCATCACCTTGAACGAGTCACTAATGAAATTTGAAGGAGTCTTGGAGTCAGCTTGAAGAGGACCAAGATATTCTATATTTTAACTAATTTATAACTTTTAAAAATACTTCTTACCTTTCCTTCATTATCAAGTCATATGAATTCAAGCAGTTTTTTCCCAGAGTTGCCAGACTACTTACCTACAGGGTAGCAAAATTTCATGCTAACATGCCAAAAAAAAACATGGAAGAAAATTACAGAAAAGTGTGGTTTAAAGCAAAACACAGAGGATAGTTTCTCCAAAGGCTAGAAAGAACCATGTTGCCCTGCAAAAATTTACTGTAGCCCAAGTCTGTAGAGGAAGATTTAAGCTTTTGGAATTAATGAGATCACCTGAAGAAGACAATCGGTATTAGCTAATGCTCGGGAACTATGTCAATGGCACATTTTGGTCAGGGATTTAAATATGAACAAAAATTTCATGTAATCAACATAAATGGCAATCATGGCCATTGTTGACTCACCAAAGGCAGGGGGACTGAATAATATTCCCAGTCTCCTGTTCATTTCCTGATTTCACTACTCACTGACATGTTTTTAAAAGAGCAGAAGTTGCACACTACTACACTTGCTACTCCACAGAAGCAGCCGTAGCAGAAATCGTAATCATCCCTTTCTGTAACCCAAATCTCCTAGGATATATTCACAAGGTGGACTTAATTTGAGGCCCTGCTTGAAAAATCTCTTGGAATAGGAGGGATTCTATCACTGTCCCAGGTATCGTGGAACTTGTCCAAAAACTCTTGTTCCACTTAAATCTGTCACGAGCTCTGCAGAGATACTTATGCAACTGCCTGCAGATCAGTAGTACGAGCTCAAAAAGGTCATCTTTATGATCAAGAAATGCAACATAAAGGCACCACAGCAAAAAAAAAAATAAAATTACTAATTGTTGTTCCCAAATGAGTAAGAATGAAAATTATTTGTACATTACATATGCCATTGTTCTTATGAGCAGGACATCTGTTAAAGGCGTGGCATTATCTATTCTACATCAGTCCCATCCTGATATGCTGTGTTTTTTAATCTCGTCAAAGTATATGTGATAATTTTTAATTTCCCTTTTACAAAACAGCTGGAGTTATTACACCTTTTGCAACTAACATTGTATTAGGAAACGACAAAAGGGACACTTTTAAGGGGCCAAATAAAATGTGTGTAGACATAATCAATTCTGAAATTCTGTAAAAATATACTTGTAATTAAAAAACCCCAACTAAAACAAACAAGAAGAAACAAAATGAACCTAGACATTGACAGTGCAGCACAAGTCACTGTTGTTGGCTGTAGACCAATGAATGTATGATGGAAAGGGGAACAGAGTAGATCTTTACTTCCACTGTTTCTGCTTTCCTGGGAAGGACAAGGAGTTTCTAACACAGTTTACAGTGTTGCTGAATTTATTCTAAGCATATAGAAGGGCAGGAGGAGAACTAATTCAACCCTTCCCAAGTGTAGCTTGGCACAAGACACTTCTGGTACTAGATCATGAATCCTATACCAAGAGCACCGTGACAAAGTTTGACTTCGCAACCAAGTATTCACCTACGAAATAAAGACCCACTGTTTCTACAGAACACAAAGGGAAATATTACTACTTGCATATGTGGGAAAAGGTTGCATTCTTAAAGGAAAAGTACACATCTCTATGTCTAGAATAGAAAAACATATACTATTAAATAGTGAAATAAAAAAAACACAAAACCCACCCTGCTAATGCTACAACATTAGAGTAGACAGAAGTTACCTCTACAAATATCCTTCAGAGCAGTCTGTATTAAGCACTGTAGGCCATGGAGATTATATGTTTGTTGTGCATGAAAGAGTCATGTACTTAGTGTTCTCTGATCTAAGTGAAAACTCAAGAAACCATGATTTATCTTCTGATTAAGGGTGAATTAAAGGCTTATAATGAAAAATATATTTGTTTCACTCAATGGCATTGTTTTATGTAGTAATATGTCTTGCTCCTGTTGAGAGGTCCTAGTAAGTGTTCTCAATTCAGAAACACTAATCGAATAATGAGAGATATTAAGAGAAAGTACGTTTCAGAACCACGTTTGAATTTTCCAGAAGTTTTGTATTAAACAGTATGTTCAGCTATTCATAGCATAATGTACATATATGTACCGAAAACATAATTTCAAAATCTCCTTGCTAATCTTATATTGAAGTATGATGTAATCATATTTCATTTTGCTCATGAAAGGTACCAGGTATCCGAGTTTTTGAGAGTCAAACTCCATGAAAATATTATTATCATCACAGATGAAGAAAGATTAGAAAATAGCCTAGAACACGCTAATAAAATAAATCCCAGTAAAATCTGCTCTATCTCTGTTTAATTAGATAATATTACTGACATTTTAAAGAAAAAATAACAGTTTGAAGGGTTAAATGCACTCAATAAAAAAGTCCTGCCATGGTAGAGACTCATAGTATAACTGAACATTCATATCTATTTTTCAAGCTGAAGAAGTGGGGGTTATTTATTTACATTAACTGAGTGAACGACATTCCTGCCACCAAGTAAGAATTTTAAGTGACTGATGAATGTTTTTCAAGGTCAGAAGAACAGACACAAAAATAACTACTTTTTCTGACTTCATGTCAATCATTGCCCACAATCCTTGTGACACTGGTTAAATTTTGAGCATTCTAAAGTTCAGACTTATCAGTTTGTAATAAATGCCAAGAAGACTCAATCTTCCTCATCAGCTTGATTCTCCTGGCTGCATAGCAACATTTCTCAGATAAAAATTAGTCTAGATAAGGTCCACATAAAATGACCTCATTGTTTCTTATCCTTAACTCATTTTAAAGTAGTTCGAAGATCTTCACAGAGTAATACAACGTGCAAGATGGACAAATCTTTTGCACAAATTCTACCTCGTGTTAATTGCAAGTCAAATAATGAAGACTTTGTGCCACTGGAAAATTAAAAACAAACAGAAAAATGAACATTTCTCCTATTTCACACCTTGGTGATCTTTAGCTAAACCCATCAAAAGCAAAAATGTCACCGAACAGTTAATGTAGGTTCTAGGACTACACTCAAGGAACAGAGGGAGAATGTGACAGCATTTAAAACCATGATTTTCTTCTGGTTAGTCAAGTATCTTGGAAGGTAATCTTTTGTCCATTTTTAATGTACAACTAGTGAGTTTAGGACAACCAAATTGCCCCCAAAGCGCTGGGGGCTTGAATTACTCTCCTGAACATCTAACTTTACCGATGGGCTCAAAGCCAAAAAGAGTGTCTAACTCAATAAGCCTCCTTCTGAATATAGATGACTGAGATACAAAGAAAATGAATACTGAAATATGAAAAAAAAGGAAAGAACAGACTTCCCAATCAGGCAAGGCAAAGCTTACGAATTTTGGTCTGGGACTGGTCCCAGTTAGTATTCGTGGCAGATGGGTAAATCCTGATTGCTATAAACTGTGCTACCAGGCAAAGTAATCCTAACAGGATTGGAAGTTGAAGATCCACAACAGTGATCCACCACAAACGTGTTTCTTGCCTAATGTGTCACATTTTTCTGTAATGCTCATGCAGCTTGGAAAATGGAGATGGTGCAATGGTTTTCAGGCCGAGGGTGGTATGCGGTAAACAGATGACGCTGATGAAGCAGAGCTTTCATGCTCTACTAACCTAAACTTTATCCCAGCATTGCCCACAGACTAACTGGTGACAGAGTAGCTGCAACAGACTGAACTCAGTGAGAGCTCAAAAGCAATTACATCGTGATTATCTTTGGTTTTCCAAGTATGTTGAGCAATAACTTGGTATTTCATTCATGCTTAATGTGTTATGTGTATTACAGTCAAGAGGTTAAATAATCCTGCCAGGTATATTTTCACTAAGTTATATTTTTACGCAGTGGACTTGAAAAGGCTGGCATATGTAAAAAGCACAGTAAAACATATAAAAAAAATATTTAGCCTAAACTGTTCTTTCTAGTGGCATAGATCCAAATTTTGAAGTGTTTTCTTCATGCTATTAAATCTCATAAAAGTGATCTGAAAAGATTACAAGATTGCAGTATGTGGACTGTTTTTACTTCAAGTTTGTATCAGTTTTCTCAATTCAAAGAGATCACACACTGAAATAGGAAATATTCTCTGTTGATAATGGTTACATCATACCCTCACAAATACCTATGTATTCTCTGATATTAGTGGCAGGACAGAAAAACAGTCCAAGATTTGGAAGAAAGCTAAAATTTAGAAGTATGTGATACCCTAGTTTTTTACTGCTATCTCCAAGAAGTCTGAATAAGGCATTAGCAATACATAAAGATGCAGTTTTCACTGTATCTAAATCACCACTTCAGACTTGTGGCTATGCAAACTTAAGAAATTTACTTGGGAAACCATAGATTCCACACTGAAACAAGGAAATAGACTGCTAAAACTGTCCAAAGGGATATTATAAGTTCCTACAGCCACAAGAATTTCCCAAGTTACTTTGAAGTGGATGCACGGTATTTCTTTAGCGACTCCCAGGTTGAACTTTAAGAGATACAAATCACAAGAGCAGTGTCGGTTCTTAGTAGGTAAGTCTGAACGCTCTGTTTTCTTTGATGTCTCAGGATTCTTACTGAGAATAATTATTTCAGAATATTTAAAAGCAAGAGCATGTTGATAAGGGAAAATCCCTATGGTATCGCAAATCAAGAGGAATTCCTGTGATGACATGATTTGATCAGTTTCCTACCTTCGAAATCAGAACAGAGTGTAGTGTCCAGTACTTGGAAGCTCAAGATCTGCTCTCTGTTACATAGATGAATGATTTTTCTTTCGACTAAAGATTGATAACATTCAGGCAGATATAAACACTTCCAGTCCGGCTTTCAGCTTAGATGCTAAAGTCTGGTTCTGTTGACTTCAGCGTAAGATATTTTTGGCAGACTGAATTCTGGTTTCCAATACACAAGGGAAGCTTATGGTTTAGGCTCCTTTAAGTTCATCATTTGATGCATAGCCTGCTATTGCACCCCACTGAGATATTAGTTATCCCTTCGCTTAACTAATACTTTTCCTCTTAACTGCTGTTGCACTATTAGGTGGGAATTCATTTTCTTTATGCAGTTGTATCCAAATAAAAATAAAATTCATTTTCATTTAAAACAAGCAAGTTTTTTTAATGCGTAAATTATTTCCTTCCCATTGTTACATTATGTGCAGAAACAATCAAACAAAATCAAAATTGTTTGACAATTGATCCTTTAAGTAATGCTTTACTTTGGAAATGTAAAAGTTGAAAGATTGTAGAATACATTAGAAGGTAATTAGATTTAAATGTGTCTCTGGGACTACTATACTCTGCCTGCAGCTGCTTTCCAAAAGGAAAAAGCACAAGTCTATGAGATATTCTTTAAAACTACTGAAACCTACAGTGGTTTTGACACTAGTTTTCAATGCCCTGATAAACTTTAGTCTAGAGAATGTCATGACCTTTAGTACCATGCCAAGATTTCTCACTGAAATATCAATCCTAAATTTAATCAGTTTCATTTCCTGTTTGTTTGTTTCCCCCAGGGAATATGTATTACTGCATGTGGGAGCTCTAGATCCCACTATGTCAAGTCTTTATAGGTATTTTAGATAAATTTAAAAGTATCCAAATTAGATCATAAGAACATTTGCAAATACGTAAGAGAAAACTCCCTGTCACAAATATGGCTTTCAAAGACATCATAGTCGTTACAAACCAGCAAGTCTGCCTTCCATCCCCTGTAAGATGGGTGGAGCTTCAACAAAAAATAAGGTCCCTGAACACAGAGCAGAACTTGTGAAAAAGCCAGTGTAGTTTCTGTAACAGGAAATCCTGCCTCACAAAAGTTAGACAGGAGAGTCAGTAACAATACAGATAACAGATAATAGTCTAGTGAACAGAACAGTCCACTAAGATTTTCAAGAGGTTTCCAAACTAAAAGTCACCAAAGAAACTTGAGATGAGATTAGAGCAAATGTAATTTAATGAAACTGAAAGGTCATCAAAGATAAGAAAGCAAAAAAAGCAGGACCTGGCAGGTTTTCATAATGAAGAGGGCTTAACAATACTCCAAAACACCCAATGGATCAGCGTTAAGACTTGTTTTGTTCAATGTCTGTCTGCACTTATGATCCAGAGAAGAAAGTGAACATGGAAATTTGCATGTTTGTAGATGAAGCTTTTTTTGGATTGTCAACGCTACCCAAAAACTCCACAGTTTTTGCAGATGAACCAAACCCCAGAAAGGATGTTCAGCTATTACCTGATACACGTCGGTGACTAAGAGGCTGTAATGACCTCTCTAATCAGCTTTTTCATACAAACCAAAAATTAAAAAGGTAATTAAAATCCTAGATCAGATCAGACAGATTAGATTAGATTAGACTAGACTAGACTAGGGAAACATAACCACACAACAATGCTTATATTTCAGCTAGTGCAACTGTAAAGCTACTCATGACATTTAAAAACTGCAACAATGAATATCTAAAAAATGGTCTCTATCTTCAAGCAGACAGTGGTAATAATCAAGAACGTTTTGATGGGTATAGCTTTTTTAGGGAACATTTATTTATTTATTAGAACATTTCCATTTCTGTGCTCCCAGCACATTCATGGTTTAGGCAGGTCAGCAAGATTGCAAACTCAACATTGTAGCAGGAATGGATTAAGTCTGTGCAGACACCGTGAATTCAAAATTCTGGAAAGACTTACAGCACCACAATTTTCAATGAATTTTTATTATCACTTCATCTTTCTTCATTAAATAAAATTAATCTGTCACAAAATATAGTGTGAAGCATTCTTTTTCTTTTAGTTATTATTGGCTGTATATTACCTGTCACAATCTTACAATTCCCTTTCCTCATTACCTTTTTCTGGTCATGAATTCAGTTTAACTATGGACAGTTAGACGATGAGCACTAATTGCTCTCCTACCCAAGAACCAGTCAACAGTTCATCTGCCTCTTAAGGAGGCTCGGTCTTGCCCTTGTGGAAATTGGTGGGAGGTAGAAAACAGGGGAGACAGTTCATTCTTGGACTTCAGGTTGTAGCTTTTTGCACAGCGGGAAGAAATACTTGTAGATGTTTGCAACTAGGTCCAATAAAATGTTTGAGCAATGCCAAGTTCAGTGCCATTTTTGACAGGTGTCACCTCCACAGACCACTTGCCATGAGGAGTAGCCACTCCTTGGTCATTGGAATGAGCAAGGCAGGCATGCATATGCACAGGTTCTCTGCACATAAGGTGCTAACATGGAGTGTTTGAGGGTCTAGGACAATCCCTTTGGCTTCTCCAGTCAGTTTGGTTTAAAGTCTCAAGAGAGTGAGCTTAAGCTTTGTCCACACCTTATACAGAAGTTGCCTAGTGATAAAAATTGGGAATGTTTTGGACAAAGGGAAAAACTTTCATGCCAAATGTGAAGCTTGGGCAAAAATTTGGGGATGGAGCCCTCCCCCATCCGTTCAGTGGATCCAGGAACCCAGGACAACTTTGAGTGTAAGTACACTCTACTTGGATTTCAAGGAACTGAACAAACAGTTCACTGAAACAATGCTTTCCCTCTAAAACGGTGAGATGCATACATCTTCGAAGTAATACAGGAGCAGAACCTCAACTTCCAATCTGTTGCCAGGGCGATCATCAGGCTAAATGAGGCTGTGGTTTCAACACTCACAATTCCTGTGTGTTTTCCGAAATGGTCGAAGAGAAACAGATTCATTTCATCTGCTTTACCTCAGATGCATGCTCTTATTACTGGTTTTTTTAAGTCAAAATCTTTTTGCCTCACAGCACTATGATAGTACAGGTTTTGCAAGCACACAGCAGCACAGGTAGATTGGGTTCCCTGCTCTGCTGCATGAAGGTGAATTGAATTGCAAGAAGGTTCAGACATTGGGAATACAAGAGATCATCATATACACTCTTTCTCTACAAGACCCGGCAAGCAAGACTAGTATTTTTGGGCTAGTGTTTTCCTGTCATAAAGGCAATGTCAAGAGAGCTACAGCAATTTCACTGTTGGAATAACACTGGCAACCCAATTCCAGTCACTTTGGGCAGTTCTTGTCCATCGAGATTTCTTAAGCTAAAAAACCAAATGGCAACATTGCTTAGTTAATAAAAAATCAATTAACTCAAAAAAGAAGTTTGGTTCTTTTAATCAATAATTTCTTCACAAAGCAAAAGGATGCTTTTATACATATACAATGTAAGGACTGCATTTTGAGTGAAAATATTCATACAAATCAGAAACTCAAACAAATTCACACATTTTAACAACTAAAGACATGGCAAGGGGAACAAAATTTGGATTCAAACACTGAAATTCCTATTTCTTCTTCCCCAAACTTGCAGTGAATTTAATAAAGTGCACCCTGTTGGTATGGTGCTTCACAAAACTGGAGTGACAGTAGAAACAACCAAGTTAAATCTGGAACAACGAATATATAATTTTGTCAGCTATGTTGGGATTACAGACATTTTCCTAAAGTGTCATTAGTATTCAACCAAAGATAATAATTTCTTATTAATTTGAAAAATACATAGAAAATTTTACAAGAATTAGAGGAAAAAAAAGAAAAGAACTGTCAACCCTTTGTTGAATAAAAGTACTCTTGGGGAAAAAAAACCACTAATACCAATGGTATTGGTACCAAAACATATCAGTGATCATGGGCACTCAACACATTCTCTGTGTTGGAATATAGGTCATTCATTTATCATTTAGTTTTTTTCATCTTCTTCTGTTTTCTAGTGGCAGGATAGGCTTTGAGTAGTTACGTTTTCTCACCAAAAACCAGAGATTCTTTCTCAAAAGAGAGGGATTTCTTCCTCATCTAATTGGAGATTAACCATATCCAAGGAGGGAAAACAGCAAGTTTCTTGTTTAGATTTTAGATTATGTCTACTGGTAATTCCTGAGACTGAAGGTACATCTCAGACTGGACTAGTAGGTAATGAAATATTTTAAATGCTGTAGGGTTTGTTTTCTTGTGGAATTTCCTCAATGCAAACATCCATCTCACCTAAAAGAATAAACCAAGCGCAATGTTTAAGGCATAACTTTACCAGTGCAGATATGAACTGCCAGTTAAAGAACAAATAGCACATTTCTAGAAGACTTTTTGACAATAAATTTATCTTATGCTTGTTTTACATCACAATCTGTTTCCCTTTTGTTATGTGTAATTCCAGATCTTTGCAATGGCTACACTTCCAAACCTGGAGTGAACACTAACTCTATTCATCATTTAGCCTTCCACCAAGTTTTATGATCTACTTTTGATCACAGAGAATTTGGCACAAATTTCTGAATCCTATAGTGGGTGATCTGTACTTGCTGGTACTGTACTGGGTGTGGAAATAACTCTTGGTTCTAATTCATTGCTTCCTCGGCGGGCTTCCCTTTTTGTTACATAGGTAACTTCCGTTAGTGTCTCTCTTTTTTTTGTAAACAAAAAGAAAAGCATTTCTGAAGTATTAATATGTTGCTACCTCACTAGTGGTCTGGAGGCCGTGTGCAAAACCCTAAATTGTCGTGTCATCTCTCGCAGGTAAAAGTAAAATAACACAGCAATGTATAGAAAACTTGAACTTTATTGAACTCTAATACTCCTAAAATCTGCAACTGGGTGGTGAGAAGAGTACTGGGAATATTGTGCCTAAAAAAAAAAATCACCGTTTTTGAACTTGGAAGACTTCAACTTCTGGGTAGAAATATTCCAATAAATCCTATGCTTAATAATGAGAGGCTTCACTAACACCTATGTTAGGAATGTCCCAGTGCCTGGGGTCAGAACTGGTCATGCATTCCCTGCCATGACCTGCAAGCCGAGAGCCTGACTTGAGCTGGAGATACATGGGCAAGGGGAGAAGTGTAGTTTCCTCCTCTTCCAAGTCCCACATTTCCTTTGATCCCTCTCTCTAGGCAATGCCTTCTGCAGAGGCAGTGACGCAGGGAGAGCTTCATCAGGGCGTGGTTGTCGCTCAGCAGGCAGATCAGCTCCTTGGAGCAGCCATGCTCCTGGCAGCATGTCCCTGTAGAGGCCGGGGGTCTCTGGTGGTTCTGCTGGAAGCCACAGCACAGGGGGATGGGAGGGGGTTGGAAAGGGCAGAGGGGCTGAGCCCTCTCCTTCTGGCTTTGGCCTCTCTGGGAGAGACTCCTGGCCCGACTGGGCTACCCCTGGCAGAGGCTGCAGGAACAGGAGCTCCAGCGGCTTTGCGAGGTGTCCCTGGGGCTAAGCCTGAGCCCCATTCCTGCCCAGGGGCTGAGCCCCACCTCTGCCTCCGGGCCTTGAGGAAAGGGCTGGGCAGGAGGCCCGGGACCCTCAGTAGGTTATTGAATATTAATGACAATATGGTAAATTTGTGTTATCTCACTGTAGAATAGTACCTAAATTCAATATTTGTATTATAGGCCTGACACTTGCTTAATTACATTTTAAAGCTTGTTGTGAAAGACAAACCGTAATAATCCAGACACTTCTTCAAAACTTTGCAGAAAGAGTATCACACATTTTATAAGGAAACGGCACATTTCACCCATATTTTTTTCTCTATTTTTGCCATTTCTAAGAAATAAAGCAGTAACAAATTTCATGTATGAAATTAATAACCAGGTTCTTTACTATCCACTATAAATGTGCATCTGTTGAATTCAAAGACTATTTCAATGTACTGGAAAAAGAAAAATCCTCCAAAAGCTGTATTGTCCTTTATACAAACCTTCATAAGATTTTGCAAAACAACCAGGCTTAAATTCACTTCATGTTCAGCCACATCCACATAGCTCCAATAATTCCTTTCCATTCCGTATATTGCAAAGAGTAATCAAAAGTCACTACCCTGCTCTTTGAGTTTCTAGCCAATCTTCTGACAAGATTAAACATTTTTCTTTCTGTTGCACATAATAAAGCCTTCAATCCCACATGACATACAATGCTTACAATTAAAACACAATTCTCTTTTCTGTGGCATTGAAAGGATCTTGGTTTGAAATCTTTCCTGGCATAACCTTTCTTGATCAGTTTAAAATGAAAGAGAAACATTTTTAGCCACTTTTGGTAGCATAAATAGAACCTTATCAGAGCTAAATGGAACACGTTTATTTATCATACTATAATTGCACTAAGAGATAGCGAAATGGTATATTGATATTCTCAGCAGTAAAGCAAAATTGAAACATTCTTCAATGTGACAGGCATACATGGCTGAAGAAAATTGTGTTCTGAAAATTTTGTTCTGAATTTCAGACTTCTCACCATTAAGAATAAAGCATTCCACTAATGAGAGGACATTTACATTTCAATCAAGCATCAGTAGATTAATTAGGATCTGGGACAAGAAATGTAGTTGACTTGTGTGCTGAAGTACTCTGGAGAATCCTCCTCGCAGAATTATTGTATAGGAGCAGTATTAGATATCACATATTTCAGAGCCTGTGTTCTCTTTTTAAGTGAGTGAAAACTACTTAGTCATCTAATAAACCTGTGTCGTGCTTTAACTCAGGCAGATGTCTAAGCATCACCCATGCTCACTCACTCCTGCTCATCAGATGGGGTAAAATATCAGAAGAGTAAAAGTGAGAAAGTGCATGGGTTGAAATAAAGACAGTTTAACAGGGAAAGCAAAATTCACAGGCACAACCAAAGTAAAATAAGGAATGAATTTGCTATTTTCCATTGTCAGGCAGGTCTTCAGCCACTTCCAAGAAATCAGGGCTTAGTTACACAGAAAGTTCTCTTAGGATGACAAATGCCATCACTCTGAACATGGTTCAGAACAACCCTTTGGTCACTTGGGATCAGCTGTCCCAGCCGTGTCCACCCCTAACTCCTTGCGCACCCCAGCCTGCTCACTGGTGGGGTGACAGACAGAAGATTTCTTGGCTCTGTGTAAGCCCTGCTCAGCAGTAACAAATACATCCCTGTGTTAGCAGCACTGTTTGCAGCACAAATCTATAAAATATCACCATACTAGCAACTGTGAAGAAAATTCTATCCCAGCCAAAACCAGCACAGCAAGAAAACCTATCTTTCACTACAGATATTTAGCAGATATTTATCTATCAGTAATACAGGACTGACTTCTGAATCTGATCTTTCATGAACAGTGAAGAGATGAATTATTAAACTGTGCATTTAATTTGCACCAGAAATCCCTGCGATCGTACTCTTTAAAAAGGGTAAATTTGCACACAGACGAGACCTGCTGAATACATAATTTTCTCTGTTCATCTGCATATAGCTTTTCTTTATATAGTGGTAAAATTCAGCAGCATGCAGAAATGATGAATGACATCATAAGAAGGTACTTAAATATGGTATAAAATTTTTATTTCAAGTAATGTCTGTACCAAAAGACTTTGTGACCATGCTACACACTATAATTTTGCGGTTCATACCATATAACACTAAAATATTCAGGTACTATCTGGTTTATTGAAAAATTAAATAACAGTTTCAGTCAGCTTATGAGGAACCCCAATTCATTGGGAGCTCCCTTAACACGCCATTTGATTGCTGTAAAACTGAAGAAAGTATGGCATTTACCCATTTTACAAGACTTATTAAAGAGGATGGTGGGTTAGTGTAGTAGGTGGAAACCGTGAAACAAATTTATACTAACAACATGAAACAAACTTAACAATTCTGCCAGAAATGTTTTTTTATGTCTTCATGGATCTTTATGTCTTCACCGAATTGCCACAGAATATGACAGTCCTTCTCTCCAGGTCTTGCAAAACAGAAGAATGTTTCTGTGCAGTCAAATTTTGTTTATTCCAGTTTTTCACTCTCCTTCTGTCAGGTCGAGTCTTTCTGCATTGTGAAGGAAGAGTAACAGAACTTCTATATTTTTACTAGGACCTGGCATAAGCCTCCTTTCCAATGTTCCACGTAGAAATTTTCAAAATGTAGTAACTAGTATTAATGAAACACTGCTAGAACTATAATGTATTTGTAATGGATTTGTAAAGGAGGAAATGTGGCTGGAAGGCTTTTTACCTCCTTACATACTATGTCATATACGGCTGGCACAGAACGCGTTCATGTTTCACAAGTCAGAGATGATCAAATGAGCATTTCTCAGCATGCATGTCAGACTGCAACTGTGTTCCATCAGAACATGGAAGAATTCAGAATGCAATAAATATATATGCACCTACTACATTATATTTTTTTATTAACAGAAATCTAATTAAAATTTCACCTCTTGCAAAATGTCATTCCTAGTTGATACCTAAATACCATAAATGGAACTTGTTGTCACATACACACATGCATAGACTAGTTCCTAAGAAATTTGAAAATTAACTAAGCGAAATTCAGGTGATAGTAAAGTGAACCACCCTTATATGAAAGAGATGAATAAGGGCATAGCTCAAACAGTGAACATCAAATGAGAGATATTTACAGAGGAGTACTGGTGGCAAACAGTTTGTGAATAATTCTTAAATTTCAATTCATTAAAATATTTTCCAAATTTTCATGAACCCTTTTTTTTTGCCCAATCTAATATCATTACATGTGCATAGAAGAGTTAATATTTTAATATTATATATTTGCTGCTATATTATATAAAGAACCTGCTGAGTCGGTCTCATCCTGACATCAGATACACACTCAGAAGTTGAAAGAATAGATAAATACTTTGGTAGGAGTAGCACTGGCCTATCACGTGATGAAAAAGATATAGAATAACAGACAAAACAAATGCAATTCCTATTTTACATTTTTGTTAGTCATTTTCTTTCACTTCACTAGATGCTTCTTACTGAGAAATCCATTTTCTTGTAAAGCTGTTAAAAAAAATATTGTTTGAGGAAAATTATAGATGAGGAAGGGTTTTTTAAATTATTTTCTGGTTGTGCGTCTGTTGAGTGGATGGCCAGTATAAGATGCAGATGTATTAATGTTGGATGCATATGGTTGCCTAGAGTGGAAGCTATTAGAACTGCTTCCAAATATAAGCTATTCGAATGGTGGTAGCAAAATATGAAGACTCTTACAGCTGAAGAGCCACAGAAAAGGGGGAGAAAAAAAATTGCAAAGTTGTAGTGTCTCCAGAGTGAAGGCTCAACTTCACTGAAGTCAATGTTGAAATTCTCTTTCATTTTCTTTCATTGTTAGGGTTTTTTTCTCCTGACAGACCTTCTGTGAGAGGTACTGTAGTAAATATGCTCACCATGACAGAGTAATTTTTTCCTGTTAGCCAAATTTTTGGTTTTAAACTCTAAAAAGATAGAAGGATTGTCACCACATCTACCAGTCATCTGTTCCCCTTTTTACAGAGGCAGATTTGTTATGCCATGGTGTCATCTTATTTCTTAACTAATAATTGCATATTTTCAGAGAGAAAATATCATCATGAGCTCCTGGGTATGAATTACACCTGATTAAATATTTTCATTTGAATCTCAGTTTTCTTGTGTGCACATAGGAATCTTGTTCTGACAAACTTGTATATCATAGTCAAAATATGAGAGCAAGTCTGGATTTTTTTCTTATTTATTCTTCTCTTTTGCTGGGCTTTAATATAATAGAAAATACTCATCATCATTATTGTTCCAGTCAAATAAAGATCACTGAGTACCACTTAATGATTTAAAGGGCACTTCCTGTAATTTAAACAATAAAAATAATAGCACAGCAATTTCAAGTACTAGTAGTCTCCAAATCATATAACTTGATGAAAATCATAGGCCCGACCAACACCTTTTTCGCAGCACAACCTCCAATCTTACAATTACATGGAATTTGTGCAGCTAATACCTCAATTTTTTACTGTACTGTGAAGATTAGGACTTTCTGCTCAGTTCCATGAAAGTCCTCCATTTATATTTTTCCTGCAAAATTGAACCTTGCGTTTTGAATTGGGTAAAAAAATTTTCCCAGTCCTCTGTGAATTTTCCCAGTTTCCAAAATTATCTGACCCGTGTAGGGAAAGGGTTGACTTCTGGCATGTGAGACCTTATGAAACTTTTCTCTGAGAACAGCCTGTCTGCTTTTCCACTGTAGCACTTCCTTCCAATTAGCACGTTCAGTCAGTATTCAGGGGAAATCAAAAAAACTAGTATTCACAATTTCTTGAACTAAAGCAAGACCAGGACTTTTAGATCTCACCTCATTAAAGAACTGTACCCTTATAAAACACAGTTACTCTGTCAGTTGTGAAACATCTCATATTCCATAGAGCTGAAGAGTAGAAAGAACATTAGAAAAAAATCCAGACCTCTGGTTGATGCAGGATGGTCATACCAAAGTCTCTTCCGAGTCACACAGCTGAGGTTCACATCCTTTGTTCTCTGCTGCTTCTGGTTTTCCAGCGTACAGCTACATTGCTGGAAGGTAGGGGCCTACTTATGAAAATTTTGGAGTGAAAAACAAATCGTGTCACTGCAATGGATCAAAATTTATTCATATGTGTAAAAGGTTTTGGAGAAGGCAAACTGCCATTTTCTAACAGGAAAACTTAAATCAAAATTTCTGATTTTTAGATTTATTATTTGCACTAAGTAATGCTTTCATAATTAAGGGATGAAGGTTGAAGAAAAAGAAATGTGAATCATAAACTGTTTCAGAAAATCTTTCTTCTTTCCTCACTGTAAAAGGGTTGTGTTCCTGTCGTCAGTGGGATTATGATTTTGCCCACTTATTCTCAAGTGTGTTTTAGGACTCAGAATTAGACAGTACAACAAAACCATTTTTGAAAATAGGGATTTTTCAGAGAATTGGACATACTTTGTTTTTTTACAGACACGAAAGGGTCTATGACTAACACTTGTTAGCTAATGTATGCAAAGATCGCATATTTAGCACACATGGTGCTCTTATTTAAAAGCCCAGTTAATGAGAATATTAGTGAATATTTTGACTTACAATGATACTGCATTGTCCAGAGAATTACAGGTCAGAATTCACATCACATTCTTCTCTCTGGGTTACTTATGGTGATATAATTTCTTTAGCAAAAGAACTCAATCATTTTTGAAGCAGATGATCTGCAGAGGTCCCTGCCAGCCTCAATTACCCTATGATTCTCTGAAATACAAGGAGATGAAGGCATTTGAAAAGCATATGTAAATAGAAATCGAATGTTAGATCCTTTTTGTGTTCACGGTGTTTAATATTCCATTAAAAACATGATTCAGTTCCTTCAGAAAGTCATACATGCTGCCTGTGCTAGCCTGCTCTTCGTATCAGACGAGAGGGTTACTAAACCACAATACTTGTACATTGCAGCCCCCTGCAGGACATCATTTTAGCTAATCAGTTAACCAAATTTAGTAATGCAGCAATGATAATTGCATCTTCCCAGAGGGGCCTGGAAAGAGAAAAACATAACTGAGTGTTCATATCAAGTTTCCCATCCTAAAATATAGCCTAACATATGACAAAGTTACATGAAGTCAAACAGAAGTTTGACTATTTAAAGCAAGTGAACATAAGAAAAGGTATGTTGTCGCATGCTTTCTACCTGCTTCTCTAGGAAGCAAAACTTCAAATTCCATCTTCTGAATGCTAACTTTTTTAAAAGAAATAAATAAGTGATTCAGTTATTTTGAGAACAATCAAAAGACTTGGTATTTTTCCCAAATATTTAGCAGGAATAAAACAATACTCAGGATGCTGGGGTGTATTTTTGATTCTGTTCTGATATGAGATTAAGACTTGCAAACATTATTTTATTATTTTCATCTTTAGGAAAAGAATGTTAGAAGAGGTGAAGGATTAAATTTGAACCAACATACTTGAAATACGCATCATTTTGGTGGGTGAATTTTACATATGCTCTGGATGAAAAAGTAGCTGTCCAAACAGAAGTGCTAGTAATCTGGCCCATGAATAAGTAGTGGAAAAACTACTTGTAGAATATAGAATTTTGCTTAAGAAAATCAGAAATGAAAACAAGGCATTGATTCATCTCGATTCAAATTATTTAATACTTAAAATTGAAAAAGACTTTGTATGCACAGGTAAACAGCAGAACGAGAAGGCAGAATACAAAATAAAGTAAACCTGGCTGCTGTTCATCAAATCAGGATGACTGTGGTAAACAAAACCAGTTGAATTTTCCGCAGATCAATGTAGAAAGCAAACACCGCAAATTCTGTTGGTAAAGAACAATGAAGTTTTCAGTCACACTTTGATCACGTATGAAGCCTGAGGGAAGATACTTCATAACAGAGTTTAATGAAACTCTGACAAAAAATCTCTCCGATTCAGAGACACTCAGAAGAGAAGATCTCTTCTCAGTAGCTATCTCCCTGTACAGGAGAGCTGCCTGCACAAGGTAGCCCCTTGCCCCTTGCACCCTTCATCTATGTGAACCAGAAAAATAAAAGAACCTAAAGCATGAAAGAATATCTGTGTCTATGTTCTCTTGGTTGTACAATTGTGCATGGTCTCAAAGGCTGGACATGTAAGAAAATTGGACACGAATCAGCATGGTCTCTGCGGAAGTCTCCTGTTGGGAAAGATTTCAGTAAGAATAAAAACCCTCAAAACTGTTCTATATATCAAACCAATAAGGCTGCCAAATGGATAAACAACAGTAAACAAATTAGAGAACAAATTTGTCCAGATGT
The DNA here is from genome assembly GCA_013398855.1 of Mohoua ochrocephala. NCBI lineage: Eukaryota > Metazoa > Chordata > Aves > Passeriformes > Acanthizidae > Mohoua > Mohoua ochrocephala. Next base: position 2,234 of record VZTA01021335.1, on the reverse strand, counting down.
CCCCTATGGGAAAGCTACTTTCCACATGCAGACCAGGTTTCATAAGATGTATTGCAGAAGATCATGGAAATACAGATATCACATGTAACACAAGAGAATGCCATACTTAAACCACTGTGAGCATAACCATGCAAATTGCACTGCTGTCTCATAGTCCCAGTTTGTCCATATGCCAGACTGCTCTCTGGCACTGAAGACAGACACTCAGAACTAACAGTAACCAAATTGCTCAAACACCTTTGAGGAGACACCCTGGGAACTGGTATTGCTCATTTTGGTACTATGCAAAGTGCAGGAAGGAAGGGGAATATGTTTTGTCTGTTTCTTTACAAATCATTGTTTTTCAAGACGTGTGACTGCTCACTGAGACAGACTCCATGGGGAAAATCTGTCTTCTGGTATGATATACCAGAGGGCTTCAACTGCATGGTCTGCTACAATAGGAAAACAAGATGACCACAACACAGAAAAATATTTATAAAGTCTTTATAGAGCAATGTTGTGTTACATATGGAGACGAGAGCTTAGAAAAGTCCTGCCCTTGACTCAGATTTCTGGCAGTAACTCTGTTTGAGGCAACCTGCACCCCAAATGGCTCTTGCTCCCAAGGTCCTAAAAATGGCCGATTAGGTCTATTACAAAATGAGTTATTTCTTTGAATAGACACAAAATGAACAGACATAAGGCTTTAAACAGACTACTTACAGTGCACAATAGAGGCACCTATATTACAGCTAGAGAAGAAATAGCATAGATTAGGAATCAAGGTGTTTTACCACCAAATTGATGACGGAGTACACATAAAGTCCTTTCCCTCAATTTCTGGAAAAGTAACCACGAAGATGCGTCCAAACTCTGAGGAGAAGTCCTATATGATTCCAGGATGTGCGCAGGAGACTTCTGCTTCCATGAAAGTTTGTGCAGCTTTTATAGTTTGTAAAGTGAAGTGCTGTCAGTCATAAATTCCAGCACCTTATCTCCCTATATCTTGTTTTTGAGGCAAGATATTTATTGTATCACCACCTCTGGTGCCAGAGAAAGATATAACTCAGGTGTCTGGCCCGGGTTATCTCACCAACTCGTGTGAGGGCAAAGATGCCTGGAGCTATCGCACCAGCTGGTGGACAGAATAGATAAGTTCTTTTGTGGCAGTGAGGGGGAAGTCCTGCTACAAGTTGCCCCAAAAGTCTTTCTCTACCCTAAAGCTGCAAGCCCAGGTAAGGTCCTTTAGGGGATCATTGAGTATAAGTGCCCAGGTGTTGGCAGGGGGGGTTGCAGGGGTGGCCTCTATGACAAGAGGCTAAAAATGCCTGATGCCAGACATGGCTGATCCAGCTGGCTCCAATAGACCCAACACAGGGCACAGCTGAGCCCCACAGCCATAATGGTGGTGCTTCCAAGGAAACTTGTTTAAAAAAGAGTAAGAAACACTTTGCAGCAGACTGTGAGAGAGAAGAGTGAAAAATATGTGTGAGAAACAGCTCTGTGAGCACCACGGTGAGACGAGGAGAAAAGGATGAGTTGCTGCAGGTGCTGGAATAGGGTTTCCTCTGCGGCCCATGGAGAAGAACATGGTGGAGCAAGTATTTCCCTGCAGCCCATGGAAGACGGCACCGGAGCACACATCCACGCTGCAAGTGGACATGCCATGAAGGAAGCTGCAGCACATGGAGAGCTCCTGCTGGAACAGGGTCCTGGCAGGGGTTGCAGCCCATGAAGAGGTGCCCATGCAAGAGGTTTTCTGGCAGAGCCTCTGGCCCATGCGCACCCACACTGGAGCAGGCTGCTCCTTATGGACTGTATCCCATGGACAGAAACAGTGCAGGAGCAGTTCTTTAAGAATAGTAAGCTGGGGGAAGGGCCCATGTTGAAGCAGTTTGTGAAAGACTTTCTCTTAAGGGAAGGATCCCACACTGGAGGAGAGAATTTAGGAGGAGGAAGAAGCAGCAGAGACAGTGCTATAGACAGAACACAGTCTCCGTTCTTCATCCTCCTATGCTGCGTAGGGAAGAAGGTAGAAGAGTAAGGAGTTGAGCCCAGGAAGAAGAGGCAAGAGAGGTGATTTTTAATTTTTTCACTTGTTTCTCACAATCCAACTCTATTTTTAAGTGATAATAAATTAAATGAATTTTCCCCAAGTTGAATCTGTTTTGCCCATGACTGTAACCGAACAGAGGTCTCCCTGTCCTAAACTCATGACTTATTTTCATTTTATTTTCTCCTCCTGTCTTATT
>VZTA01021334.1:0-40384 GCA_013398855.1 Mohoua ochrocephala | reverse complement strand
TTTTTTTAAGTTTGGCTAGATTAGGGGGGGAAAAAAAAAGAAAAAAACCTAGTTACTGATCCTGGCTTTGTAACAAGAACCTCAATCACTACTTTCTGTGTCATATCTAGAGTTTCCAATCACAACATTTTTTCCTCAGTTGGATAAAGGAAACGTGACAATCTGAGACATTGCACCAGGGTCCAGGACTAAACTCAGCAATAAATGAATTGAGGGTGGAAAATAAATATTGATTATTGCCACCATTCATCCTCTGTATTGTGAAGATTCATGTGTCTCTGTTACAGTTTGGAGAACCATTGCAAGAACAGACTTCCTTCTAGTGTTCCAGATAACCATCATGAAACCTATTTTGGAAAGTAAGCTCAGGAGGGTGGAAATGTGTCCCCTCTTTTGTCTGGTACATTTTGTCTTATGCTGGTGTACTTACACAAAACTGTTGTTTCAATCCCATTACGTGCAAACATCTGTGGAGTTTCTAAATAACATAAAAAAAAAATTATTCAACATTTGCCTAGTCTTTGTGGATTTAAGGTCAAAACAGATCAGTAAAATACCTGTCTGATTTCTGGACAAGCACATTACAAAGAACTTCACACACTAATTCCTGTATCAAGATTATGGCTTCAGCTTGAACTATCACAAACACCAGCAAAGCATATCCAGCCTCAACTTTTAGACTTCAGGTGGTGAGGAACCCATCATGCATCCAAGAAGGCTTTTCCAATCCATGATTAGCATCTATACCTTGGTTCTAGCCTGGGCTTTTCTAGCATCAGCTTCTACCCACTGAAAGTCATTATGACTTTCCAGTAAATTAAAAAGTCATTACCATCAGATGGCTTTCCTCACTTAAGTGCTTGTAGACCATGATGAAACCACCTCTTAAACTCCATTATAAAATAAATTGATTGAGAATTTTACTATATCTCCTCAAAAGACATTAACTGCTTGTTGAAGTTATTAGGTAGCAAATATACCGGTATGTTCTCTAAAGACTTTCACAACCTCTCCAGTGGATCATAAACCCAATATTCAAGAATGGTAGTTCTTTCTTTAAACACACCTTGTCATTGTATACAGGGAATTTCTCAGCCCGCACTATGTTTCAGAAAAGAGAGGCATAGTTTTACATTCTTCAGCTGTGAAATTCTTCCCCTTTCTGCCTTCCAAGCCTAACAGTTTGTTTTCCAAATGTTCCAAAATGCACCAGTTCTTGTCTTTTGAGAATGGAAGCAGTTAGGCTCTCATAGTTTTAAAAATCCTGCTCATAAAATCCATTCTGTGACTCCCTTCCAGCTAGTCATGCTCAATCTTCTGTTAATAAGGGAATTTCCCCTTCTAGTTTTATATATAGGAAACATATTGTCAAAATATGAAAGGTTTGACACATCTATATATGAAAAGAATCCAGCTCCTCTAACCTGTAAATTATCCTCTCTTGTTATCCAAAGCAAGTCATATATCTAAAACTTAGCTATGTAAACCCGTTTTATCTCACAAACTTAGCCAGAAGCTCAGCGCTAAGCAGTTAGCTAAGAGCTACAGTTAACTTCAACAAGCCCTACAGACTCCACTTCTCTCTCAATCCATAAATTGTTGTAGAACTTGTTATTCTGGAATGTCTCCTCGAGCAAGAACATGTTATAAGAATGAAAAATAGTTGTCACTAGTTTTGAGATCAATTCATGGCAGCAACAACATATTCCTCTTTGAATGGTGTTCAGCTACCCCTTGCTTTCAATGCCTGCTACTAAAAATGTTTGCTGTACGCCTGATTTGGACTGATCTGACTTTGACTGTAAAATTCTTGTGTGTGTGTGTATATATATATATCTATATCTACATATATACCAGTATTTTGTGCCACTTTCTGTAAAAAATGAGGGGATCAATATATCTTTTTCCTTTGTGATAGCATAGCACAATAACAGCAGTCATGGTTTGACTCCTGTTTGCTACTGAAGATTGGAAACCTATCACTCTACTATTGAAGTTGCAGATCTGGGCAAGAAACTTTATTCTGAGCAGTCCTGGTTAACTTTTATGGGTCGGGTTGAAAATTTCAGGTCTGAAAAAAACCAGAAAACTTCCATAATCTGGAAGGTATTTTCATTTTAGCACTTTATTATCCTTCAGTAAGTTTTAAGATGGCTCTGAAATATGAAGGTGGGACTGCACTTGCCCTTGCCTTGGTTCCAGAGTGGGGGTTGTAGAGTGCTGGTTACAGACTGGTGCAGTCACATCAAGGTATGAGGTTTCCAGGTCCCCAGGTAGAAGGCACTGGCCTTTCAATGATTCATGCTGTCTTGGCATTTTGGTATCCATGTAGTTCCTAACCCATAGGTTTGGACAGGCAGCAGTTTCAATCTCTAATTCAAACTTGATGGAAATTTCAAAAGTTGTGTTATGACATCATGGGTGGACAACAACCCACAGCTGAATAGAATGAATTATTTTTGTATAGGGTTATACAAATATTCTGTATTTTTGCCTTGTTCCTCATCCTTTCTTTAGATTTGTTTGCTAGGTTATTATGTGAGCAATACATCTATTCATTCAGACATGAAAAGGGTAGCACAAATAGTTACTTGTGCTGATTTGACTTGACAATCTCTCTTGCTTCCTTTTTCTCCTATTTTTTTTAACTATTTCTCTTGACACAACTCCAGCTACTTCTCTCAGCTTCTGAGTCCCAAAGCTACCATCTGGCCTGCAGCTTGGAAAAGCTGTTCTCAATGTAGAATCTTCCTTATTTGACACTCCAGCTAAGACTTTTTATAATCTCTACTCCCACTATCCTAGGCATGCTAATAAAAAAACAACAACAAATATTACTAAAAGAAACTGAAGCAAAACTTTTACGCCAGGAAAATAATTCATGCCAATAATGCTGAGAAAATTTGAATTCACTTCAATACTAGCAATCTGCGTACTTGGGAAAAAAACAACAAAACAAAAAAACCCCAAACCAACCCTCAAATACTGAAAATCCCACCTGACATGATTGTGCAGCAGATACTATGGGAAGAAATACCTGCTCCATCATGACACTAGAACACCTGAGCTGATGTTCCATTTGCTGCTGTTATACTACTAGACAGAGTCATGAAATGGCCAACCAGTCCTTTTATTTCTTACATGAAACAATAAAGTCCATTAATTTGTCTTTAGAAGGTTTTTATTTTTATGGTAGCATGCCAAAATATCGCACTTAGTTTCATTTTTTGTCATGTTGAGAACAGTGAGTGAATCATTGCTTAGAATGTAATATACTATACTAACTGCACAAATTTCCCTGAAGTAAACACTTTCCAAATCTGATTTGCAATACTCATACCCTGGTCTTTGATTTGTCAAGAGCTAACTGCACAGCAGTACAATAGCAAGCAGAGACAGAGCAGCAAATCACACTAACTTAATTGTGACAGGGACTGGTTGTAGTATTTTGAATAAAAAGAAAAGCAAAAAGACTCCCAGAAATTGAATCTTCCTGGTGAAAATAAGTTTCACAGAATTCTGCAAGAATAAACCAAATCTAAACACCAACTGAAGCTTGAAATAAACAAAGGAGACCGGAATATTTTTTACTCTAGCATATTATTTGACTCTTTATGATAGTTCTGTACATTCTATGATTGGGAAACATTTATTTCCAAAGTTTATTGAATAATTCACTAAAACTAAAGACCCACAGAGAAGTATTTCTTAGAAGGTCATATTGAGTCACTGGTTAAGGCTCTTGTGTTCAGAGACTTCTGTAGAACTGGCCAGCACCAGATGCAACAGAAGGAAACGTAAACCTCACACAGTAATGAGTGTTGCAGGGTCAAGGAATTGTGATCAACAGAATGAAGTCCAGAAGACTGCTGATTGCCCGTGGTGTTTCTCAGGAATCCCTCCTGAAGATAATTCAGCTTAAAGTTGGTGCTAATGGTCAGGGCAGTTGACAGAGTGCACCTCAATAAGGTTTTGGGTGAAGCCAAATTGCTGTGGAGAGCACTCAATAAGCTCAGGATTGGGTCTGCCGTTAAGAGGATACTCAAAAAGCTGGAGATATGGATTCAAAAGAACTTCACCACAAAGAAAATGTACAGTCCAGGAACTGAGGTGGAATAATCCCATGCAATAACATGGGCTGGGATCTGGTTGTGAGAGACTGTAAGAAATGGATCTCCTCAATCTGGACTGGAGAACAGAAAGGTAAAGGGAGACCTTACTGTTGTTTATAACTGTCTAGTCAGAGAGTATCATGTGGATGAAAACAGACGCAGAAATACAGAACAAAAAATGGCAAAGGCTGAGCTGCAGGATGGGAAATTCTGATGATACATTACAAAAAGCATTCTTTAGAAAGGTAATAAAACATTGGATAAGCTGACACAGAGAGGTTGTGCAATCTCTATCTCTTAATTAAAAATCCAACTGGAAAAGATTCCAAGAAATCTGGTTTAGGCTGGCCCTGCTTTGAGGAGCAGATTGGACAAAATTGGCTCCAGAGATCTCTTCCAGTTTAAACTACTCTACAGAATCATATTTTAGTGTTTAAAGCCTAAAAAATGCTGTGATTTTGTTTTCTCACAAAATCTATCTTCTGCTCTAGGTGTTATTTCTGGATATTCTCGTAGGCAATAAATGCAGCTCAATTCTTGTCTCTAATCTCTTGATAACAGAATTCTGTTTATCTCACAAACAAGTTTTCACTTGGATGTCCAATCTGATTGATCTGGTCTCCCATTAAACATTCAAATGGCTATTAGTTTTGTTTGATTTTACTGCTCAGCGGTCTTTTTTCTACAGTGGAAATTCCACTTTTTTTGGTTGAGTTTTCCACGTTGCTTATCTTTTCTAGATCTCAGTTTCTGCAATATTCAGTATGAGATTAGTGGTCTACTCAGCATTTAAGCAGGGATATCACTGGTATGTGGGATAGCATAATCTATGCTCTTGTTCTTTCCTTTCCTTGTTTATTAAAAAATATTTTGCTTTCTAACAGCAGCTGCACTTTAAGAAAAAGCTCCTATATGTAAACATGCCATACATAAATAAAATATGTTAAGGCTGGATTTCTAAGAGTAGAAACTTTCCTTAGGATTAAGAGGCAATAAAGGAGGTGGTGGAGGAGCAGAAAAGAGATCTCAATTGCAAGGTCCATCTGCTACCTACAGGAAAAATCACTATTCTGTGGAAATAATTCCTGGGTGAGGAACAGTGTGCAAAACCGCAGCTCAGTCTCTGGTAGCTGAGGATTCATTCTGCACTCGTATGAAGATGTACGAGTATGCATCTCTTTGACTGCATGGGCTTTAGTTGTGTTCTTGTTTCCAGGCTAGATGGGAAGCATTATTCTCCTCTCCAGTGTGTTAATTTCTCCTAGACTCCAATCCTTATATTTCTATTAATCCTATTAGGAATCCATTTCATGAAGAAAGGACAAGGTATAAGTCTTAATAATTTAGGCAATAATATGGATTTTCAAGAGACTTTGAGTTCTGCTCCACAGCTAAAATACATTTTCTTTTTATGAGCTTCTTAGGGCTGGTCACACCTCCACCAAGAGCAAGGTGGTTATGTGGCTGATATTGACAGCCCAACAACTCCATCAGTTGTCTCAAATTACATTTATCTTAGGGGTTTGAGCTCTGCAGCTTATAGACATGCTTGAAAAAATTTTGGTGAGACTGTCAAGTAAAACGATCAAATTTACTTCACCATAAAGCTTGGTAACTACAGCTACCTTTGCTGTGTTAATACCCAGAAGTCCTGCATTCCTGTTGGGCTGCCTCTGGGATCTTCACAGCCTGGGAGGCTCGGCAAACTGAGTAATGCAATGCAAAGACACAGAAACTAGAGCCACCTGAGAGGCTGTGCCCATGTGGCATGATGTAATGTGAAGAGGGTCCAGCCTGAGTTTTGAAAGTGGCATTACCACACTCAGCCCCCTGCGATACCAGGGGAAACACAATCTATTGAGAACAGAATGCATGACGCCCTGTTATCTTGCTGCCCTTTGAAATTGCTTGTGTGTTAGAAAAATAAAGCTAAAATCATTCAGCTGACCTTTTTTGAAGGCAGATCAGAGGCTCTTACTGGGAATTTTATACATTTATGTGTATATGAACATATGGAAAAGATTTGAGTTTCTTAAATTCTTGTTTTCCTATATGTTACACAAAATAGTACACAATTGTTCTGCATGAGGGCAAAATACTACATAGGCTGCAATTTAAGAGGAAGAGACTATTAGTACGATGTCATATTTCTTTGACAAGCACATGCTTTTGTACTGTATTAAAGCAAGGTCAACTCAAACTTTACATTGCTTTTCCTGGAAAATGCCAAGAGGCAAGAAAGTGTAATGAAACATCTCTGTTGATTTTATATCCAGGTTCTCATAGAACAAAAGGGAATTAAGCACTCAGTGAAAAAATTTACCATAAATATGTATGTAGAATTTCTATTCATTGAGAACTGTCTGAGGAAGACTTGATTCCCAAGTTGTAAACTTTCATTTGCCTTTATAATTAGGTGATCATGTCCACATACTAATAAACCAGCACACAGTATTCTACTAAAAATGCACCTGAAATTATTTAGAGAAGAACATATTCCTTTGTTTCATTGAAACTCACATAAATTAAATATATTCAAAATTACAAAAAATAGTACTCCCTTCTACCTCTCCTTTTTCGTAATATTGTTTTATCATTTGGGTCAAAATGTGGTTAGCTACTCCAGACCAGTATCTTTATTAATTTCATATGTCTACTGTGAATATCCTGGTGCATTTAATTACCAAGTAGAGAAAACATTGAACTTTGCAGATGACTAGAAGGAAAAGAAAAAACAAACAAGAAAAAATTGAGAAGGAAAAAGGAAGAGCTCAGCAACATGACAAAAATGTTGGCTAACCATTGGTCAAGTGAATGAGTATTTCAGTGAGGGGGGAATTAAAACTGAACAGCATAATAAAGAGAACTAGCAACTCAGTGATGGTGAATCATAGTAAGGAGTCTGAGCACCTCGCAATTAAACATTGAGTATAAAAAGTGGTATTCAGAGGAGAAGCTTTAGCCCCAAATAATAATTCACATGTGCATTCATAGAGGAAACAGTTTTTAATGAGGAATTCCTTCAACTCCTTTCATTAGGAAGTGACGAGTTTCATTAGAGGAATATTTGGTGATATTTTTTCTTCTCCTCTTCCCTTTGGTAATTCATCCCTACTTATGTCACATTCCATTTTTGTCTTTAGTGAATTTTCCAATTTATCATAAAAGGAGCAAGTTATTAGGTCCCTATTTTACTAATATGGACCAAGGAAGCGTTGATGAAACTTCACTCAAAAGAGAAGAAAGCCCAGTAGCCTCCAAGAGCTAATAAGCAAGAATTCTACTCGGTTTGGGGGAATGTTGTTCCATTTCGGTTTGGATTCTTTTGCAAAGTTTCTGTTTGCAGAGGACACATATGCTAAAATATATTTTTTTGAAAGGTCATGATTTGATATTTTTCCAGACAAAATGGAAAAGACATGAAAATATAATTTTTGAGCTGGAAAGGGCCACTGAGGTCAGTGACCAGAGAGCGAACACATGATAATATAGCAAATAAGCAAAGCAGTCAGAGCTAGACTACTGTTTCTACCTTAAAGACTCAGATTTCTGGCAGGCAACATTTATATCAAAACAGTATATTGAAATACAATACAGGCTGCTGTGCATGAACAAATCCTGGGGAGCTTTGAGGGGGCTTTGGGGAGGGGTTATTTTTTTCTCTCCACAGGCTTTATCTTACACATTTCCAGCTACAAGAGAGAAAGCTAACCCACAGAGAGCCCCATGAACAAACCAGCTGATATTGGCATGGGCACAGTGACTGATCTAAGTGAAGATTGGAACTCAGCAACAAATGTAATGGTTAGGAGAATAAGGTAGTAGCACTAGTGAAAGGGGTGATAGGGCTTGAACAAAATTGAAATCCACATCTTCCTGGTATTTTGAATTAATCTTTATCAACTGAGTACAGAATGATAAATCCAGGCTGAAAGAAAAAGGAAAACTCTTCAAGCTTTAGATAAAAGAGATAGTAAGAGTGATTTGCAGCTATGTTAATTTGTTTATGACTTTTAATTGAAAAATTATTTATAAAGCAACAGTAGCTAATAGCCATAATTTTTCTGTGAAATGTGTTGAACTACGCAAGCCAAAAAGAGTGCCTGTCTTGTGAATTGGATGGAAATTTGGATGATTTATTTGTTCCTGATCTAATCCTGATAAAAAATAGCTCACTGAATTCCTCCAGCACCTTCATAGGAGAAAGTGAAAATATAAGACTTCCACTGTGTCTTATAAGGAAAAAACTCTGTATGAACAATCATTGCAACTGATTCTTTTACCTTGTTTAATCAATTACAAATCCCGTGTCTAGTATTTTACAAGAAGTTGGGTAAAAAATATAGTCACAATACTTAAGTGAATATCCAAGAATAGTTTTAAAAAGCATTATCAGAACTTTCTCCAAATTCAAAACTCTTCATCTATCCGATTTTTCTACCCTATTCACCTACCTTCATCTATCCAAATTCACAATTCTTCATCTCTTACAAGAGCCCTAACTAGCTGAGTGGCATAGTTTTCAATAAAATAGCATTATTTGAACAGTATTTCAAAAAAGGCTACACAGCTTTTTTGGGGGAAACAAATGAATTATGCATCTTAAATATCAACAAATATTTATACAGCTAACAATCTGCAGCTTAAGTGGTCTCTAGAAATTTAAAGAAAGGGCATACTGTAGTACTCCATGATAAACTCAATAATAATTAGAATTCCTACCAGGCTGTTAACTAATGCAGACATATTAACATGTATTTTTAGCTGAGCTTATTTTGTTCTAATAAAATTTAAAGAAGCATAGCTGAAGGGTAAGAAGTAGCAGCATCTGCTCTACTACCAGCTCTGCGTTCTGCTGTGCCATTTAGGCACTGCCAGTGTGTATGTTTGTGAAATGCTGAAAGGAAGTCCTAGATTGATCCACTATTACTGCTTTAAAATAGTCTGTGCATAAGCCTCTACTTTTAAATTCTGTGATGTAGGATTTCTGGAGGGATGCAATCCCAAAAGTAGCAGCCTAAATTAGACTTAGCTCAACAGAAGTGATGGCACTTGATCCTTATGGCAGTCTCTCAGAAAACAGATTCCACTACATGTATCCCTAAGCATATCTGTGTGTTTCTCTTTGATGTCCAGGCTCATTAAAAGCAGACTTTTTAGGTTTCTTTTAATTTTTCAAAATATTTTTGTACATTCTAACTACTGCAGGGCTGTTTGTTTCACGATTGGGAATCATGCTAAAGCGAGATGGCACAAATGTTAAATGGAAGGTGATTTTTTTTTGTAGTACTGATGTTTCTTAAGTGATACAGATTTCTCTGAAGGACAACAAGTTTCAAGGTAAAGAAGAGTCTGGGTCTTTACATATGATTTGGAGGAGGTAATGCTGGATGAAAAAATAGCTCTTGAGGTCTTTGCAAAGAGTTTGCTGCATGCTTTCACCCCTCCCTTCACATCTGCTTGCAGGCTGGTGCAGTCAGAGTCCTGTCAATGGCACTTCTGAGTTATGATGGGTTAATTCTCATCTCTCTGGGCATCACTGGTGCTTGACAAGGTGTGAGATCTGAGGGCACCTCGGCAGTGTGGAGCATGTTGAGCGCCTTGGACAGTGTAATTCAGACACCTCGAGGAACGTCTCCCCTAGGATGTCTCACAGAAATGAAGTTGTAATCTGAGTTGTTGTTCCCCTAGATTTGCTTTCCTTTAGGAATCGTGAAGAAATATAATTTAGTTGACTTCAGGCAACAGGAGAAATCTCTTCAGAGTTCTCACATCAGACAGGCAGAAAGAAACAGCAGATCTAGTCCTGTTTACTGAGCATAGCTTGATTTAAGGGATCAAGGTAACATTAGAGGGAGTGTAGTCACTTTTGGGAACACACATGCACAAGAATTAATTTAATTATTGGTGAAGTATTAAAAAATAAGTACTTTACCTTTTTTTTTCTTTTTTGATGTAAATTATATTTAATCTATGGTGTATCTCTGAAAATGCAGTCCTCCTTCCTGAAATACATACTCTGGGGATCTCAGTATATGAGCACCTTTTATTACAATGTAATTTGCATACAAGAGCAAAAAGGGAAGGGAAGGGAAGGTGCGGGAAGGGAAGGGAAGGGAAGGGAAGGGAAGGGAAATGAACCACTGCAACAATTATCAAGTTAAAACCAGGGATTGCACCTCTGAAGCAAAGATGGGAAGCCTGCTAGTTCTGCCCTTTACAGATTGCTCATGGGGACATAAAGCACATGTATGAGTGAGGATTATTAAAGGAGTCATTTGTCAGAGCAGGGTCAGGATGAAACTTCTTAAGCTTCCTTCGTGAGTCTGTTTTGAATGCCTGACCAAGAAAAGCATCCTAAGCCATCATTAATAAAAATAAATAAGAACCTAGCAAGAATATGATCCATATCATAATGCAACTAACTGGTGTCTAGAGAGTAAGAAAGTGTTTAAGTAAGAAAATAAATGGGAAGGTTATTGATGACTCCCTTTCCTCCAGAGATATGATCTTCTACATCTTTCAGTTTTCAGCACCTTGCTCATTTTTCCGGCAGGGATATGGGTCACCTTATACCAAAGCTAAGTCTAGTGCCAATAGTTTTGCTTTTTAATTGCCTTTCACAGGGGCTTTTGTAGGAGTGCAGAGATCCCAGGAGACACCCCAGAGCACAGAAAGAAGATCATGGAGGTAGCGCTGTCTGCCCACAGACCACACTATGAGAGTCAATATCCTGTATAAGAAATACAAGAAAGATTGCACTGCACTTACAGTTTTTTTAATGTCATTACACTGCTACTTAATACAAGGAAGGAATTCCACAACTCTTAGGTCTTAAGTGAGAGTACCTCTCTCAAGGAGCTCTAAGTTCCATTCACTCTTCCTCCTCCTGTGCTGCTTTCTCACCATGCCTACCACCCACTTGTAGTAGTACATCCTTTCTTAGCATCTGATAACTGCATAAAACAAGTGATTACTACTTTTCAATTTTTTATGTCTAAATATTAGTGCAGAAAATTATTATAGTTGTTTTTTTTTTAGTTAAGTGGGAAATTTGAACTCGGTTTCTGTGTGGCTACAAAAGGTGACAAGCAATATATAAGCGTAATAAATTATTTTGCATTTCTCAAGGAAAAGCTTTTTTAGATTATTTAGAGATTACTCTGTACTTTATAAACAAATTTACTGTTTATATTCATTTTTTGTCTATTCTATGTACTTACACAATTACTATAATACCTTGGCGCCTCAAAACCCTTTGAAATGCAGATGTTGGTGAGACTGGAGAGGAAAATGACAGTGTTATTATACTTAGCTAACAAAGGAGTGCCAGAAGCCCAAGACCCTTTTGACATGGACATCCACATCTCAGTTGCAATACTCTGCATCTACACCCGTAAGGACCTAGAAGAGCAAGTGGAGGCTGATGTTCTCAGGGTATATGAACAGCTAACTATACATGTCTGAACTTGAAGGAATTTTCAGAAACTACTGTGCTGGTTTACATTGGTGATGACCATCGATGACAGAGACCAGAGATGTTTAAAAAATATCCACCAAGTTCTCTCTGATTTTAGAAAAATAGAGCCCTTTTTGCTTTTTCTTTTTTAAGATTGTTGCAAAAAACTTCGGTAAATCAGTTAACCCTGGGTTTCAACTTTCTAGATTGTTGGACTACCTCCTAGTACAATATTCACAATTGTTTGAATATACTTATTTGTCTTTGTCTGAGGCAATTTTAACCAGTCTCAAAACTTCAGAGATTCAGGCAGCATAATTTTTCCCTGAATGCTAATTAGCTTGATAACTTTGTTTATTTACAGATTATTAAGCAACCTGTTAAATTAATATGTAGCATCATAATACATCTTTCAGGTTTCTTGCAGCTGATTGCTTGGAAGGTTGTTTAACAGAGGAGCCCTGGCTGATGAAATGATGGTCTCACAGGATTTGCAACTTACTGAAGGAGCAGGTTTTTTTGCACAAGTTGTATCTGTGGCTCACTGAATTGTCTTGGAAGTCAGATGTTAATTGTATCAATAAACATAGCAACAGTGCCTTTCATAGGTCCCATGATAGCCACTTTTGCTTCAGCTGGGGTTCTTAAAATGTTCTTTGACTGTATTTTTCCACAGTTGACTTGTACCACACAGCTAGTGTTTCTCTCTGAGTCATCTACCAAGAAAATTGGAACTGCTGGTGAAATATCCACAGGCCCCGCTCTGCACCGGGCATATCAGGAGTTTCAAAAGAAATCAATAAATTATTCCCACAGACCACCAATGAGTAATAAAATGGGATTTACATCAGTAATAGTAGAACATTTTTGCATTCATGCAAACCCCACCGTTATTGCAAATTCAATTAGCTCTGCTATTCCTTGTTAAAATATTTTAAAAACTGTAAAAGTGGATTCCAAGTTCTGCAGCCTCTGTTTTATGATTGGAGAGAAAAGGCAAAGGGATACAGGCAGTTCTGCACGTATGTAAAGTTTTATGAGGAGTTCCTCCCAAAATGAACTCTGAAATACTCTGTGTTCACATTATGCTCTTTAGCACTCCATTACAGTTTCAACCACTTCTAAGATCTCCCATTATTAGTTGCATTGAACCAAGCACATATCTCAGAAGAGCTTAACTTTATGTCTTAGATTTTAGGGAAAGCACTCTAATAGGTGGGATCTGAAAGAAAATACTGTTGGTTATTGCCGAGAACATCCTAAATACTTTAAAATGCCATGTTTCAGTTCCTTATTACACAGTAATTAACACAAAATTGGAATAAATTCTATGCAGTACAACTCTTCATTTCATAGCTGGATAGGTGACACTGACTTAAAATACCTACATAGCAATAAAGTTTATAAACCATTATGCAGCAAAAATATATAATCATTACTAATGGAGTGCTGAATAGGAGCTAAATTCTTCTCAGTCCCCAGCATAATGCAGAGATTAATAAAACAGATGAGTTGAATATCTATTAGCTGGAAGTCTTAAAAGATTCATAGTTCTCTCTCTTTTTTTTTTTTTTGGAGAATCATAGAATGGTTATGTTTGGAAGTGACCATTGAGGAGGGTTTTTTCTTTTTTCTTCTTCCCTCACTTTAAAAAAAATGCATTGGTGCTTAGTACAACCTGGTAACCAGAGTAAAGAAGGCAGTGAGCTCCATCCTGGAGCTCAGAATATTTGTCCATGTCTGAATCTGGCCTGAAGTACGTGATTATACAAAGCCCTGGGTGCCCTGCTCCAGTGCTGGCCCTAGTCTCCTCTGAGCTTGGAGGTGGCCTCCACAGTCCCTTCCAACTGTCCCTTCTATGACCCTCTGCTGTTTTGACAGGATTGGGATTAACATACATTTAAAATCTTGTGTTTTATGCAACTGGTTTTGCATTGATTTATCCTTTTTATTTTTTTTATAATCCCTCTTTGTCTCTTTGCTGATATTGCCCATCAGTTATCACCAGAGAACCCTGTGTCAGTTCTCCCAGCGTGCAAACTCAATAGCTTTTCAACGTGACTTTTCCCATGGCAGAACAAAAAAGAACTAATCTGTTAAAAATACAGTCAATTGAAAAACAGATTGGCTATTTTGAGTTCACTGTTTTTTTTCTTAATGTTACAAAAGTCAGGGTAGAAGTCATGGTATAATTCTTTCTGGATTACAGTCCAATCAGGACTTGTTAAAACTGCTCCCATGTGGAACAATAATCCATAAACAAAGAAAGAGAGGAGTTGAGGCTGCATTTCAAGGACAACCCCCCACTACTTTGGAAACCAAGGTAAAAAATTACTCTGCTTTTCTTGCCATCAGTAGGAAAGCTTGAAACACACATAAGTGATGCACAACTTGGAGGAAGTCTGTTCAAATGGCATTATGAACGAAATATACATCGAACGAACGACAAGAGAACTGTGGAGGTTTTTTTCCTCCCCCCACTCTCCCTTTGTCCATAAGGAAGCCTAGAAATATATGGTGTGATGAAGGACTTAGAAGAAGTCTGTTCAAATGGTGTTATGAATGCTGTGCTAATAGAGGAGCTACTTTCCATGCCTACATAAAAATGAACCAGCTGCCTTCACTAAAATGGATGGGGCTTATTGTTATTCTGTCTTGATTCAGAGATTTCCCTTCTGGTAGAATTTCAAATATATATACTGAAAAAAACTATAAAAGAAGAAAAAACTTCCCCCTCTTAAAAAAAACTTAGGTAAAGAACATAAGAAATGCCTTTACTTTTTTTTTTCAAAAACCTGTTCCTCACAGACAGTTTTAAAACTGACTATTTAGTGCAGCTCTGGACACCTGATGATTTTTAATATAACAGAAAACATTTCTGTTCTTTTCAAAAAGAGAAACAATCTCCATGTGGGCTTGAAGACAAATACCAATCAACATGACAGGCAGAAACAAACACATGCTCTGCTGTATGCTAATGTGTCCTAATTCCCTCTTCATCCAAAATGGCAGATATTCAAAAATCACAGAAATTTATACTGTTTTTTAAATTATGAACACAGGTCTCAGGTTATCCCAGAAGTGTGCACTTCACCAACTGCCGCATTCAGTAGATGGACAAAAGATTAAATGATGAATTTTAATTTGCTTAGGTTAAATGCAGTAAATTCCATTTTATGTAATGCTGTAAGTATACTGATTGCAATAAGCAGTGTATGCTGCTCAGTAACTCCTATTTTTCCCTTCAACTGAGTTTCTGTGATATTAGCAATTTCTATGTATTCACATTCCAGCACCCTCTCCAGGTATCAGCATATAACATTAGCTCAAAAATATAAAATAATCCATCTATAAACTCTATGCACTCTGTAAAAACTCACAAAGGCTGAGAAACCAGATATTACACAGTATTTAGGTATAGCACAATAGCGACTAACGCTGTTATTCTGCTCCTAATGAACACTATGGCCTCCTGACAATGACTTCTGTAAGAATAGGACTTTGCATAAGAAAGACATCATTGTATGGTCACCCACTATAATCTGCATAAACATGCCAGAGAAATCAACCTAGTAATATCTTCATTGAGTCACTTCTCATTATACTGGAGTATAACCTTTAAATCCAATTTGGGAATAGAATTGTTAGAATTATAAATTCAATTCCATGTTAAATATACTTTATTTCTTTCTACTTTGAATTTGCCTACTTTTAACTTCCAGGCACTTGATCCACCTGTACTGCTTTTCTGCTGTGAGAAACCTTCCACAGTCTTACAACACAATTACCATCTTTTAATATTCTTAAAGATATATTTGCCACAGGGAGATGGTTTGGTCTAAATGAGCTGTGTTTCTATCTTAAGGCCGATTTCTATTTGCATTATATCTCCTTTCAACAGCTGAGCAACACAAAGGGGTTTTAAGGACAGTGAGCATCCTCATGGTCTCCCCCACCAAACAAATATATTTATGATATAGGCACACTTAGACAAAATTAACAAGAAACACTGGTTTCCCATGTTAATTAAACTCTTAGTGGATTTATGTAGATAAGCTTGCCCTTTCTTCTTCCACAGGCCAGAGAGACCTTCCCAGGCTCAGGAGATCCAGAAAAAGAGCACTACATGTAGCCACAGGCATCTGCTACAACACCTTCCCTAATGTGAGATATGTGCAGTGGATAAAGCTCCATTTGAGCCAGTAACCCCAGACAGCCTTTCCCATCAGTGAGAAAAGCAGACCCTGCTCAAATGCAATTTATCTCTCCCAAAACAGCCATCTGAACTCAGCCAGATGAGTAGTGCCCTGAAAGGACCTCCAGCGACTAGAAATGGGAGCCAGGGCAATAATCTCAGATGAAGGCATACTTAGAGGGGTTACATGCAGTTATGTTTAATTAATTCCACCCTCAATGTAATGCTTTTGAAGAGAAACATTGGTTTAGAGAAAAAGTGCCAAAATTCTAAACTCATTTCTTGTGTGGGGAGCAGGGCTGTTTAATCAGGAGTCCCTGCTTCCTGAGGGAACAAATAAAATCCCTGGTTTCCGAATAGATCTTGTTGCAAAGAATAGGGCATCTCAGTGTTTGGACAGGGAATTCGTAATGACCTAAAGGGTCAAGATGTTAGAATGACTAGATATTCTAAAAAAACTTTTTTCTTGGTGAAATTGTATAAAAATTTCAGATTTATTAAAAATGTGATCAATTCTCTAATAAGTATTCTTTTCTTTATTTGATATCCTTTAGCATTAAAAATAGTTAGACTCAGTCAATGGGGTATGAATATGGATGAAATATTTGGGTATTTAGTATTCTGAAAATAATCACTATTTTCATGCAGAAAATATGTTTTCAAAGGAAAAAAAAAAAAGTTGGATACAAACATCTCATATCAAAACCTTCCATAATTTAGAATTTGCTTTTCTTTGATTTTCCATTCTATCAATGTTTCATTTTCATTTTAGGAGTAATTTTTCAGAGTTAATTTATGCAACTAGGTTTTGAGTTATTTTTTTCAAGAGAAAACAATGAACAAGAAAAAGAAAACACTTTTTTCTCATAGGATTGGCAGAATATCTGGGTTGAGTACATTTAGAGTTGTTGTAAGAATTATTTAAAAACAGTAGTGATTTTATCTGATTGACAAATTTATTTGGAAATTAGGTAAAAAAAGAAGTGAAATATCACTTGGAATGGGAGAATTTTTTAATTACAGCCCTTTCCTTATAAAGGGAAAGATGCAAATCCAAACCAGAAAAAAATACTCTATTGCAGTAATCTATACAAAGAAAATGAATAGCAGATGCAGAACTGAACTAATAAATAATTTATTAAAAACCTACAACTCCAAACAAGCAACTAGTTAACATGTGTTGTAGTAAAAGGATTTTGTCATTATACTTAGATGTTGATTTTGATGAGTTTAAATGACAGAGAAATATTATTGATGAAATGTATCACATTTCTGCAAAACATTTGAACTGGTGTCATGACAGATCCTGTTTCATGAATTCAAATGTCAAAAGCTACAAAAATAAAAATATGCACATTATTTTAAAAACTGCTTTACTTATAGTTATGAAAACATCATTACTAATATGGAACTGTTTCTGAGTATCTGTGTTTCCCCTCAGTTTATTAGAGGACTCTCTTTTTCTGTGTTATTTACACATTTTAAGGATGACTGGGATAATTATATTAGTGCTGAAAAAAATCTCTTGGTGACAGAAGAGGGGTGGGAGTGGTTAATGAAAAATTTTAGAGAGTTTGGTTTCAGTGAAACAGTATCTATTTCAGTATGGCTAAGGACCATGTATATAAGAAAAGAGAATATAAACTACAATAATGGTATGGGTTTGCTAACCTGGGAAATAGTGACTCGGAAAAGTACTTAGGGCCGTGGCGGATAATAAACTAATAATGAGATCCCAGGTGACACTGCAGCAAAAAGAAATAATGGATAGAAAGAAACATGGGATGGTGAGTAGGAGTTGTGAGATTATAATACATCTGCATTTGACAATAATGAAACCATTCATGGAATAATTCATCCATTTCTGCTATTAGTGCATTGAGAGATGCTAAAAACCTGCAAAGGATTCAGAGCAGAGCAGAGGAGTAACTAACACCTGCATAGCAGTGTGGCATCCTGGCAGACAGACATTGTTCCAAGGAGAAAACTATGTGGTCACTTGATGGTCTCCAAGTATCCACGTGGACCATGGAAATTCAAAAGAAGTCTTTTCAATGTAGAATATTACAGCAAAAACAATACCAATAATGGAAAGCCTAGATGACTGGCATGTAGGCATGGAACAAGTGGTAATTGTTAAGGAAACTTCCCGGTCTGACCAGTCGCCCTCCCAGCGCCAGGGACTGCCACTGCTGGGACTGAAGCCCCTTCACAGCGGCGGCTCCGGTGACCCAATGGGTCCCTGCTTGACTCCCCCCACACCCCACACCCCACAGCCCACACCCACACTGGTTTCCTGACTGGCTTGACCTCGGATTTCCCATGGCAGAGTCTCCAATATCTCGTTCCACAAAGCCATTTGTTCACGGTGCAGTAACACAGAAACAGCTCGAGCTGGTGCCTCCAAGGAGGGACCCTGAACAAGGGAGCCCCCGGACTTTTATGCCCTCACATGCCAAGTGTGGGAAAGTCTGGAGTCCTGGTCACCTGGATGGACCACAGGTGCCCTTTGTCTCAGGCTCTGGCACCTGGGAGCTCGAACCCACAGCTCCGACTGCAGCTGCTCACCGAGATACCTGCACTGAGTGTGTGCCTCAACAGCAGTGTCTTTAAACTGACGGAGGAAAAGTTTAGATTTGATATTAGGAAGAAATTCTTTACTGTGAGGGTGGTGATGCACTGGCACAGATTGCCCAGAGAAGCTGTGGATGATCCACCCCTGGAAGTGTTCAGTGCTAGGCTGGACGAGGCTTTGAGCAACCCGGTCTAATAGGTGGCATATCTGCCCATGTCAGAGGGTTGGAACGAGGTGATTCTTAAGGACCCTTCCAACCCAAACCATTCTATGATTCTATGATTAAATTCAGCAGGAAGAAAAAAGAGAATTAAATGGAGATAATTAATCTGTGGAATCACTTTCAAAATTTCATGGTGAAGTTTTTGTTATTAGAAACTGTAAAGCCAGAACAGGATATTTGTTCCACGAGACACCACACACTTTTCTTCAACTCTGACTATTGCACTTTGGGTAGGAATTGATGCATGGTCCTCCTATGGTTTGAACTCGTAATAAAATTGGTGTGTTCCCTAAAGCCCACCAAAATCTATGAATGGTGTTTATTGATATGGAGAAATAGCTGGCACTTCTAGATGTGATTTGGAATATTGCCTCTCATTGTGAACAAAAAAAATAATTTGAACTTTTATTAAAGACTCCAGTTTTCAGCCTATATACACTTAAGATATTACGACTACCTGGAGGTTGAGGTGTCTCAGCCACAGGCAGTAGATCACAGGCATGACTTGGTCTTACAGATGCTGCACACATGGAAGCACACATCAAACTCAGAGCATGGTTGATCTGCATGATAGATGCTCACAGCTTGAAGGGTGCAAAATTTAGGCACCTCTGGTCCTGATGTCCTGTGCTCACACTGGGAAGAAACTCTGCCTAGGCCAAGAACTTTTAAAAGAAGAATATTAAAGTGCCAAGTGCTGTGTGGTTTAGCCAATTGGTAGTTTGTGGTGCAGGCCTCAGCACCAAAGAAGGAAGATGCTGAAGCTGGTGACTTTACATGGAACACTCTCATCTGGTTCTTCTTACTATACAGAAACATTGACTCCAACATCTTCTGCTCTTGCCACCTGGGGTGAAGATCCTGGCCCCTTTGTAGGAGTCCACAGTCTACAATAAAGGAAATTATAACAAAACCAGCTTTGAGGTAGAACACTGCTACCTTAAGCCTCAATTATTCAGAAAGACCAGTCTGATTTCACAAGTTATTATTCTCCTTCTTCTTTGCTACACCAGTGGTTTGTTCCAATGCCTTTCCCCAGGAGGCTGAGCCTGAATTTTATTCCAGGGGCAATTCAGAAACTAGAAGGCAAGCTGGGTCTCATTTTTGAAAATTAACATTTAACTTTAATTGTTCCTTCCCACGCTACTTTGGAAATTATTCCTCTGTGCAAACTGAACAAGAAAGAAAAGGTCACGTTCAAATGTAGATTTTAAAATACCCTGAACTTTAGCTCTAGTTTACCACCTTGTCTTCATCTTAAATATTGCAATAAAAACAAAACAAACTTTGTCTGCATGCCTGCTTTACATTAGAGCCTTACAAGGAAAGTTATATGTTGTCTGTTTCTTTGCTGAAAAGAAAAATAACCAATTTGCTCTTGTGTGGTTCAGAGAAAATAGCCTTGAGAAAATGTTATTGATGTAGTGTATTTATGTAGGGTTGCAAGACAAATTATGCCATCAGCAAATAAGGTCAGAGTAGCAGAGTGAATTACTGGTAAAAATAGGTTCCTTGCAAAGGACAAAGGTTGTTTTAAATGCATATAAACCTTGAAGCCATATGAGAAGAAATAACACCGATTCAGTGTGGAATGTAGTATTTTAAAGCTCCCCGAAACTCCATACAATTTTTTTGGGGATGACTATTACCTTCATAGGAAGGATGAAGAGGCCTGCATGGCAGAATATCTGCCTGTGATTACTGGGAGACAGATTAAGGGCTCCCTTGAAGTGTGGTGCAGCTGCTTCAGTTGGACTTCGGACCCTGCCTTCAGGGGAAAACACTGCATTTAGGGATGAGTTCCTACTGCTTCTCATGCAGTCCTAAGGAAGTTAATGTAGTTTTCTACAGTGGGGAAGAAGGAACACATCAATAGATGCCAAACAACCTGCTTAGTCACAAGTATGCACAGGAGTACACTGCAGAGAAGAGCACACTATTTCGTTTTTAACAAAAAAGAATTCTGTTCTACAGTTCTGGATATTTCATGTAATTCCTCATCTGTCTGAAAAATGTTTAACACAGGTGCTGCTAAATTATTCCTAGTGCACTTCAAGCTTTTCTGCCAATCATAAGAATGAGCTTTGAAGGTTTATTTCTGGACAAGTTCTGGGCTGGCCAGATTATAGCATCAGCTATTTAAGAAAGAAAAAATCATAACCATATTAATTTGATAAATAATCTTTAAATAAAGCAGCATATTAAGCATGCCAACATCGCTTTGCAGTTGCAATTGGCAATAGCATTTTTTAAAAGAGCAAGGTCATTGCTTATGGGATACACCAGGGCCCTCAAGCTACATATTTCACACCAGTCATTCGTGACAATGCAAATTTTGGAGAAGACATCAGAAAGAAGATCATCCCCTTTTTAGAAATGCCCTAACTTTTGGGACAGACCCACACACAGGATGAGTTCACAGGTACAGCCAAAGCCAGGACTGTATTTGCTGCACTGATGCAACCTCAAGACCATCTGCCCATGGTGAGCACCAGCTTGACAGAACTGATACTGGAGAGGGTGAATTTGAGTGGCCCAGAGCTGAGCCTGTGAAAAAGCTGACACCATCTCTGCAGGCGGTGAAGGTCTCCAAGGCAATCTCCATCCTAATCCCATACCTGACTGGCAGCAAACACCACGGTTGCACATGTACAGCTGTTCCACCACACCCAGGCTTGAACCCTGATATGCTATGATCTCTTCTGTTCTCAGCACGTTTCTCATCCCAGGCAACAACTAGACATTGCCCATAGGATCATAGAGTACCCTGAGTTGGAAGGGACCCACCAGGATCACCGAGTCTGACTCCTGGCCCTGCACAGAATAGCCCCAAGATGGTCAAGTGCAGTCCAAGATCTGTTCCTGATAGACAATCTGGGTATCAACAACTTATTTTTAGGGCTTAGGAGCCTTGCTAGGACATCACTGTGCTGCATCTGGGACTGGCTGAGGTTGTTGGGATGAGCCCTGGCTCGTGAGACACTGCTCTGCCCTGAGTGGATGCCTCTGTCTTCTCCCACCCCAGGAGCCACCAACTCTCCAGCCCTCAACTCCTACTGTGGGTAACAGTGGGCAGTTTGGAAACAAGCATTTAACAACTGTTCTTTCCAAATGAGAACTTTCTCCTCTCAAACCTTTAAATATCACTGCTGAACTAATCTATCTTGATAGTAAATCATACAATATGGTCACTGATGTTAATCTGACAGTTAAAACTGCTTTTTTATGCTTTACACTGCTCATTTTTTGCTTTCCAAAACTTTGTAACATCACCCCTTACTTCCTGGGCATGTAACATTGCCACTGTGCTTCTGCTTTCCCAAATGTTACTTGCTGCATAAGGCTAAAGAACATTTTTGTCCTTTGATTGTGGTTTAAGAACAAAAACGTGCGAAACAGGTTTCTGCAACAAGACAGTAGAAGGGGGCTTTAAACAGTGTGATTGAGAAGGAATTATGTTCTTTAAGCAGGAGGCAGGTGCTTAGATATATATACTTCGCAATTATAGGATAAGAAATAGACCTAAAGAGTTCTGTTGTGGATCATCTGTTAAAGTAATAACCTGTGAGACTGGGTTCCTCGACTGCAATCCTGATTTATCATCAACTTCTAATTTAGTGGCAAGTAAGATCTTTCTGAGCCCAAATCCAACATCTTTAAAGGTAGTTTATGCTGATGTAACTCAATTGATTCTAATGGAGTCACTTTCACTTTATGTCAATGAAAGTGAAATTGGGGTTATTGTTACAGTCTCAGTTAACTCATCCACCAAGTAGATTCATTTTATTGATCAGAGCTAGGGGACAGTTTAGAGCTGGAATTTTTATTTTATTCTTAAAAAAAGCACAGCTTTTTGTAATTAAAAAATTGGTAGGAGACATGGCATCGTTCTTACTTAAAGACTGTGACTCAAAAAAGAATGTCTTGGATTTTGCACTGAAAAAATGCATGATTTTTATACAATCGTAGAATCATTAAGGTTAGAAAAGAATTCTAAGTTCATGGAGTCCAACCACTTTCTTCTGAAAGCAGGCAAGGAAATGTGAAAGGAAATCACATATTTACAAATTATGATTTCTTTTTAACTTTTAGTTCCTTGACAATAATTTTGAGCTTTTCAGCTCACACTTCAAGATGTGAAAAAATACTGAAAAACCAAATTTTCCTCAAGGCATTTTAAAAAATATTATTCACATGAAAAGCTGAATGTGACTCAGCAGTGCCCTGGCAGCCAGGAGGGCCCACCATGTCCTGGGGGGCATCAGGTACGGCATCGCCAGCCGGGCAAGGGAGGGGATTGTCCTGCTCTGCTCTGCACTGGGGTGGCCTCTCCTCGAGTCCTGTGTGCAGCCTTGGGCACCTCAAGATAAGAAGGATGTTAGGCCATTAGAGACCATCCAAAGCAGGGCCACAAGGATGGTGAAGGCTCTGGAGAGAAAGCTGTATGAGGAGCGCCTGAGGGCACTTGATCTGTTCAGCCTGGAGAAGAGGAGACCGAGGGGAGACATCATTGTGGTCTGCAGCTTCCTCATGAGGGGAAGCAGAGAGGCAGATACTGATCTCTTCTCTCTGGTGACCAGTGACAGGACCCGAGGGAATGGTCTGAAGCTGTGTCAGGAGATGTTTAGGTTAGATATTAGAAAATGGTTCTTCACTCAGAGGGTAGCTGGGCACTGGAACAGGCTCCCCAGGGAAGTGGTCAGAGCACCAAACCTATTTGACTTCAAGAAGAGTTTGGACAATGCTCTCAGGCACATGGTGTGACTCTTGGGGATGGTTGTGTGCAGGACCAGGAGCTCACTGATGTTGATGGGTCCCCTCCAACTCAGAATATCCTATGATTCTATGATCTCTAGTTCTTATTTACTTTAAAGGGGTGTTTGGAGGCTCAAGTCTAAAAAAAAAAAAAAAAAAGAAGAAGACTTTGGGGTAAAAATAACTTAAAGAGTTAAACCTGTATTCTATTACAATTTCTGCTAAATACCAGTTACCCACATTCACCCTTCTAGCTTTCTTGTCATCCCATGTGACACATTTCTAGCATGTTTTTATCTCCTTTAGGCTTTGTGCTTGCTTGTGATGGGCCATCTGGCTTTCCTGGAGGAAAAAGGAAGTCCTAGAATCATAGAATGGTTTGGGTTGGAAGGGAGCTTAGAAGTCATCTAGCTCCAACCCCACTGCCATGGGAAGGGACACCTCGCACTACACCAGGATGCTCAGAGCCCCATCCAACCTGGCCTTGAACACTTCCAGGGGTGGGGCAGCCACAACTTCTCCTGGCAACCTGCACCAGTGTCTCAACCCCCTCGCAGTAAAGGATTTATCTCTAATATCCAATCGAAACCTTCCCTCTTTCACTTTAAAGCCATCCCCCCTTGTCCTGTCACTACATGCCCTTGCAAACCATTCCTCTCCAGTTGTCTTGTTGGCCCCATTCAGTTAAACAGAGTGGGAAAGACTGGAACAGCGTGCTCCACTTGGCTTGTTCGTGGAATCTAAATAAAAAAAATTGCATTTTTCTGTCTGGAAGACTTTGTGCTGGTTTTTAATTTCTCTGAGCAGGGTGCAAGTTTTTACATCTTGAACCCAGCTTCAGTAAGAGCTGGAAGCAGTTCATTTTTCTCTCTTAATGCTACAGAAGAAAGGACCAGCCTACACCTCTTGATGCGAAAAGGGCTATGTCATTTGCATTCTTAGTTGTAAGAACTTGTCACTATGGTGTATAAAAGCACCATTTAATATGTTTATTCTACAGGGAAGCACATAAGTACTTTGTCACTTTATCCCTGTTTTACATATGACAAAGCAAAACCAGACAGACTGTAAGCTAGATATTAAGAATATTGAATGACTAATTTTCAGGAAGCCAAGATCAGGTGTCTGCTAAAATTAGCCTTGTTTGGGTTTATTATTATCATTATCATTATTATGATGATAATGACTGGACACCTGCTCAAGCAGCAGGTTAAATTGTATTAGTCAGTGTCTAAATATACACAGAAAAAACCCAAACCGTTTCTGACTACAGTGCTTATCGTCTCAGGATGAAATGAGAAACCAGAGAGAGATATGGACAGAAAGGAGTTGCAGAAGGGTGAGACCCAGAGCTACACAAGGTTTCCAATACCACACATCCTCAAGAGACGCCACAGACATTTTATGAGCTGACCGTGCCATTGATCTGAGACTGCTACTATATCGAATATATTTATATCTTTATAGGTGGTTGCATATACACATACAAATATTCATTATACAGTTTCACAGAGGTTTGCAATAAAATTTTTCTGCTCCAGCAAAGCACCAGGTGAAAAGCACCAAGGTGCCTTTTTGAAGGTAATGCACACATGTGCTAAAGGTGGATTTCTCTAGCTGGTAACAGCTGGAGACTGTGTCTTAGTAGGTGGTAAGTCATGAAGATCCTTGAATCTGAAGATTGATGGCTTTGTTTAATGCTAGGCAGGAGCAAACAAAGGACTGTCTAGAACAGAACTGAGATTATCAGAAAAAAAACATCATGAGGAGGCTAAAGGAAGCAACATCCTTAACAAAAATGAAGTTATCACATTTTACTCCACAAGACCAAAAAATCAAATAATAAGTCAAATAATTGAGCTGTTGCATGATCCCAACAGGCACAATTCAACTGATGTGAATGGAGGATGCTGAAAAAGGCCTAAGGGGCTGTTGTGGACACCAGACTGAGCATGAATCAGTGAATTTGCATCAGGAATACAACAAACCTGTTCCATTAGGACAGCAAGGTAAAAGTATCTCCCTTTACTTACTCCCAGTGAGGCCACACTTGAAATAATGGTCCAGTTTCGGACCTCCCTAATTCAAGGGAAGAAATTGGAGGGGATGCTGCAGACAGCTGCCAAGATTATAACTGGCCAGGGCGAGTGACTTATGAGGAGAGTTTGAGAGAACTGAGCTTGTTTAGTCTGACAAAAGAGACAGGTGGATATGGAATCCCAGTCCTTGGAGTTTTTCTAGATTTGCCTAAAGTCATGGCTGACTTGATCTGGTGTTGGTGATGGTCCCAGTCTGAGTGGGAAATTCAACCAATGACCTCCAAAGTCTTCAACCAGCATTTATAGGAAGACAGAGCAGTAGCTGTTTTGCTGCCAGTGGTTCATCTTTTTGAGGAACCAGAGAGAGCTGTCTGACCCAGGCAACATGTAAGAACAATTCTGATTAAGGGATAAAAATGATGAAAACCATAGGACTGGTATTTACTAAAGTATTCTTAGAGTATTCTTGAGCATCACTTTGTCACATGGTATTGATATGTTGAAAGGATCCTTTACTGCTATGCCACAACCTCCCACAATTGCCTGTCACATATGGGTCAAGCCAACAGAGAAAGTGCATGAGCTTTTAGGGACAACAGTACCCACTAAATTCCTGAGAGTTCCTGACTAGTTCTATTAGGATCACCATCTATGAATAAAGTATGAAGAGAAGACCATATGTATTCCTGCACAAAAATTTAAAATACTGGAGAGTTGCAAATTACCAGTGCATGGAACTGCATTGTCTGAAAGTGGAAGTTTGGGAGACTGAGTCATTATAAGAATAGGCAATGAAGTCAATTCTTTATGTTTTTGAGTTTTAAAACATGGTTGAACATCTTTGTGGGACATACTAATGAGACACTGTTAGTGATATATTTACAAGAGAAAATGGACAGGATGGACATGCAGGAGGACATTTTTTAGGTTATGTTGATTCCTTCAGGGCTCATGTTTGTGCAGAATTATTAGGGAAGGGTCTAATAAAACATATAGCATCAGTCAGACATGCAGACCAACTCACGATCTGGCTTCTAGCTCAGAAGTTGATCCCACTCTGTGACAAACAATACCTGAAGAAAATGAAAAAATGGAGCACAGAACTTGAAAATGAAACCTCAAAAATGTGAGAATAATCCTCTGACAAAAAGGTTTGGCTGAGGTTTGGCTTCCTGCATTACCTAAGGAGCATGATGGCCTCTCAGAGATGTCTTTCCCCAGAGGCACGGGTTTCAATTTGCACAAGGCTCCCAGAAACTATTCAGTGAATTATCACAAAGCTACTAAATCCTCCAGGGCTCAACCAGGTCCCAGTTTAACTCCCTCTGAGCACCGGCAGAAAGAAAGCGATAATTAAAAGAGAATGTGGTAAAGGAATGGACATCTATTTGAGATGTTGCCTGGCATTAGGAAAAGAGGTGTGTTAATGGCCAAAAAAGATATGAAACAATACCAATTAGAATGATGGTTTTCATCAGAAGGTGCTCTTAAAGAGCATCTGTCATCCAGAACTGAATCAAATTATTTACCTCTAATGCCAATTGGCAATATTAATCAGCACAGTCCTTAAAAATCTGTTCCTTGAAGAAGCCGTTTAGATGATGTAACATGCCAATGTGATTCTAAGCCCTTACTTTTTCATGCTGCAGATTTTTAAAACAACAACCCTCTGTTCATTACTGGCATTGCCAGGAAGAGCTGGAGCGCCAGAAGAGCTGGAACACCAGCTCCTCTAAGGGCCATCTCTCTGTCATGATAAATCCAAAGGTTTTAAGAGGAGTAGCCTTTTGAAATAATAACAGCAGTAATAATAACCGTGGTGGCGGTGATGAGAGATGTACTAAACTACAGAAAAAAAGTTCAGACAATGAAATCTGCCAAGTTAAAACCAGGAACACTGCTTAACAGTCAACTACTCCAAGGCTACAAGTGCTCAGATACTAGTAACCTATGGGTGCAGAAGTAGCTGCAAAAAAAGACTGTGGTAGGTTTAGTTATTGAAATCTTTTATTTCCCTAAAGACAGACACAGGTGCAAAGAAGAGCAACACAGAGAGAGAACATATTTTATGAGAAGGGATAAAACCTGTTTATTTGCTTAACAAGATGAAGGTATATATGGGATGTGATTACAACATGTACAAGATATCCTTTCCCCTTCTTCCTCTTTATAATTTTTTCGGGAAGATACAGATAAACTGGTCATCAACATCACTGGAGTGGCTACTAGTCAGATATTTATGGGTTCAGGGACAGGGCGACATAATAGCTCTCTTATAAAAAGACTAAGGAAGGGAACAGAGACTAGCAAGGAAATGAGATTTCTAGGAGTGAACATACTGCAAAATCCAAGGCAGATTTGACCCCTGTGACTGGAAATCCCTTTCGTTATTCTGCCAAAATATGTTAAATCCTGAGATCTCCAAGGCATTAGCTTTTCTGTCTTGAAATGATCTAGTCGGAGGTTGATTTAGAGCAGTGAGAGGATCTAGCTTTAAGCATAACAACAGAGAGCAGCAAATAGATTATGGGGACCGGCAGAACCTGGGCAGGCTTAGCTCCTCAGTATTTTCTTCTGTGCTATGTTTGGCTGTTGGATGGCCTTACTGGTCTTCTTTCCAAGCCAGTGCTATTCCAAAGTGGCTTCCAAACTCTTCACAAGCCTGGGATGGTGAAGGGTCTAGAGCACAAGTCTGATAAGGAGCAGCTGAGGGAGCTGGGAATCTTTAGCCTGGAGAAAAGGAGGCTCAGGGCAGACTTTATTGCCCAACAACTGCCCGAAAGGAAGTTGTAGCCAGGTGGGCGTCGGTCTCCTCTCGCAAATAACAAGTGATGTAACGAGAGGAACTGGCCTCAGTTTGTGTCAGGGAAAGTTTAGATTGGCTAGTGGGAAAACTTTCTTCAGCAAAAGGATTGTCAGACATTGGAAGAGACTGCCCAGGGAAGTGGTCGAATCACCCTCACTGGAGGTATTGAAAAGATATGTAGATGTGGCACCTATGGTTTAGTGGTGAGCTTGGAATCGTTGGGTTAGCAGTTGGATTCAATGGTCTTAGAGGTCTTTTCTAATCTAAATTATTCTATTTTTTCCAAGTGTCAATTCTTATTATTACTGAACTTGCTTGGTGCTTTCCCTTTGCTCTCTTTTTCTTCTGCCATCTTTTTCTCATTTTTAAAATGATATCCAGAACCTCACACTTTCAGGACTTGTTTTTCAGATAAACTTCATATAGCAATGCTTAAAGCCTGGAAGCTCTTCAGATCTCACCAGCTGAGATTTCTCTTGGCATTGTAACATCCCTTGCTGGCATGCACTCAATGAACCCTGCTAATATACCATCAATCCTGACTGGCCCTGGAGAAAGAAGAGTGCCGGGACTTGGCCAGAATAGTACTGCATTTGGCTTATTCCCAACTGGAGTTGTTTAAAACAGTCCCCAGGCTGCTTTAACACATGCCAAAGACAGCTTAAAAATCAGTGAGCTGACTCCCTGAGCCACCCCATTTCCTGCACCTTCTGTGCCCAATGGTCTCTGGGCACACCAGGCAATAGGGCCCAGGCATCTCTTCTGATCCACTGCCACTGTCAAACTTCAGTATCATCAAAGCTTCCCAGCACACCTATCTCTCTGTCAAGTAGCTGAGCATTACTGCACACAGGAGTAGACAAATTCTACAGAAACTCTGAGAGAAACTGAGGTGAAACTTTCAGATATGTAAACAACTGTTTACACATCGTGATGCTTTAGAACACTGGAACAAAGTTATAGCCTGAACTCAACACACTGCTGCACACATGTGTTTATGAGGCACAATCTACCCTTTCTGCAGGGGCATTAATTGCCACACACTAATAAGCCAGTAGTCTCTCTTCTTGACAAAAAACAGAAGTGTGGGCATTTGCAGATGTGTAGTCCATTATCTTTTGTGAATTCCTTATTTTTTCGAAGATGGGTTATTGTGAAATCAGTGGACAAGCTCAGTGTGTGAGAGTTGCTACTTGTTACCTCGGCTTTGTGGAGATAGTTTAAAAAGGGGCAAAACAAATATAAAAGCCGTTGTTATTATGTTTTTCACTCACTGTGCCCTCTGGATGTAAACAATGGCATAAGACAACAAGCTGTCTTTCCTGAGACTTGGCAACAGAATATATTCAAAAGTCCTTCATTCTCCTCCACTAGACTCATCTGATTTATTCCTTAAATCTGCTGAAATCAATATGAAAAGGCTAACTTTTAAATGGAAAAAGTTCTTTGTTCAGACACTGAGCCATCACCATGACAGTGTCCATTTTCCATGCTCAGCTGAATCTGTACATGCCTGCCTGGCAGCTCCACCGACTTAGCACGGGCAGGGAACGTGCACTTAGCTTTGCTGGGAATGTTTATTCTGAACATCATTGCAGGGGAGTTTTTTTGGACCAAAGAACACAGGAGGGCTTGTTTGTCCTGAAATTCAACCTGTCACTCTGAACTCAGGGATTAACCTTATTTTGCTAGTGGGTTTTGGCAGCTGTAGCTGATAATTCTGTAACTTTCAACTTTTTTGGTTTTGGTGTGGGTTTTGTTGCTGTTGTTTGTTGGTTTGTTTTTTAGTTTTTTGGGTTTTTTCCCCAATTTGTTTTTTTTTTTTTTTTAATAAAGCCACAACAGTATCTGTCTTGTTACTGTAACTCGGGTCTTATCTTATTGAAAAATCTATTTAAAGATAACACCCTGGTGTGCTAGGTAATACTGCTGGACATGTTGAAAACTATCTGCTGTTGGGATATGTGCTCTGTGCTCTGCAGACCCAGGGACCATAAACCCTTCAAGAAAAGGACCTTTTCTTCTCCTGTTCAGTTTTGCAGATTCTGTAAACACCTATCATGTTAGGAATAAAAATTTATTTGGGGCAAATGATGGCTTTTGGGCAAATACAATGGCTTTAGGCAATAGCTTAGATTAACATGATCTGGTGAATGGTATCCCTGCGCATGGCAGAAGGGTTGGAAATACAGGATCTTTAAGATTCCTTCCAATTCAAACTCATTCTGTGATTCTATGAATCTATGAAATAGCATATTAAATTCAAATATCCAGCAATATATCTAAATCTGCTTCTACCAGCCTGATCACCACTAAAATACCAATTCCCTTAAATAAGAAATTCGTTGGAACTGCAGTAGTGTTTTTTAAAACTATTTTTAAATGTTTATCAAAATCTCTTCAATTGCATGTCTCTGCCTTTATTATGGTTATGTCTCTTTCTATTAACCTTCCTTTATTTTCCTCATTTCACTCTCTCACCTGTAAGAAACACTCCTGAAATCTGACCACAGTTTACTTTTGAATTGTGCTGCACACACTTTCAGCACCACAAATACACACTGAATGCTCTTACGTAACAGGACTTTCCAGAGAGACAAATAAGGTAAGGGACAAAAGTTTAAAGCCTGTTAGTCAAACACATGGGCATTTGTTTGTTAACGGCCTAAGCTCTAATACAATGTTGGCACAGCATAGTGTATTTACATACCACAATATCCACAAAAGGATTAAAAATAATTTTACAACAAATTTTCACCCTAAATGCAAGTGTGTCAACATTTGGGGGTAAGTGCATTACTTTAGAGCCAATTACTGAATAAAATAATGAAAAGAAATGTTGACAGAAGACTCTTCCTTATGTTTACAATGAGTGAGCAGCACCAAATAAACTTCTAAGCCAAAATATCAGCTGTCTGCTGAGACCTGACAAGCCTCCCAGTGGTTTGAACCTCTGGTCCTGAAAAGTTTATAGGAAGCAGCAGAAGTCTTGTCAGGTGCCATCTACATTGCATCTTGAGCTGGCCATACTTCTGCATATATGGGAGAACTCATTGTGACCTTTCACTAATCAAAGCGGGGTTTCAAAAAGATTGAGAGAGATTTTTGTATGAGAAGATAGTGGTGAGTACAAAGAGGAAAGGTTTTGAACTAGAAGAGGGGGGAGTTAGGCTAGATGTTAGGAGGAAGTTCTTTATTCAGAGAGTGAGGAGCAGATTGCTCAGAGAAGCTGTGGATGGCCCATCCCTGGAAGTGTTCAAGGCCAGGCTGGATGGGGCTTTGAGCAGTCTGGTTTAGTGGGTGGCATTTCTGCCCATGGCAGTGGGGTTGGAGCTAGATGACTTTTAAGGTCCCTTTCAACCCAAACCATTCTATGATTGTATGATTCTCTGAAAATGTTACTCTCCCTTTGTTAACTGTGCTGAAATTCTTCATGTTGTTATCTGGGGAGAGGAACCACTAGCCGGGACAAGCCTGGCTGTATGCAGACCTTATCAAGCCCAGTCCAAACAAAATCAGGATCTACAGCGTGAGTAAGAGGAATAATTATGAAATCATACATAAATACATCACTTTTGGTACAAAGAAATTTCTGCTCTGGGTCAGATCAGTGGCTCATTATATCCAGAATGCAGTCTCTGGAAATATCAGACACATGCTGCTTTTGAGAAAAATATCAGAAGTCTCTGACTGTAAAACTCCCTTTATTCTAACAGCTAATGCTTAAATTACACCCTAAAGCAGAAGTTTTGTATCCAAAAAGAAGGGACGTGTGCACACAGATCAGTCTTGTCCCAGTACTCATTTAGATGGTGGTTAAGGCATGCTCCCACCCAGGGAGCCTCGCTCTATCCCCACTCTCGAAGCCATTTTTCTGGCAATGTATTTCACAGGCTTCATATCCTTATACATATTCTCTCTGCCTACTTTTGATTTCTGAGTTTTCTTCCTTATTTCTTCTTTACATGCTAAGATACTTTGCAATATGTTTTACCTTCCCTGTGCCATTCCTTGTTTTATGCTTGCTGCTTATGTTGCAGATCTCTGAAAACATATCCTACCAAGCCTTGCTCCTTCGTGAGTCTTATAGTTTTTATATCCAAGTCAAAAAGTTAAAGTTTGCTTAGACTCTGCTTTTGAATCACAAGCCAGGTGAGATGGGTGAAAGCTTCCATGTGGCCTAGGAAAGAATATGAAATAATCTCTTGAGAATAATTAACTATCTCCATTCAGTGTGGCTGAGCTTCTTTTCAAAGAACATGGCTGTAGAGAAACATAAGCTTGTGGGAGTCAGTCACACAATCTATGTCTGATGTTTGATGGATTATCTGTTATGCTTATTTGAGTAAAAAAGATAAGTTGTATTTAACAAACCCTTCCAAAACTACTTCTACTTGAACTGGAGAACAGGAAGACATAGCAACCAAAATCTGAACCTATTCTGTTTTGGCAGTCATGAAGCCAGAGGACCTGTGGGCAGGAGCCAACTGACAAGGAACATAAAACATGGAAAGACTGAGATAATTTTGCACAGCCACTGTTGCGCACAGGAATATCTTGCATGGTCAACCTCAGACTGCACAAGCAGTGGTGCCTGGAGAGCCATGGGCAGGCATGTGGGCAAGACATGGGAATGCTATACTGGGCAAAATAAATGCAGGCTTCAAATGGAGTCTGAAGGGAAATGGAAAGAATGTATCAACAGAAAACTCATATACGTACCTTTTTATTCATCAGAGTCTTTTCAAATATCTAAATAAATTAATTAACAAATACATAATTATGATGCACAGAAGGAAGCTGGACAAGATAGAGCAGGCTCTCTGCTTCAACTCTGTTTCATCACTCGCAGCCTTGTGTGTGAGCAGATCGGTAACTGAAAGCTTGGGCACAGATATGGTTGATTTCATAAGAAGAAAAGCACTTCCGTTTCAAAAGCTGTGTAAAGAAAAGCTACCAGGAATCCATCCTTGGGGGAAGGCAGGCCAACTTCCACTGGTTTCCAAAACTATTGAAACTATTTGGTTTCAAATAGTGCATTTGGAGTTTTGCTTATGGCTCCTAAGATTATTGCTTTGGGCAACTGGGAGTCTCCAAAGCCTTTTGGTGCTGGCTTATGGTCTGAGCAGGAACCCTCAGCATCATTCCTGAGCTTCCTGCTGGGACATTGGTTACCACCCCTGAGTTTCTCCAATGAAGCTTTGGTGTGGTGGTGTCTGGGACCCTCCCTGCATCTCTTCCACTTTTCCCCTCCACAATTAAAATGTTTGGTGCTCACCAGTGATACAAAGGGTTTGAGGAATGTCTCAAATGCTTGCATTTTGAGGAGAAACAAAGGTAAAATAGGTGCTAAAGATATAAGCCTTATCAGATCATAGGGATTGTTTTCTGGATAGCTGCAATGAAGCTTAAGAGTCATAGCTATGTAGCATCAGCTGCCTCAGACTCAGGGTTTGTTTGCTAACTACCAAAAGTCTGGACATAATGAAGTGAACACAAGTGTCTTTTAGACCAGAAACGTCAGCTCTGTCTGCTGCCAGCTACTGGATCACCCAGGCAGGTTGGACAGTTGTAACACCAGTAACACATGCTTCAGGTCAGATGCATCACAGTCAAGAACTAAGAATAACACCAATGTGATCTCTAGATCAGATATGTTTTCACATCAAAATAATAGTCGCCTGCGTTTCATGTGACACTCACTGCAATATTCAGTTTACTGAGTATTAATGTCCTTCCTTCATTGCACTTTCCTTATGACTAAGTCCTAAATTCCTGCCTGAATGTCTATGGTTTGGTACTTCACTTTGTTAGATTTTCTGCCAGCTTTCTTTTTTTATTTTGTGTGATATTAATTTGATGAGGTTTCCCATGTTTTAGCCACTATTTGCAAGCCAGGAACATCAAAAACTCCATGATTCTTTGAAATATAACAGAATCATGAGCATATAAGGATGAGATAGGACAAAAGAAATCAGTTTTAAACTAAAAGAAGGGAGATTTAGATTAGACATTAGGAAAAAGTTCTTTACTCAGAGCATGGTGAAGAACTGGCACAGGCTGCCCAGAGAAGTTGTGGCTGCCCCATCCCTGGAAATATGCAAGGCCAAGATGGATGGGGCTTTGAGCACCCTGGTCTAGAGGAAGGTGTCTCTGCCCATGGTAGGGGGATTGAAACTAGAGGATTTTTAAGGTCCCTTCCAACCTAAGACATTCTATGATTCTATGAGATATTTCCAAGTAAAAGAAAAAAAGAAAGAAAAGAAAGAAAAGAAAGAAAGAAAGAAAGAAAGAAAGAAAGAAAAGAAAGAAAGAAAGGAAGAAAGAAAGAACGGAAGAAAGAAAGAAAGAAGGAAGGAAGGAAGGATGGATGCCCTTATTTCTTTAGAAGACTCTAGGCCACCCTATCCAAACAGAATTGCTTGTTCAAAGCTCACAAGAAAAGGGAAAAGAGTTAGAAAGCTCTTAAGGGTTTTCCAAGGTGGACCAGATTCAGGCAGTTTCATTGAGGCTCTGGGGTTCATATGTCTTTCTAAAGGTTTGCTCAAGGTCTCTGCATGAATTGTCCCTGCCTGCTGCTGACTGTGTCCCCAAATGATTAAATCACTTCACTGAATCAGTTGTCTGGGCAGTTTTATAGATGAAGCTGTCAACCCCAATACAGGAAAGGTAGCAGCACTCTGTCTCTCAAGCCAAATATTAAGTATGTGCTCTGGGCTCCGAAGTGCTGAAATGCACAGGCAAACACCATCCTGCAGATGCTCAGGGATGGTTGAAGAGCTCATTCCTGTGGTCAGAGTGCTTGGCTAAGGCTTTATGAGCAAGCAGTAGGTGGAATGAGGGTATCCTCGGTAGAAGGCTCATGTCATCCATCTCCTGTGACCGTATGTTCATTTTTCTTCCAAAAGAAAAGCACGATCAAGTTGCAGAGAGTCCTTAGGTTACACTGCTCTTTGGACCAGGATTCGGGGGATGCACAAATGGGCTCTGTTTCTGTTGCTGCCACTCAGACATCCATACCAGCATCTTTTTCATGCCACTACCATATTCATGCAGACTGCTGCAGCTAAAGATTATTCTCTGTCAAATTGTCATGGAAGAGTGTATTAGCAGTTAGGGACAGCAGGCAGCTTCCATGTAGCTATTGTCAGTTGTTTCTCTCTGCTCAGTGAGAGTCTCATACCAGTGATCTGTTTTCAGCCTCAGATGTTGCCTGGCTTTCCAGGAATGAGGCATTTTTCTTCCTGAATTTCTGTTATCGCTACTGCTCATTCAGCTACATAATCCTCTCCTGTTTTGCCTTGTACTCAGAACCAGCAACCAAAAATCTGCACATGGTTCTTCCAGACTAAGCCTTTTTCAAGTATTATCAGATCTTTCCTTTGTCAGATGGCAAGCGTGGGGAAGGGAGGTAAGATAGTTTGCAAATGCTGTGTAACACAGCATCTCAGGTGTAAACCCAGTGCCGGTGCTGTGGCACTGCTCCCCACTGCTGCTCGTGGCAGTAGAAGTCAGGAAAGGTCCACAAGGATTTAGGAAAAAAGAAATTCCTATATATTTATAGATATTCTGTATTATATCAGTATTTATAGCTATTATGCATTATATTAATACATTAAAATATATATAAAATATTATGTTGACAGATGTGCAGCAGGCTAGGGAAATTTAAAGAGAAATAACTTCCTGATAATGAGATAAAATCTGGTAAAGACCTTATCCCATTATCTGCTCACTGGTGGAGACTAAGTCATATAAAATGAGCCTGGAGCCTTCTGGGACTGAAAGAAGGTACCTATAGGGCATCCAATATTGCTCTTGATAAAATGTCTCAAAAGATGCAGGAACAACCACTCTTTTATTTTTTTCTCTCCTCTCCCTTTCACCTGTTGAAATGACTTGTAAAAAACATCGGCACGTTGTTACTCTGGTGACTATTGAGCAGTGGTCAGCTTCTTCTTCTGTAGCTGTTTGGTATCACAAGAATGTTTTTGTCTTTTTTTTTTTTTTTTAATAATCTATTAGCAATAAAATAGGTTATCCCTCTTCCACAGGGGTCGATACCTGTGAGAGTCAATGGACTCCATTATGATGTACGGTACCATAACCAGAGTAACACCTATAATCATCTCCCTAAANATAAGACATTAAAGTCAATGTAGTTCACAAAAGGCTCCTCACCACTCACAACCTCCCAAGATGTGTGCTGTCAAGATTTACTTTCACACGCAGCCATTTTAAACTTTCTTCTGTGTAAGAACATGAAAAACCCATCCTGGGAACAGCTGCCAATGGTGCCTTTGTGCCCTGTTACAGGTAACCTTAATCCTTACCAAAACGTCTTGTCTCTCTCATAAAGAGGTCAAAGCACGTACACAACTGCTTGTCTCCATCATCCCCTGAAAATGCTGACCTGAGAGTTATCCTGCAGCCAATCTAAAGGACAATGTCACTGTCAGGTATTTTGGAAGTCATCCATAACACAAAGACCTTTCCTTGCAGGTCAGTGTTAATACCTCATGGTCTCAGTTTTAAATCTTATCCAAAAGGTAAGGGAGCCCTTCCGAGAGCAAAGTAATGCAGGCCAGACATTACGCTGAAAGAGCTGATACATGATCCTGGATTTTTGGTATCAATTGAATTTCTGTCTCTTATAATTTCTATCCCTCTCCTAACTCTTTTCTATAAGTTTTTGCACTGGTTTTTTCTTTTCCACTCTACTCATCTCCTCCCTGCTTCAACAAGTAGAGGTTTTCACTAAGATTTAGAGTTGTATGAGTTTATGACTTCCTGGTGGAGGGGAAGCCCTGTAGCAATAAATTTCATAAAATGGCCCAAGCATGGGCCTAGTTTTGTGTTTCAATTGGAAATTGGCCACTGCTTTATGAAGCCTCTCCTTAGTCTTTCCCTACTTTCCCTGCACCCAGTCAACATGGCTTAACCTGAACACAGAGCTCCTTCATAAGACCTGTTCCCCTCTTCATATGTTTAATCTTTATTTTCCTCACCACCCATACTTTGGAAACAAACAGGCACTTTCCTCTATAAATACCCCTCTACGAAGTTCTTCCTCTTAGCACAAAAATCCACAAGGGTGGGAAAGAAAAGGGCATTTTGCTCTTGGCTCTAACTACACATATTATCTCTTACCTCTGGTAAAGTCAA
The DNA here is from genome assembly GCA_013398855.1 of Mohoua ochrocephala. NCBI lineage: Eukaryota > Metazoa > Chordata > Aves > Passeriformes > Acanthizidae > Mohoua > Mohoua ochrocephala. Next base: position 3,055 of record VZTA01021334.1, on the reverse strand, counting down.
GAACCAAGACCATAGAATCAAAGAATAATAGAATCAAAGAATCATAAATCATTAAGGTTGGAAAAGATTTCCGAGATCGTTGACTCCATCCATTAACCCAGCACCACTGTGTGGATCAATAAACCGTGTCCTCAGGTGTCACATCCACACACCTTCCAGGTATGGCAATTGCACCACTTCCATGGGCAGCCTATTCCAATGAGTGAAAACCCTTTCAGTGAAGAAATTTTTCCTGATACCTAGTCTAAACTTCCCCTAGCACATCATGAGGCCATTTGGGGGAACACATTGAAGAACATGTTTTGAGCCCATCTCAGAGGATGTAACTTGTGAAAATATTCTTCCGACTGCTGCCGACTGTGAGCTGGCCATTGAGGCACAGCAAGGATAGCTATTAAAAGGTTAGGCTTATGGCTGTACTCAATGATTTTAGAGGTCTTTTCCAACCTAAATGTCTCTATGTTTCTATAAATCAGAAGAAACTTTCAGTCTGGTAACAGTAAAAATGCTTTACATTGTTAACCATTGTATTGCATAAAAATAACCCCAACAGCAAAGCCAGCACTTCAGCTCCCTGTGTTGAATAAATGTGCAGAAAAAAAATAGAAAAAATATAGAAAAAAGGGAAAAAAATACACAAATCTTTTTGGTGTAAATAAAATTAACAAGATTAGCAATGACGTCATCTGCATCTAGGATCATCCACTAGGTTACACACAACATTTTGGAAAGTGGAAGCAAACATATTCTTGTAACTTAGCCAGCAATGGATGCCCACACAGTCTCATGAATTCAATGGAAACATATTACAAATGTTCTGAAAAAGGTTAATTAAACATTTTATACTAGGATTATAGACTTCACACAAAACACATACCAAGCTTTAAATGTGCACAGACCTTCATGGAAATCAGACTTAATTTACTATAGGTTTTGTTTCTTTGCCAGACAAAAAAAAAAGCTGAAATGTTCAAGTCAGATGCAGCCTGTTTATAGACAATAAAGATAATTACGTGGTGCAAATGTAGCCATCCATGTTACAGTGTGAGGGAATCAGGCACATAGAATATGTAATAAAGAAAACCCTTTGAGGTTTCAACTCACAGTCCTCGAAACCCAAAACAGAAAACTTATCTCCCAGAACACGCATTTTGCTTGCACATTTTAGGGATCTGAAATGAAGTACTGCAAGTGTCAAATTAGCTAAAAACGGGAAAGGGGAAATTTTGCTCCATGTAACAAGACGTAAGCTGCCAGAACATACTAAGAATCATAAAACAGAGTTGGATAAGAAGGGACTTGTGTGACTCAAACTAATGATCTCACAGTTTGTATCAACAGCTCTATGGCCCTGCAAGCTATAATCAGTTATTTTAATCCCTCAATATTAATTATAAAAACTGTTGACAAAAGAAAGTGGTAATGCGTTCTGTATTTTTTCATGTTGAGATTAAATGTTCAAATAATTAACCATGAGATGTTATGGTCAATTATATACACCAGGGCAAGGCAGAGGGAAGACTTAGCACTTGTTCTTGTCATGAGCAAAACTCATTAAGCCAGAAGGTTTGGTACTGTTTCTTTACACTAATTTGGCTTGATCTGCTGTGGTGACACTATTCTGTTATGTAAATTATGCACGACATAATTAACTGTGTACATTTTTAATAAGGTTGGATACACTTTTCTAAATAGGGCTTTGAGTGACTTGAAGGTTTAGGAAGCAATTTTTAAAAATAATGGTGAGGTTAGGAAATACCTAGCCTGTAAGACTTAAAGGTTGTTTGCAGTGTTATCCTACCATATACATTATGGATTCTATAACTCTAGCTATATAGAAGACATTAAAGGAGGAAAACTGCCAGCTCACACATGCATACTCTGAAAGCATTCTGTTTGAAATCCCCTTGTTAACTCACTAAATGAAAGCAAATTAAACCTATTATGGATACTTCTAAGGAAACTTTCGTCTTTCTGGATTCTTCCAATAATAAAGAGAAAAAAAAAATTGTGAAAAATCATGAAAAAAACATGACCTTACTGAATGTTTCCAGGTAGATGCTTTCTGGCACCAATTAAGAAAAATTTTTTCACTGAAAGACTGGTTAAACTTCAGAACAGGCTCCCCAGGGAAGTGATAGAGCCACCATCCCTGAAAGTCTAAGAAAAACAAGTAGGCATGGCACTCTTTGATATACTTTAAATGGGCATGATGTAATTTAGCCAAAGGCTGGACTTGGTGATCTTGGAGCTCTTTTCCAAACATAATGATTCTATCATTCATTCACTCAAGATTATTTGCTTGTTTGCTGCTTTATAAAGAGTGTACATAATAGTTCATATTTTGTCAGCTTAAGGAAAGTACTTAACCATTTTTACTCAGGAAGTTCCCCATGGAGTTGTCTAAAATGGTATTTTTGCTGTGTATAAACTCAATTATTACATTTTTATCTATTTGCCCAAGGATTTCAAGAAGACTTTACGCTTCTCTTAATTAGGCCTCACAGCGAGTGCTCCTTGGCGAGCAGGCAGATGTTATCAAAGAAGTTTTGTGCATGGGGAACCCGAAGCAGAAGGAAAATATTTTGGACAAGCTCTCTGTGGCACAGATAAGACGGGAATCAGGTCTACTGACCACTCATCCTGTGGCTCTAAGGCACAGCAAACTTTTTTCAGTACTTCTTATTTGGAGAGTCCTGACATAGCAAAGCTAGAGAAAAACCACGGGGGTTCCCAGGCCACTTCTTGCAAAGCCTGTGTTTTAATTAACATTTAGCTAAGGGAACTCACACAAGTATTTTTATGGGCATAGCTAAAATCCTCCTGCTTGAAGACTGACGATATTGCATCCCACTTCAGCAGATGGTTTAAATGGGAGGTATATTGGGATTCAAATGATGATCTTGGCTTCGGAATGTTAACCATTTCATACCTCATACAAAAACGATATCATTTCACTTCCCACTGTCTTTATGACAGAAAGCAATAGATGAATATGCTGCTCAGAGGACCTATGGCTGCTTGAGGAATGAAATTGTTCAAGGCCAGGCTGGAT
>VZTA01021333.1:0-25243 GCA_013398855.1 Mohoua ochrocephala | reverse complement strand
GGAGTCTCAGCAGGAAGGACACTAAACTGGGGAGCATGCCCGCCCTTCCTAAATTACAACAGCCTTAATTGGCTTCAAATGTTGAGCCTGAAGGTTTGAAACAGCAACAGATCTGCCCTTAGGGGATTGGAAACAAACTCGATCTAAGCACTTGTGTGTTAGATGTGGAGTCCCTGGTCACAACATTGCCTGTCTGTTCATAAGGGTGTGGTACCTAACACATGTGTTCTCCTATGTGCTCCTCATGGCACTCTTTTTCAGAGCAGAGAGTGGGATCAGGATTGCTTTGTTGCTGTACTGTGATATCAGTTTATGACATTATAACATCAAGAGCAGTAAGGGTCATTTGGGATGTGTATTCAGTGTCGTTCTCCTNCTCATGGGTGATAAGTCTGGGAATTTGTTAATAATGATACTGTGATTTCAGCTGCCAGTCAGGTGAGCTCGCAGTGACCTGTCTGCTCTGATGCTGGGATATCATGGCCCAGGGTATGAAACTAGATGGTAGTGAAGCCAAGTGACTGTGATCCCTGTCCTAGGATGTAGGCATTGGCAAGAGGATTGCGAAGAGGACGGAAAGTCTCAGCCTCTGCAGGCAACTCCTGTCAAGTGTGAAGGAAAGGTGTTCTCTCAAGGATGAACTAATGGTGTGCCCAAGCAGAGGGAACGCTATGGAGAAGGGTATCAGGTACCTGAGAGAATTACCTATGATGAAGGAAATCTATAGGGATTCAAATAACAAGCAGTCCCCTGTAGATCCGGATGAGGTCCAGTGTGTTCAATCCCTGTGGTGGAAGTTTGTATGGAGCATGCTATTGTCATACACCTACTCATTGGCGTTGCTGTCAATGGAAGAAGGAGTAGAAACAGTGCTTGATGTGACTCTCCACTTCTAGCCGACGGGGTAGTTAACATCCGAGGCTGTACCAGTTGAGCTGGCCCTGCCCAATCAAAACCTTCTCGTACACTGTAAAAGGGAATAAAGTCCCCATAGTGCATATGAGAAATAGTCCTGCCTCAAGCAAAGGCATGCCCATCTGCGGGGTTGTATTCGCTCAAGGCACTGGGTGGTCTTGGTGGATAATACAGAAGGACCAGGAAACTCAATGTGCCCCTCAAGGGAATTCAATTTTTGTGTGAGAAGAGTCTGTAATGTTGAATTGTATAATATTGGTTGCTGAATGACACTGACAGTGTATGCCAAAGTTACCATGGACAACGAGTATGGACTGCTCCAGATACCCCAGTTGTGACGTTCTCATGCACAGTGCAACCTCAACAGCACACCAGCCCTCCTGCCCTGGAAGACTTCTAGGGCAGATAGAACCCACAGTTATGGACCAAACAAACTCAACAGACATCTTGGAGGAACAGCCACTGACTATGGAAATGATACCTGTGCTTGTGTATATTTATATATATATGTGTATTTATATGTATATGTGTATGTGTATAATTGGAAGGTGTAGGATCTGGGCATGATGTAGATGGCATAGAATGGAGGGTGGCTAATGTCCTGGTTTTAGACAACAGGATCAATTTTTCACAGTGTCTGGGAGGGACTGGAGGCTGGAGATGCATGGGCATGGCCAAGCCCCTGATTCTTATTTGACACCATCTTACATCATTGCTGAGGCAGGAGAAAGGGACTCTCTTTCACTTCTGAGAAGGGCATCCCTTTTCCGGGTGACAGAAAGTGTGATGTGGTGCGGCAGTCGAATTTTATCATGGTTTTTCTGTCTAAACCGTTTCTTCGTCTTGCACCTTTTGTTAGTAATATTGTTGCTGTTACTGTTGGTTTTCTTATCTCATTGCTGTTTCCAGTAAGCTATTCTTATCTCCGCCTGTGGTCTCTGCTTTTTGTGTCTCCAATTCTCCTCTACAGCCACCTGTAAGGGGAAGAGGAGGGCGAGGAGTGGCATGTGGTTTTGTAGTCTTGGTGACAAGGGCGCTAATTTAGGGAGTACCATTTGTAAACCATGACAACTTAGCTGTATATGTACGCTCTTATTTGCATTCATATGCAGCAGTCTGACCTTTGAATTCAAATATGCATTCATATTTTGAAATAGCCTGATTTTAGAATAGCGTGAAATCCATGAAAATACTAAGGATGAGTGCACCCTCATGCTTTAATTAACATTAGGTTAACCTGCAAAATAGTGAAATGTCAATTTCCACTGCCTACATGAGAGATAAGCTAGACCCTTAAGCAGGATATATGTGCTGTCCAACAGACTATAAATTAAATAAAAAGGTCAGTTGTATCATTCTGAAGGGATCCAAGTGCACATCAATAGTGGCATGTTTACTGGCTGCTGACATGTGAGCAATTGGGAAAGTGTAAGCCTGTAGTCAAGCAGCAAGGGACTTCAGAGTACATATTAGCAGAAATATTTAGCATGAGACAAGACTAATAAAAAAGAGCTTATCTCCATTCCACCATGTGTATCAGAAATACAGTGTGTTGCAAAATCTATTTTCTAAGACTATCAATTAAAAAAAAAATTGTTTCTAAAATGGAGTATTAATTTATCATGGAAAGAGCTTGTAGCACGTTTATAATATAATACACGAGTACCATAACAATAGTACTGCAAGAGATCTAATTGCTACAAGTATCGAGCATATGACAGTGCACTCTGTTGGTGGCATGCCGTGAGGATTGCTGATGAAGTCATTTCCTTCAGTGAACTGTAAAATAAAGCCCTCTGCCTGAGTTACTGTCTCATGTGAATGAAATTGACAGCATAATTCTAGAGTCTATTTTAGCCTCTGTTTGGTCAATTTAAAAAAATATTAAAAAGAAAACAAAATATAAGCTAGTGGTGGGCTGTCAAGCAATCTAGTGCCAGGCAAGAGCACTGTTTAGACTTCCCCTTGGAAACAATGCTGTAACAGGGTTTCTTTTAAGTCTTCAACACACTGCACTTTTAAACTCCAATAAAAAGAACAGAAAAGCATCTTTTAGTCCTTTAGAAATTCTCCGTAAGCATTGTGGAAGGCATAAAATTAGTCGTTTTTCCTGTGCCGTCTTCCTCAAAAATAAAATACGTTTAAAGTTGTTGCTCCCTGGGAGATACAAGCCATAATTGCTGATGACCCTATCATAGAGGAAGAAAAGACTGCACGCTAAAGATGCACATGGTATCTTCCAAAAATTATTGATGAAGATGTGACCATGTAATCTGCTTTTAAAAGGGGCAGATATTTGTTGCCTTCTTCAAAAGGGTTAAGAGTTTGTCATTAGCTTATGGGTCATAGATCACACTTGGAGAGCCTAAGCTTAAAGAATCACTTCATTGAACTCCATCTAGCAAGCTTCATGCTTATGAAGGTGTTCCTCTTGATTGCTTTTCATCTGGGCTGCAAAGTGATTTGTTTGGAGGGTGGCATTGATTAAGTGCAAGGGAACCATGGTTTACTGTGACAGCTGCTAGGCCTGTGTCAACAAATCAATGGGGCTTTTTCTCTTTCTTTTTCTGTGCCTTTTTTTTCCCCCTGGTATTCTTAGCTCTCCTGTTAGCATCCTGCTGTTACTGGAGATTAAAAACATCTTTATAGCTGTCTTATGATTTAACAATTTCTGATTTGTCAATCACATAAAATGTTTATTGGATAGGAAAAAGGACCTCTTCTCCTGGATTCTCCAGGATATGGAGAATACATAGGAGTAACAGATGTACAACATCACAATATTTGTTCTAAAAAAAAAGTTGCGCTTTTCTACATAGATTAATGCATGAATATCAAACTTGGCTTTGATGAAATCATATGGAGGAAAGCTTTCTACTGTTCTTTTCTAAAACACTTAACAACAGTCTATATTTCTGGTAATAAAGCGTAGGTTTCCAAATTAACTTTGAATAGCAATCAAGTGACAAATAGCCTAATTTTGTTTTTATTAAAGTCAATTCAAACATTTATATTTTATATATTTATTTCACATCAAACATCTCATAATAAATTTTCCACAACCTTGTATTTTTATTGTTATTTTTAATCTTTTTTCCAGATTTGTTTTAGGAACAGAGTGAATTTTTCATTTAAGATTCTTACTTTTATCCAAATTTATTCTCAAAAACTAATTAAGGAGTCTATTTATAGGAAAGCAATTACAAGGTTTTTCTTATCTATGGCAGATACTTTGCAGACGATGTTGTCCACTTGCTGTCCACGGCTAGTTAGGATAAGGCTTTGAGCAACGTGCTCTAGTGGGAGGTGTCTCTGCCTGTGGCAGGGGAGGTTGGAACTAGATGATCTTTAAGGTCCCTCTCCACTCCTTAATATTCTGTGATTCATTCATTTTATGTGCTCACTTTTGGGTCATAAACTGGTTGTTCCATGGTTAAACACATATATTTTTATTAAATTAAAATTTCAAAATTTACAATGTTGAAATGAAATGTAGAAGAGAGAAATCATTGATCTGAGTTTTTTTCAGATACTTAGTAGGAAAATGCTATCTGGTAACCAGAAGAAGGAACCTTTTTGATTCAAAGAAACCTTAACATTAAAAATGCATCCAGAAAAAAAAATACAATGCAAAGGAAAAAATGTATTGTCAGGTTGAAGTTACACTGTCAATAATAGAGATAAAAGAACAGCGTCAGATAATTTTAGGGGGTGCTACAAAAATCATAAAACATCATTGTATTGATGTTTCCCTTTTAAAATATGAATACATGGACATAAAATCCTGATGACTCCAGCAGTTTGGATGAGTCATCTAAAGGTGTAAGTTGCTCTAGAGGAGCTTAGACAGGCAAAATACTTTCACATGCAGATGGTATAAAAGCCATCCTTGGAATCTCTCATCTTCCAGTTACAAAAGATAAATTGAAGTGAACACAAAAATGCACCGTTACATATAAAAACTGTTCCATTAGAGTTATACTCATAAAATTTTCAAATATATTTATATATACATAAAATTTCCACTTAGTGAAAACACTGAGAACCTGAAATAGCAGGGTTTCGTTACACAGAGAAGTGCTCAGAGAGTGCTTGTGGATAAAGAGGATTGCAACTCTTTTCTTTGCAAAAGATACCAAGAGAAATACAACAGAAAAGACAGCAAAACAAATGGGATTTTACCATCAACTTTTTTATCGTTTAAGCTGAAATTTCTGGCAGTAGCCAGACCTTTAAGTTAAATGTATTGCAGAAAAGCAGCTGCAGAATACAACTTCCCTATGTCCTATCAGCTTTTATGTAGTAGCAAGACCTGCAAGCTTGACCATGTTTCAAGCAGATATTATACTACTGAGTAATCAATAGTAAGTTGTGGTGGTGGGAGGTGGAGTGGGGGAGGGAGGCTGTGGGATTTTGTTGTTGTTGGTTGGTTGGTTGGTTGGTTTTTGTCTGTTTTTATGGAGCTAAAGTATTCTTTTATATACAGTAGCACACCTTGTTACATCAGGCTGGTGCCAGTTCCCCAGTGCTCAATTTTAGGGCTCAGTTTTAGGGACAGTGCTCTTAAATCATAGAATCACAGAATAAGCAGGGTTGGAAGGGACTCACAGGGATCACTGAAGTTCTACTCCCGGCCCTGAACAACACACGAGTCGCTCCATGTGCCCAAGAGCATTGCTCAAGTGCTCTTTAACTCTGTCACGCTGGTGCTGTGACCACTCCCTGGGGAACCTGTTTTTATAAATGATCTGGACACAGGAATCAAATGTACATTACTTTAGTTTAATGAAGCTACTAAACTGGGAGGAGCTGTGGACTTTCATGAGGGCAGAGGGGCCTTACAGAGAGATCTGAGTAGACTAAACAGCTGGACAATCACCAGCTGTATGAAATTAGAGAGCAGGGTTCTCCACCTGGGATGGAGAAATCTTTATTTTACGTACAAACTAGGGCAGGGAAGACTCGAGACCAGCCCCTTGGAAAGAGATATGGGGTCTTGGGTTGATGGCAAGTTGAAAATGAGTTCACTGTCTGTCCTGGCAGCCAGAAGGGCCAGCCANCATCAGGGTGTGTTCAGAGGAGGGTGACCGAGAGGTGAATGGCCTCGAGGGCAAGAATTCAGAGGAGTGGCTGAGGCGACTTGGCTGGTTCAGCTTGGAGAAGGCTGAGAGATGACCTCATGGCAGTCTACATTTTCCTCAAGGGGTATGGCCAAGGGGGAGCTGCTGATCTACTCTCTGGTGAGCAGCAATAGGACAAGAGGAAATGGAATTAAGCTACATTAGGGGAAGTTGAGACTGGAGATTTGGAAGTGTATCTTTACTGAGAGGGTGACTGGTCTACCCGGGGAAGTGGCTAAGGCACCAAGCCTGCTGGAATTCAAGGAGTACCTGAACAATGCTCTCAGTCATACAGTTTAGTTTTAGGCAGTCCTGGAAGGAGCATGGAGTCAGGCTCAATGGTCCTTATGGGTCTCTTCTCCCTTGAGATATTTGATGATTCCTTGATTCTATGCAAGGAGTCCTACTTGCAGCTTCTTTCCAATCCTCAGTCAATAAGAAAAGAATATAATGAAAATAACTTTTTGACAACACATCTACATCTGCACATCCTCCTTGCAAATCATCCAGCCTGTCCCTGATTATCTGCTGTCTTCTCCTATCGAATGTTGAAGAATACATATTGGAATAGAAAGGAATCGTTCATCACTAAAATTTAAGTGCTTTGAAATTGTATCCACTTCTGAATATTAATCAAAATACAACCACTCACATGCCACAAAAATTCTTTATCCAATTTTCAGCATTTCAATGTGTTTTAAATTTACAAATTAAGATTCTGTTATTGAAGAGAAGTTTTGAAGATATTAAATAAACCTAAGTCTTGTAAAGATTTACAGAAACTTCCAAACTGTTGAAATTCTATGAAAAAGTAAAAAATGCACGGTTACCTCAGTGAAATTTTAATTCAGATGCTTGTTGATGAAAATGCTAGCATCAGAATTTTTTTTTTTTTATGATACATAAGAAACGACAGGAAGGATCACAGATATTGCCTGTAGAAAGTGCTCTTAGAAATTGTTTTTTTCTCCAGTTAAGAAAAGTTGCATGTGCGAGGACTGGATGAACCTTCAGAGACTTCTCTGGCTATCAAGACCAAAACAAATTGTGGTCACTTTTTATGACATTTCCACTCAAATATGTGTACTATTGATTACCAAAAACTTCAAGCTAATGAGAAAATAAACAAATTAAAAACAAACAAACAAGCCCAACCTGGAAAAAAAAAACAAAAAAAAAAACCAAAACAAACACACCCCAAACCCTCAAACCATCAAAAAAGTCCTTAAAAACCCACAAAAACATGGACTGGTGAGATAAATGTACTTCTCTACATTTCGTCATCTTTGTGTGATGAATGTTAGACTATTCATAGGTTCAGGTATAAATGATTTCCAATTGTGACCCCTTTCTGGAATCCAGTTTGAGTCAAAAAGAGAAGGGAACTATATTTACCATGCAAATTATCTTATACAATGATTGCCTCATCATTAGGTTTTCATCTGAGATGCAGATAAGGATGACTGGAAACTTTAAAAATGTACAACTTTTAAAGAATTTGTGACAATTTTAAAGATGTTTGATTCTAACTTGTTATGTTTGTACCACTTATAAGCAAATTTCAGAGACAGATCAGTTTTATAAGGGTCTTTAGGTACCAAAAAACTATTAAAAAATGTCAAGGCAAAAGGTATTATAATTTCACTTCTTTTTGCTTTGAGGTTTAAAAAAGGTTCTGCAGTTAGACCCTAAGCAGCCAACAAGGGACAGGAAAGCAGTTCATTAGAAATAAAGAAAAATTTTTTGTGCCTTTTAACTGTGAGAAAGTAGGGATCTTTCAGCAGGGTGACATTGCAGTTCAGGTGAGAATGCAGTTCAGGAAGCAGAAATGATATTTTGACCACCAAGTTTCCTCTGTCAATTTATGATAGTCATTCTGCTCTTAAAGTTTCCACTATCCTCAAGCAGCTAAGCATTGCCACTCGGCATTTATGTTGTGATGACGATGAGGGTGCACATGGGCTGTGGCACCATGGGCAGGCTGTGCTGCCATTGCAAATTTACCCGAATTTCTCACAGCTCCAACTAGATACAGCAAAGCAAAAGCACTGATGACTGCTGTAGTATGAGGGTGCTTCCCACTCCAGGAATTGAAGGTTTCCCCATCCCAGCTCCAGCTGCACTGCAACACCTTAGAAGATGTCATTCCTTGATTTATTTCTGTCAGGTTATTCCTACTTGTAGTTTCCTTAGTCAGACTTTTTACGGCAATTAATTGAAAAGCTATGTTCAGTTCAATAGCTGAGCTTCTCATTCAGAGTAACAATTCTAAACTGTCTTATTCTCAGCCCAGGTGACCACTGGACTAAACAGAATAACAGATCAATGCTATGGTTTCCTTGTTTTGATCTTCTAAGTGACTCCTGAATTCCCTTCTGAGTATAGCTTGAAAGAATTCACTTTAGAGTTGTGAACAGGTCTTGCCAACAAAAACTTACCTATTTAGGGTATTTTACCTTTTTTTCAATAGCTATAACTTCACTAAAAATTTCTTTCTGGTGAATAATTGGAAGGGAACATTAAGAAGAATAAATTTTTATAAATAATTGAACATCATTTGGTCTAGTTTCACTCCAAGGAGAAACATCTACCTTTTCTAGCCTGAGGATGGGCTGAGAAATATTGCAGAGAGCACTGCTGTGCTCTACTGTCAGTTTTTAATTTTACAGTTCTTTTGGCAAAGGTGCACCAGGAGCAGTCATATATTTATGCTTGCATAGATATACATATATACATACAAATATATACGTGTCCTAGAATGTAAAAAGTAGTAATGGGAACTTTTCCCTTGGAGCAAAGACACCAAGCATCAGGCAAACCAATAGCTCAGTGACTTACAATGAGAGGTGAGCGCTTTTATTATTTACTTGTTTGGACATAAGAAAATGCTAAATAGTATTTTTCTGTCACAGCTTCTGTGCTGAAGTGCAGAGGCTGATCAGTCCAGAAGGCTCACACTTCACCTTTTACAGTTCTCTCTCCTTACTAGTTAAAGTTGCTGCAGTAACAAACATGTCTTTAGTACTTGTGAAGGTTTTACCAAATTAATGAGTAATAACAGAACTTCCATCCCATTTCAATGCTATTTCCACATGCAAAATATTATTTCAGATCACTGTGTTCAATCTTCCTTTCCAGAAAGAAAAGACTCTTAGAAATATGGACTGAATAGAGAGTTATAAAAATTTTATTCTAAGGTCTTTGTTTTACCTGAGGCCAGTAACTGAGAAAGATAATATAGGGAAGAGAAATACTTCTCATCAAATATCTGATACCATTTTTTCAGTTACAACGTAGTTCCAATAACATCTTCCCAGTTGCCATAAAGATCTTAGTGTTTCATTAGGCCTTTTAACCAAATTCTGCTTCACTGCTATTTGTTCCTCCAAAAGGAGGAGGAACATTCCTTCTTGGGACAGTGACCCTTTAAGGCGAAAATTTTCTGGGTACCAAATACCTTATGTCCACACCAAGTTTGCTTGCAATCACACAAACTTCTAGACTACCTTGGAACAAAAATGTACTTTTTAAAGTTTTACAGATGCAACATCACCACTTTCAGAGTCATTATGTTTTATGGAGGATGATCATCAAATATGACACCCAGAAAACAGATATTGACCCTCAAAATCAAAAGAAAGTCATTTAAATCAATTTAGCCTTTTAGGACGTTTAAATACCTATTGATAAATTAGAAGTGTTTTTATAAATTCTGGTTTACTGTGTGATCGTAGAAGGTACCACTAAATATATAGTTTGAAAAGAACAGGCGATGTATAAACCAAAGAATTTTATAAAAGTTTCATTTCAAAGCTGTAAATATGGCAAACTTAAGTTTAGTTTCTTCCTGAATGTTTATAGCATCCAGGCACCTGATTTATACTAGTGAATTATTCAGGTCCCAGTTACACTCACAAATGCACAAATGTGTGATATGATAGAATATATTCCCAAATAGATTAAGTAATATCCTGACAAATTACTGTAATTTTAATACAACTTTAATAGTAAAATTAAATCCAATACATGAATGCATATGATTTGCATTTTTTAAAAAAATGTTTTTTTCAGGTGATCTAACATTTATCTTTAAGAAAAGATGTGACAGGATTTAAGCACATCCTGACCCTAACGTTAGTGATCAAAGTAGGTTGTAAAATGGTGACTGAAAATTACAGAATCATAGAATCACAGAATTAACTAGGTTGGAAAACACCTTTGAAATCATCAAGTTCAACCTATGACCAAACACTATTTTATCAACCAAATCATGGCACTGAGTTCCATGTCCAGTCTTTTTTTAAACACCTCCAGGGACTCCACCAGCTCCCTGGGCAGGCCATTCCAGTACCCAATCACTCTTTCAGTGACGAACTTTTTCCTAATGTCCAATCTAAATTTCTCCTGGAGCAGCTTAAGGCTGTGTCCTCTTGTCTTGCCAGTGGTTCCCCGGGAGAAGACACCAACCCCAACCTGGCTGCACCCTCCTTTCAGGCAGCTGTAGAGATCGGTAAGGTCTCCTCTGAGTCTCTTTTTCTCCAGGCTTAGCAACCCCAGCTCTCTCAGCAGTCCTTCATAGGACTTGTGCTCCAGACCCTTCACCGGCCTTGTTGCTCTTCTCTGGAAGCATATTGGAGCATCTCAACATCCTTCCAAAATTGAAGGGCCCAGAAGTGGACACAGCACTCAAGGTGCTCAATTATGTGGATGATGTTGAAAATCAGATACCTATCCATTCATGATCTGCAATAAAGGCACCAGGTTTTACTACATAGACTGTTCACTGGCTTTCTGATGTCTTTTTACGTGTTTACTTTCATGCATCCAGATGGCATGCATTCCAAAAGCAATACAATTTCCTTTTCAAGCTATTAGAGATGTAAATACAGAAAACACACATGCACACAAGTCCTCCACAAATTGTTACCATGTTTCTCTGTATAATATTTCTCCACTTTAACTGATGACAATCTTTAAGTTGTAATGATAATGATTACAGAATAAGCATATACAGAAATTTTTACCTTTTTTATTTCAATTGTTGTTACATAACAAAAGTGCCCAAGGATCCATTAGTGAGGTCACACAAAACAGAAGCAGTTGTGTTCTGCACCTGCACAAGTTTTAAGATCCATACTTAGAGCAAGTCCAGCAGAAGACCAGCGTGACTTTTTTATCTTACCTATAACATACTCCAATTCCAATAGTGGTTTCTTTCTTCTTAAAAATTACTAGCTTTATTATGAGGGCTCTGACACTAGTGTTACTTTGCTTTTCACGTAATTTAAACAAATTTATCACAGCATTGTCATAAAAATGACATCCCTATTTTACATATTTTTTATGTGTATAACACTTGTATCCACGACTGCATGTCTCCCACAAACGCTTTTAGTGGTCCACAGAATACAAAAAGTAGTGAGATTAAACTATAGACAAGTTAAAAACTGAGGCTGTCACATAGCTAAACACTAAAATTAGACAATGTTTGAGGGTAAAGAATTAATTCTGTCTTTGAAATCCAGTTATCATGGGCTTTACCAAATAATAAATCTAAACTGTTACAAAATGCTATACTTTCCCCTGTTATGCTTTGTCACCATTAACATATGTGAAAAGAAGTATTTCCAAGTTCACTTAAATACTTATGTAATGATATTTCTGTATTTACATGTTTGTGAAAAAACTATATACTTCCATATGTACGGCTTGATAAGTGATTCGGCTTTTGGTGGGTTCTGCAAGGTGATGTACCTGTGTTTGGTGAACAAGAAGTCACCGACAAGTTGGATGATGCATTTATGAGGATCACCCACCATGTGGTAGCATTACGGATCTATCTGTGCGTGGCAAACCTTAATTCTCTATCAGTCAACTTTGCATTAGTAAAAAATTCATAAACTGACAGCCTCATTAATTTAATTATCAACATGATGGGTTTCAGTAAATCCACTGGGGACTTTATAATGTATAATTGTATCTTTGAGAGTTTCCTGTAACCCACAACTCTAATGAAGCCAGAGGTTCAAACAGAACTCTTGCCCCAAGCAAAGATATTCATTCTGACACTGTATCCCCAAAAGGGATCTGTTGTAAGATTCTATGAATCTATGAATATAGCCCGTCAGTAATTCCCCAAATAAAATGCAGTGGATAAACTGACAAACAAAATGTTTTTCTTACTGCAGACATTTTTATATGCTTTTGGGGTTTCTTCAAACACATTACCAAGGTCAACACTGTTAACGCCAAATTGAAGGGAGGCTTGCTAAAGGCTCAGTAACAAGCAGCAAGGCAGTAGGGGAAAAAATAATAAGTTCTGGAATCACTTGCCAGTTGCAAAACGTAAAAAGAGTCAAAGTCCATTTACATTACAATATTGTTGTCCTCATGCTTCATGCACTGAAAGTCAAAAAAAACCTGTCAAAGTAGTATTTCTCAGCTGTTTCTTCTCTGTCACACAATGAATATGAAAACAAACATAACCTGTCCAAAATGAATGTGACAGCTAGTATTTCCCAAAGCAAAATCAAGAGAGAGATGTGAGGAGTTTAGCTGTACAGGCAGCTTTGGATCATAAAACTGGCAGTAACATACCTGGGACATGAAATGGAAATTGAGCTCAGCAACATTATGACATTTTGCTGGATTAACTATTTTTGAAATATTTGTAAAAGATGTTCAGAACCAATAGGCCTTTTTAAAGGTGCTAGAAAACCTCCTGTTTCTACTTCATTATCTATTAATTTGTTTCTCTGTTTATTTACTGAAATCCTGGGTACAAAATAAAATCTAGTTTATGGAAACAGAGCCATTGAGATGATTGTTCTCTTGAAAGCCATTTCATTAAAACTCCTTTACCTAAGAAAGGTATGTTTGTAGAGATGTGTGATACATTTACATGTGAAATATGTAAACTTTTTTCCTGAAAGAAATAGGAGGACAATAAGCTCCTGAATCACCTCACTGGGTCCCGACACATAATATTTTCCTACCATCTTTTTCATGGGTAATTTGGATCCGATTTCTGGGAAATAATAGATTATGTTAACAGTCTGAAAAGCCAATAAAGTATTATCCATAGTCTTTGAAATGTTTTGAATGCCTGGATTTCCAGGGATATTAGCAACCTGCCTTTTGTTATGGAACAGAGATCTAGTATCTTCTGTTAACACATGCAGATAGATTAAAAGCAAATATATTTTTAAAAGTTTAAAATTATCTCTTTCCAATGAAAATCAATCTCCCCAGGGATTTCACTGTTGTCATTTTAATCTTTATAGCCATTTACTCTTAAAGACATAGCACATCTAATTATGCTGTTATTGGAGGGTTTTGTTGTCTCATGCAGTTGATTAGCACTTGTGAAGAATTCTGTTTATATCTCCATGGGCTACTTTTCCTCTGGAATATGAGGTAAGCTGATGTGCAAGTTCAGAGATCCTTGTACCGTATTTTAAGGGAATAATAACCAGTAGTATACATTTGTAACTTGCTTAGAAAATGATAACAATAATTTATGTTCTGTAAAATAAAACTAGAACAAATAATATTAACAATGCTTATAAAATTTCTTTACCTAAGTGAAATTTCAAAATGTTTTACTAACTTGTTGAAATAGACCTGCAGTTGCAAATTATGCTTAACCGAATAGTTTTATCTATTCAAGTGATTAAATTATTAAATTACCTCTATCTTTGAAAAGTAAAATGAGGGAAAGTTTTTCAAGATCATTCAGAATTGCTGTATCATTGTTTTCAACTTTCAGTGTTCCCTACAGGAGATGAACCTTGTATTAGTATTTTCAGTTGTAGACGGTAATGGCCATTACCTATTGCAAATCAGCATCAATATTTTCATTATTTTGAGTTCATGAAAATTTATTACTCAGACCGCAAGTCCCCCCACTTCTAAATGTTCAGATTAATGTGTTGTTCCTCTGCCTCAGGATATTTNAAAAAGACTGCAGTATTTCCCAAAGACGTATAGAATTTGTCTTGAAGAGAAAAAAGAGCAAAGCAGACAAGTGTGGCATGCCTGGCAGATGAGGCTGCATGGCCAGGCACCTGCCATGAGCAAGCCTTCTTGCAGGCTTTGGAGGCTCAGGGTCAGAACTGTCTTTCAAACAGAAAATTAACCCTTAGATAGCAGCTGCAAATTTTTCCAGTTATCTCTAGACAACTCAAAGTCTGGTGNTCCTCACACTCAGCACTCCTCTTTATTTATCCCCAGTGGTGAATGCTGATTTACATTCTGAGTAGAGCAGAACAGTCACTCATCTTCCTTTGAAGTTTTCTCTTCCACCGGCTGTGGCCTTCCCTTGCCCTCTTTGAATCTTCCAAAGTGTGAATCTTTCTGCTCTGTTCAGTCACAACAGGTTTTGCTATCTAAATTCCCCGTGGCAAAAAAAATACATTACATTTTTTTCTGTTCTGACAATTGAGATTATAAGGCTTTTTAGCCTCTGATTTTCTATTCATATGGTACTTGGAACAACGAGCCCAGAATTGACTAACATCTTCAACAACCATGTAATACAAGCAAATTAAAGCTGAAAACTATAAATATAATATAAAAATTATATTTGCCCATAAATTAAACTGCTACAAGGCAGTAATGGTAAAGGCTGTAGGCTCCAAACAGTATCATCACATTTGTTATTTCAATTCAAATAAAAGTAGTTAAACAGATATTTTGTTTCCACCTCTCCCGACAGCGCTGTTTAGAAGACCATAGCAGACTTTCTTGTTGCATTGTCTGAAGTATTTCTGTGCCTTCCATCTTCAAACTGCCCTGAACAGCCTTTTTAGAAAGTGCTGGTGTAGTGCCTCAGATAATATGGGACCTCAGTGAATATTAAGAATGCTGCTGAAAATCTGAAAAGTTTTAGGCAAAGAATCTTCAAAAGGGTTTTAACCACCTTCTCAAAACTGAAGAGTTTACCTTTAATAAAATTGCAATTTGAATATTTGTGAATATTTATCCTTTTACTTTGACTCGAAATTTCTTTCTGAGCATTTTTTATTTTGAGTCTTAAGCTACCAAATAAATACCAAAGTTGAAACAGCAGTGCTCTGTGTTCAATTGTATGTTTGCGTGACATCTCCCTGCATGACTCAGACTTGCATATGTGAAGAAAAGTGATAAGCAGATTTGCGCATGCACTTCAAAAGTTTTGTGTTAGCTGTGTGAACTGTATTCTGATGGTATACTGCAGTGTTATTTTTACAAAATAGCAATGCATAGCATACCTTAACTAGAGTTAAATGGACTCACCACGTTCATTAATAGTGAAGTGTCTGTATCAAACCTTTTTGGTAAGTAAGAAATAACTTTTAACACTTTTGATGATACCCATCATGACAGAGCCTTTAAGTATTAATACGAACTGGTGCATTATATATCACTTAAGTGAAAGATTTCATAATTATCTTATGCTTCATTAGACATCTCTAAGGTAGGTATAAATATTTTAAATACTGTATATGTATATATATCTATGCATATATTTATATGTGACCAGATATGAGTATGTGTACTGTATCTAAATATATTTATATACAGATACACTTACTCATCTTTTCCCAAGGCTACCCAAGGCTGATCAAGTCCAATTCAATTTCTGAAATTCTGACTACAGTTTCTACATCTTCTCTACTTTTCTTTAAAAAGATAATTAAAAGATATTCCACTCAATATAAAATGTTCTCTTGCTCTTTTCACAGATCATCAGACATCAAGGAGCTTCTTATCTTCCCCATCTAAATGAATCATTAGCACTTTAAATAATTCTTGCTCAAAGTACTATACAGCATATACCCTTCATGGTATGTGCTCCAAGGCTGTTTGTAGATTGCATTTAACAAAGTTATACTGATATTAATCTTTTTTTTTTTTCTTTTTTTAATGTACAGGGAAATATTTTTGATTGGGAATTCTAGAATTCTGATTTTTGATTTGGAATTCGAGAATGCATCTATCCTAAACTCATTAAATACTGCATACAAATAGAATGTTTTTAAATGATACATAGTTCTCATTTGTAAGATAGTTGACTTTTTCAGTCAATCCTTTTATCACAAATGGAAGCTCACACTACTACTTTTACCAGAAGCAGCAATCAAAAAAAAACTTCCTGTGTAATAATATTTAGATCTTAAGCTGTATTTCTCCACAAACAATTCCCAATAATTTCTTTAGAAAATAAATTAAAAAAAAAAAAAAAAAGAGACCTATAAGAATTCTTTTAAATTCTTTTTGTAAAGATCAGTTATGCCCTGGTCTATTCCTCCCTAATGGGTACTTTTTCCTCCCTAGTGAATGAGTAAATTCAGGCAGAGTCCTGTAGGAATCTGTGTCTGCCTGAAGAACAATCATTTCAATTGTATGCAGCTATTCAGATACATGTTGAGCCCTTTTGGTATATAATGGACCACAGATCAGGTCTCTTCTCTTTGTTTAGTTATCCACTAATGTTGTATGAGCAACAGAATGCTAGAATGCTTTTTTTTTCCCCCACCTTTTTTTTTTCCTTTAACTTAGACTGGTTCAATATGACAATAACAGATGAAAAAAGTCCTAAAATCTTCCCTTTTAAAAGGAATTCAGCAAGGAATTCTCCCCTTCTGCTTTTGCTGTATGTCCTACCTTCTCCTTGTACACTCACAAATGCAATGACACTGCAAGAACTGTCTGCCATATTTCCAGGAGAAGGGTGGTGCAACTCAGCCACCACACCAGAGAAAACATTGGTCTCCTGAGCCCAGTGGAAAGGGCCTCTCGCCTTTCTCCAAGTGTAGTGGCACAGAGTGGATGCTGCTTTCAGAGGGGCAGAGGTACTCCTGCTGCAGAGACATTTCTCTGTCATGGGCAGGAATGTGTGTGGACAGCTGTCTAATCTGCATTTATTTACAGGGTTGTTTTTTTTTTTTTTTGATGAGTAGAATTTGCTGCAGATTTTGCCACTTTCAATATAAAAAACTCTTCTGCTCTGGTATTGTTTGTGATTCCAAAAAATAAGATGTTTAGAAACACAATTTCCATTGGAACTGTTCCACTGACTGCTGGGTGTTCTTAGCTGTGTTGTCTAACATTCCCTGTGGGTTTAGAACATTCCACTACATCAGTAGCACTACTAATGTGTTTTCAAGCTTGCCTTTGTGACTGCACAGGCTGGATCCTCACATAATTGCATGATTCCCAAAGGAAAGACTGCAGAAATAAATCTATAGTGTGCACACACAGTTTAGTCCTAACTACTACAGAAACTCATCATAAAGGGTTATGACAAAATGACGGGTTTGTAATCTTTATTCCATAAACATGCTACAATTTCTGTCTTTCAAAATATGCCACATATGTGATAGCTGAGAAAGAAGGAACCAGTGAGGAACTCGCTTTTTTTGGTGAGGAGCTCTCTTTTTTGCTGTCCATATAATTCCTCTAGGGACAAAGAGCCAAAATTACCTCTCTGCTCAAAAGGGTTCTGACTGGGATGGGAAAGAAATTCCCGTGTATAGAAAAAAATGCCAAAATCATGAAATGCACGAAAATGAGTGTACCCGAAAACCACCACCAGCACAGTAAGGATACAAGGCTGCAATTATTATCTGCGGACCATGTGGAAAGAAAGTAGATCCTACATCGCAATGACACCAGTTTTAGAAATATCCTCCTTTTATTACTTCCAAGGTGTATGTAGCATTTTTAAATAGTTCTAGTCCCTTCTAGAGAAGAATTTGGCATGGGTACTTCCCCTTACCAAGCGGTAAAAGAATACAAAAGATAAATGCCATTATCCCTCCCATAATCTTCACAAAAGTGAAGTTACAGCCTCCAGGCTTGCTTTTAATCACAACCAAACTGCATTCAGAAGCAGCTTGGCAGGGAAAAACTTTTAGGAGTCAGAAGCTACATCTGCATTTTCAGAAAGACATGGTCATTTTAGAGGTATATTGTTACAAGTGACAAGCTGCAGTGTCAGAGAAGTTCTTTAATATTTTCTCTAGTATCCACAGGGCTGCGACTGTGCTCAAAGGCTTAAATGGAAGAAAGATCAGATTCAGCTTCGGAGCTGTTTCTTAGTTCCCACTGTCTTCAGATAAGCTTCCTTTGCTTCACCAGGCAGAGCTGTTGCCTTCGAATCATAAAAATCCCAATTCAGCTCCCAGCTATGACAGCATACAAAACACATTCACACAAAGTCCAAGCACCACATGGGGGAACTTTGCTAATTAGAGAAATCTGCTTGGTTTCCAAAGGATAGACACAATAAAAGTCAGAGAAAGGAGCCTGAACTCTGTAGCAGTGAAGAAACTGCTTTGATTTAAAAGGAAGCATCTGAACTTAGGATAGGCATCCATTTTTATCCTGAAAATCTTAGAACATTTTTGAAGATCATCCCTGGACTGAGGAAGTACAAATCTGTCTCAGTTTTAAGCTTCAGTAAATTCAGTAAATTTAAATCAAAAGACTGATGTGTCTTGCTGTCCCCCAAGATGAAGAATTGTTTTTTGCACAGTCTGCAAAGGCATTTTGGGTAACAAGTTTAAAAGGGTTTTCTTTGCCCTCTTCTTGCAATTAAAATCATTAGGATCTAGACAAAATACAGTAATTAAGGTTTTGCAGATTGAAATGGTTACCATTCTTTCAACTGAAGAATTCTTTTTCCGTTACTCTTCTAACACAGGCTCTCATTTTTGTGAAAGTTTACCCGGAATGTGGAGAAGGCTGAGGCGCTCAAGGGTTTTTTTGCCTTGCTCTTTACCAGGAAGTGCTGCAGCCACACTGCCCAAGTGGCAGACAGCAACTAGCAAGAAGTAGAACTGCCTGCTATTGAAGATTAGGTTCAAGACCATCTAAGGAGCCCGAAGGTGCCTAAGTCCATGGGACCTGAAGAGACACATCCACAGGTCCTGAAGGAAGGGGGGTGAGGAAGTGGCTAAGCCACTGTCCATCATACTTAAGTCGTGGCAGTTCATCGAAGTTCCCACTTAAAAAAAGAAAAAAAGGGGAAAGGGGAACTGGGAAACTGTATGTCCATTTTCAGAACAGACAATAAGGAAAATCTGTAGAACTATGGGCTGGTCAGTCTCACCTTGGTGCCTGGCAAGATCATGGAGAGGATTCTCTTGGAAACTTAGAAGCTTTGAAAATCAGGAGGTGATTGATGATAGCCAAAATGGCTTCACTAAGGGCAAATCCTGCCTGAGAAGTTTGGTGACCGTCTCTGACAGAGCTGCAGTAAGGGATGAGGAAAGAGCGACCAAAGTCAGACACCTGAACTTGTGCAAAGCATTTGGCAATATCTCAGCATGACATCCAAGTACAAGGTGCTGTGTCTGGGTCAGGGCAAGCCATGGTATCAAGGTAGGCTGGATGGACAATGGATTGAGAACAGCCCTGAGGAAAGGACTTGGGTGTTCTGGTGGAAGAAAAACTTTACATGACCCAGCAATGTGCACTTGCAGCCCAGAAAACCAATTGTATCCTGGGCTGCATCCAAAGCAGCGTGGGCAGCAGGGTGTGGGAGACGATTCTGCCACTCCGCTCCGCTCTTCTCTGCTCTGCTCTGCTCTGCTCTGGTGAGACCCCACACGGAACACTGCATCCAGCCCTGGGGTCCCTGCACAGGAAGGACAAGGACCTGTTGGAGTGNAAAATCAAAGGGCTGGAACAATTCTCCTATGAGAACAGAATTATGGAGTTGGGGCTGTGCAGGCAGGAGAAGAGAAGGCTCGGGGGAGATCATATTGAAGCCTTCCAGTAGCTAAAGGGGGCCTACAGGAAAGCTGGAGAGGGGCTTTTGACACGGCCACGTCATGAGAGAACAAGTGGTAATGACTTTAAATTGAAACAGGGTAGATTTATGTTTGCTGTTAGGAAGAAATTCTGTGAAGGTGGATAGATACTAGAACAGGTTGCTCAGGGAAGTTGTAGATGCCCCTGAAGACGTTCAAGACCAGGCTGGATGGAGCTCTGAGCAAACTGGTCTAGTGGAAGGTGTCCCTGCCTGTGGCAGGGGGGGTGGAACTAGATGATTTTTGAGGTCACTTCCAAGGCAAACCATTCTGTGAATATATGATTGTATTAAAGGTAAGCACCAGAAACCTACAGCCAAGACTGACTTGCTGGAAAGGCAGCATGACTCAAGAAGGAAACTTTGCAGGGAGGAGAAGCTTTCAGCGCACTTCTCTTAAACACGTCTTGAGAAGGTTTTGTGGTTGTTTTTGTGTAAGATGGAACTGAGAAAAATATTTTGACTGAGTAGTACTCAGTCAAAAACCAAAACAGTATAAAGAACTCTCTTCTGTTTCTTGCCCTTTACCTCTTGGGTCTTACAGCATTTGTCAAATATTTTTCCCACTATCTTTTGCAATAAGATTGCACACTACGTATGAACACAGCTTCCAGTAACTTTATAATATCTACCACTGATTTCATTGATGTACAGCACTAATGCCACTCACAAATGGGTTTCATTGACCCTGCTTGTTGTGGGGGAAGATTCAAGACAAAAAAATGGTAGCAAAGGAGAAGATGGAGAGGAGGAGAGTTAAATAATAAGAAAAAATTGTGTATCTATGTGCCTAGGGGAGCTCCAGGATGTGTTTTCAAACTAGCAAATCAACAATTAATATTTAAAGAAGAAGTAAAACCCAGGTCAGCAGAAAATGCATTTTGGAAGTAACTGTAAAGACAATTTTATTGATGCTTTCATTGTGTTGACTGTTTTGTTATGGACCTTTATGGCATGATACCTTTAGTTACCCACACAGGCACATAATTTCAAAAACCTTAAAAAAAAAAATTTCAAAAGCCAATGAATATTTTATCAGTATTCATTAAGACCTAAACAATAATAATGAGACCCATCCAAATCCACAAAGCTTGGCACTGCTGCTGTGAGACAGAAAAATGCCATAGGGGCTTTGTCAGAGCAACAGAACCATTTATTATTATTGCGAGCATGTTCAGGCAGAGAAAAAGTTATCGCTGTCATAAACAGGAGTACTTTGCATCCATCTCATTACCTTCTATTTAGAAAGGCTGGGGAGGTAAAAATCCACAGACTTTCACCTACTTTCCGTATCTACAAACTGTCATATTATGAGAAACTGCACCTGGCCCTTCATGCCGTGCTCTGAGATGTGGCAGCATCATCAGTGCTGTCCAGTACGATCCAGCCAGTAGAAAGATATAAATCACCTGGGACCACTAGAAATTAAGAAAGTTTAGACAAAATCAGCTATTAAAGAAACCTTCACTGTCAGAACAAAAAAAAAAGGAAATACAATGTGCTTTAAAAACATGTATGTGTTGCCAGTGCTCAAGAGAAGTGGAAATGGCAATGAACTAATTTCTCCATCATGTGAGGAAAGCTCAGTGCAAAGCCATTTTTCATCATTCATGTAACTGAGGCCAGAATCTGTGAATAAGGTCATAGAGCACTCCTATATCTGCTCCTGAAAAATCAATGTGACATAAAAAAACCTGGAAAAACAAAAATCCAAAGAAAACCCAAAGCAACCAAAAAACCTTCAAAACAGAGTTTATTAATTATTAAATAACAAAACCTAGCTCTAATACCAACATGAAGTAGACATTCTGTTGAATGATGGCAACTGCTAATAGAAAAGGAGATGGTGTCTCCCCTGCCAACTCTATTTCCTTCATATTCTTGCACAAACCCCAGGTCTCCTGGGGCTCAGCAGGACTTGGTCACACAAGTGTATACATATGAATGAAAATCGCATAATAAAGTGTCCTTTCCTCCTGAATCTGGCAGTTCTGCAAGGTGGCACAGGCTTTTTCAACCCAACCAACCTCTTGTTGACCATCCTGATGTACATATAGCACCTAAATTGTATTCAGTCTGTTGAGCATCTGCTATGACAGAGTCCTGAGGCTTTACCCACACCTGCTCACCCATACAGCTCCCATTCATACCTGCAGAAGGTTGGTCCTACCAGCTGCTTGCTCACACTTTGACCTTAACAG
Source organism: Mohoua ochrocephala (assembly GCA_013398855.1). Lineage (NCBI taxonomy): Eukaryota > Metazoa > Chordata > Aves > Passeriformes > Acanthizidae > Mohoua > Mohoua ochrocephala. The sequence goes on along the minus strand of VZTA01021333.1, from coordinate 3,209 downwards.
GCAGGAGTGAGAAACTTCACAGATTGAAGTAAAGATAGAGGGATTTCTCACCCTTGGCTTGGGGAAGTTAATTACAAATAAATACACATATATTTAATTCCTGGTTATTGGATACTGTCAAGCAGGAACAAAGCAAAACCAGAACAAATAAAACCACTAATAAGCAAAACCAGCACACAAACAAACCAACCACCCCAAATGTTAAAACACTTTGGAAAAACATTTCTCCACTTCACCAGGTTCAGTTTCATTCCTTCACTCCATGTGCCTCTCATGTCTCCCAATGCTCCTTGCTATGATGCAGGTTGTGCTCAGTCCTTCAAACAGGGAAGCAAGGGTGGACGCAGGGGTCTGCCATGGTCAGTACACAGCAGTTTCTCTCTGCTACCTCTTCTTCACCACTCCTTTCATCTGGTCCAGTATAGGTCCTTGACAGGCTGCAGGGATTTTTTGTCTGCCATGGCATCTTATCTTCTGCTCCTGGCCTAAATCTTCTCTCTGCACTTTCTCACCCCTTGACAGCCTGCTTTTCTATGACTGATATTTTTTGCTCTTTTAAAAATATGTTTCAACTGGGATGCCATCAGCTTCACTGGTATACTTGGCTGTGTACTGCAGTGAGTCTGTTGTGAAACCAGCCATGCCCAGCACGAGAGCTGTTGGGAAGCCATGGCATTGGCTTCTTCCAATGGAAGCTTCCTCTGCAACCTTCCACCATGCCCAAAACCTGCCCATTTACACCAAGTAAAATCCTAACACCTTCCAATCATCTTCATCCTTTGGAAAGTGGGCCCTGTCTTAATCTCTTGTGTTGATGTGTGGGTACAAGAATGCCTCCACAGTTGGTGGCATGCTTAAAAGGAATATTTGACTCCTTTTCAGAAATATTTCAGAGTTTGATTTACGGGTTGTTTTTTTTCCAGTGTTGAGAAGTTTTAGTAATCATCTATGATAATTTAAAATGAGACATTTATTGCAGCATGATTTTTTTTTTTTGCAGATGCGCTGTTGATTTTGTGCACTACTAATCCTGAATGTAAATTGGCACATTTCTCAAAATAAGGTTTGTTTGAAAAGGTGACTGTTTATCCTTTCTTTTGATAACATAAAGCTTAAATTGAATGAGAATATTGCTATCATTTTTTTGTTGGTACATCAGAAAGCAAGAATTCCAAAGTAAATATTTGTTTTCAACCTTTCAGTCTCTACAGATTTAATACCATTTCCCTGCCTTATATTTCATTTGTCTGTTTATGTTAATTTATTCCACTGTTCATGTTAACTTACTTAACTGAGTAAGACGAAGTCAAGTTGTTGAACGCTCAGCAGACATACAGTAGCACGTGCTATCGTAACAACAGGATGATAAGATGGCAACTTCCTGTTCTTGTTTAAGACTACTGAGCTCTTGCATGGTGATGAATAAGGGTTCAAAGTCTGATCCGTCATTTCATAGTGTAGGCTTCTCTTAAAGTTTGTATATTTTCTAACTACTGAACTTCTAAAACACAATTAGCCGGAGTTTTTCACTTGCACTTGGAACCAAACTATTTTTTTTCCACTGTTCAAAAAATTCTATGACTATCAATCATACAAGAACTTACAAGTCTGGATAGATGGAAAAACAACAAACTAGATTAATTAACTCCAGTTAGTTCAGTCTGCTCATTCAGCACCTCAGTCACTGGGGACACATTACCCCGATGCACTATTCTTGCAGCAGGTCCTCATTTGATAGGGTTTGATTTGTAGCAGAGACTGCTACAAAGTTACTGTTTTAATTTTGGAACTTTGATTGGAATGTGTTTTAAAACTTTCTTCTGTCATCAGATTCACTCTTGAGACAGTCACTTGCATCGAGTACCTTACTCCATTGCCAGGTCCCCGAATGAGCCAGCTCCAAGTTCTTGAAAAGAAATTTGAATTCTATGTTGCGTAAGTGGCAATATCTCCGCGTCCTGACAGTTTACCTACAACATCTCCATCCAGAAAAATCCCCCACCTTCCTCAGGCTGCCTTTGCTTTGTTCTACTAATAAATAAAGATAGAAGGAAATGTTCATCATGCCTCTTTAGAAGTTTATTATATTCATAGCATTTGGGTGCAGGGTTCAGTTTCATGATGAAAACCAGGCACTTTGCCTTGTCTCTGATAGTGTGCATCAAAGCGAGCAGTTTGACTGGCATGTTATCTGCCTCCCACGTTTTAAGATTACTGGTATTTTGCTTCAGGACATTTATGTTTAAAAGCTCAGCAAAGCAAGATCAGATAAGAAGGCACACAAAGATTAACTCTGAAGTTCTCATTAAAACCAAATACTGTAATCATAGAAATGAGAAAAATATTTCTCTTCCTTGCACATTTAGCTGTGCTTATCTACAAAATTACTATAAAGACATGCTATATCTAGAAAAAAATAGTTTGAAAACAATTCCTCTGACAGATCTAGGTTGCAATACAAATAATATGGGCATCATATCTGTCATAAGTCAACACTTCTTCACTGGTACATGGATTTTCAGCATTAATTTGAAACAAATTACTGGGGGGAAGCGTGGTGATAAGAAGCACTCTCATTGTCAGCTATATGGTGAAAAGCTGTCTTTAGTTGTGCTGTAGGTCTCCTCACCTTGAACTGCTTTTTCTACTATTTAGTCTACTGTTTATGCAGAAGTTAAGACCTTCTAATTGTATATTTTAATACAAATTTACAGTACACGATCACAACATCAAAATTGCGTCTCTATCAAACTTTTTTTTTTCCTAGCATTCTAGACAATTCATTGACAATAAGTGACTTGACCAAGATAGCAGAGGATTTTAGTAGAGGGAAAAAAGCCTAACCCAAAATATTTTTTATTTTTAGAGTCCCTATACAATCCTCACTTGCCTATATCAAGTGTGTTCTTCCATTGTATCAGTCTTTGTATGCAATAAATAACAAAGTGTTTTAGTTTGTTTTGACCTATCAGTCATTTCAACAGGTTATGCAAAACTTAGAGTCCTTTGGAAGGGTTACAGAGTATGAGAGGACCTAATGGTTTTCACTCTCCTGCCTGAAGGAACATGGGTGAGGCTTTGCAATCACGGCAGGCAGGTGGGCTTGCTTCTTTTTTTTTTTTAAGGTAACCACTGTTGGGAACCTTCCCATAAAAACATTTCAGCATACTATTTAGAACTGCTGTATGAATCATAGAATCATTAAGGTT
>VZTA01021332.1:324-16123 GCA_013398855.1 Mohoua ochrocephala | reverse complement strand
ATTTTAACCCTATGCTATCACAGTCACAAGGTAGAATATCAGACAGCTCAGGAGAAGGCTCCAAACATTGACATGTTGGCTGCTGAGGAAATGAAGGACAGAAAAAAAAATGGATAACACCACAATCTTTGTTCTATGAGATGTCCACTTAGCAGATCATAAGGATTGTTTTATCCTTACCTTGTTTTCCCGAGCTGTTTGTACACCTCCAATCAGAAGCTACTACCCAGATTTCATGCTTTGGATTTTTTTAAGACTTATTCTATACTGACATAGTTTTCTGGATCTTTCACTGTGAAGAGGGATAATAATTCTTGAAAGTAACTCATACGACATGGCCACTCTTGTAATATCTGTGCTCCCACTACTACTGTGTAAAGCTGACTGCTGCTAGCAATTCTATATTTTGGTGCTACAAAAAATTCAGTGGAATGTAAAGTAACCTGTACATCAAAAAATGCTGTCTGACTTTTTGTATATGTTATAAAATAAATTTCTACTTTATTAATTAATTGTCGAGTGAATGAAATGGATCGTCTACCAACAGAGTCTTGTAAGAAATTACTGTGTTTTCCTCTGAACTGGGCCATGTCTTTTCAGTGCTGGAAAGACATCAGCCTACATAGAAAATAAGCTGAGTGTCCAACATGAGGAAATCTCAGAAATGCAAGATTGTATTGGACAATAAATGCCTGTCAAGTGCTAGTCAAAAAAAGGGAAGAGTTTTGTAATATTCAGCTCTATATATTTGCACACATTTCCAAATTATTCTTTCTGATCATAGAAATACGAGAGTATCTCACAACACTTCTGCATCAATAAATATCACTAGAAGTAACAGCTGTGAAATACACCAGAAATAAAATATCAAGATATCACAGAAAGTCTGTTGCAAAAGTGAATTAGTGCAGACTTCAATATCCAAGATTTGAGACCGTAACACTAGAGACCCCGTCCTCTTAGTCTCTTTCCAGACTTCGGGAAAAACACCTTGGCCCACCTTGGGCACAAAAGAAGAGAGCTTGAAACACAAAAATCTCAAATAAAAATTACACTTACAGAGCAACTATAGCACCCAGTATTTGAGACCATTCTTTATTTTTCCTCTGTTTTTCCCAGTAAGTGTCAAAAATTTTATTTCCAATTAACAAAAATAAAAGTTACACAACTCAAAAAATGTATCCTGACCAGCAATAGCTATGAATTTATAAATTAAAATAATAATTACTATTCAGCTACACAGAAACTGGGAAATGTATTGCTTACTTTTTCCACCTAAATTGGCAATATCATAAATACTAAAATAGGCAGAATATTTATGCTCCAATGTCATAATGACACCAGGGTCTTGGAAGACTTATTAGTCTTAATGTCTATGCTGTGCCCTGAAAGCCTATATGCTTGAAGAGTTTCCAGAAATTGTCTCAAGGGCAATGAGTTTTCCCTCTCTGCAGTAAAGAAAATTTGCCCACCTAATTGTAACCCACTCAGTATTTGAAAACTGCACCTGGGCACCACAGGGAGCAAATTAAATCCATTCAATTCACATCCGTAAATAGCTCATTCCTTCTCCATTGGTAAGAAAAAATGACTGGTTTTCTATTGAAAGGACAGAGACTGAGCTCACATAGGTCATGTTGACACTGCAGCTAGCATGGGATATATCATCTGATTACACTCTTCTCCTTCCAGTTCCTTCTGGGCTGTACTTACACATGGCAAGGTTTGAGCTGTCTCTCAGTTTCTGGGTCAGGGCTTCTTCTAGGCTAATCTTCCCTTCAGGGATAAAGAAGTTGTTTATTGCTTGATTCCAGTGCAAGTATTTTAGGCCAAATCTGATTTTACTGTTACAAAGCTTACAAAAGGTAGAAGAGGAAGACAACTGAGTGAGAAGCCCCTCATTATTTCACCCCCTTCAGGGAGACATGCACAAAAGTTTCCAGGCCTTTGTATCTTACTCCGTCTTTGTGGATGGACGTGTGTTCCCCTACCTGTGCCCGACAAAGATCTAACCTTGGAGTGTTTTGCCTTATCCAAGGCTAGAGAGCTGACAAATTTGCAGGACTCATTGGTTACTGTAATAAAACAGCAAGGCGACATGACACTTGCATTTGATTTTCATCACAAATGGTGTGGTGGTGGGCAATTTTTCATTGTTGTTGCAGTCTTTACTGCAAGAATTAGGGTCGGAATATTAAGTGTTCAGTGCACTCTGAGAAGTTTGAGACTGCAGTAAACCATACCAATCTGGCCTTTTCTGGTTCTGAAATAGGATTTATTTAGCTCATTGTCATTCACTAGTAACACTGTTAAAATGGGAAGAACACTTGATAACATGGAGAAAAGAGTTTATGTTCAAGTTACAAATGAAGGGTTCTTAGTGGATCTGAAGTCAATTTTATTTTTTGCTATCTCATGAGAGATAAGGTTGATAACTAGAGCTGACCAGCTCATCACATATTCTTTTTACTATATTTAGAGGGTAATAAGCACTTTTCAACCGCTCCCTTACAGAAACCCACTCTGAAGATTTCTGCCCTAGGTTGTCTTTTCCTGTATGAGATGCTGGGAACAGTGAATTCACATTCATGAACTCAGCACAATGAACCATACATCTCCTACTACCTTAGACTTAGCAACAGGCATGCTATGAGACAAGAAGAATCACCAAACCAAGAATGGTTTCACTGCTGATAAAGATATCAAAAAGCAAAAATGCATTATTTGAAACTGTTGCAAGAATATTCCCCAGGACTGTCAGCAGTGGTGAAACAAAACCTCCTGGAAAGAGACAGCAACTAGATTGGTTCCCAAGCTCTGTGCTATATAACTCCAGCCCTTGGGCTTTTTTAAGTTAGAAGTGGATTGAGAACTGCATTCTGAAAGGGTCTCATAGTTACTTGTAATGGAGTTTTCAAGTGTTCTGAAATCAGAATGCAGTCCTAAGTTTACTCACATGATCTCATCTCCAAATACACACACAACTATCATTAAGATTGTCAGATTTTATTGTAAATTATATATGCAAGATAAATGTTCATAAAAAAAAAAAGTGTCAAAGTGTGATTATGATTCAGCAACAAAAATCTTGACCTTCTCCTGGTAAAAAGTCTGCAGCATTGGCTTGCCATGGGAATTATATCCTCTACAATTTGAATTAATTATAAAGTCACTGAATCACAATGCAAGCCAATTCAGCCAGGTATTTTGAAGTAAAGGGCAGATGTTTTTGGCAAATTTAGAGGCTTTTTAGTCTTAGAAAATGTTCATTATAAATGCTTATAAAAATATATATGTCCTATGGTCATGCTCACAATGTTTCTCATGGAGATAAAAATTCTTTTGTAGCCATTAAGTATTTTGCCTATGCGGTGCTAAATTCTGTGATTCTCTTGTGTTAAAATGAGTTCCATATACTGTTTGATAATTAAATTAGTCAGTAGAGGGTCTTGTAGCAAAAAAAAATCGAGGTGAAGAAAAATAACACAGGAACTCACACAATAAAAGGAAAGAAAATAGGATGGACTTCTAGAATGAACAGTGTATTATACTGCCTCAAAATGCTCAGCAGTCCCTTCTGCTATCTTCTATAGTAGTAGAGCATATTTTATTACTATTGAGTGTTACAATTATGGATTAAAAATCTAGCAAGCCCTGGTTTGTAGTACCAGCCCTGGTACTTAGAAAGACCTAAAGAAGAAGGTCTCTGGCAATTTTCTTTCATGCTGAAGATAAGAAATATCATGCTTGTTGCATACGACAGAGATCCTTGGTTTAGAAAGAGTAGTACTGCTCATGGGAACTGAGAGCACTTCCCATATTAACTTGCCTTGCACGCTGCCAGAGTGAGCCATTAGGCATTATTATCCTACAAAAACCTTTCTTAGACCCAGAACAGTATAGTGTCACTATGGAAATATTGTTAATCTTACTGCGAAGAATGTTTGGCATTTCATAGTAAATACTGAAAGCCATAAGAAAAGGAGGCATTGTTTTTGTGCACCTTACCGAAGCCACAAAACAGCATTTTTTTCCTAGTCTTTCCTACAAACTACATATAAATGTAAGACAAGTAACAGGGCTGTGGTCACAATCTTTTGGTTTACTAGTAAGTGGAAAGCCACATTACCATGCTACAGCTAGTCAACTTCCAAATAAAACACATTTCTGAACAAAAAGATAATGAATTGTGACTAACAAGATTTTATATTAAAAAGTAGAAGAAAACAAAACTTGCACACTGTTGAGTTACATGCAGAAAACGAATATGTGCTTAAGTTGCATAATTATATTTGTAATTACCATTTCCTTCTGCTGACTTGTCCTGTTTAGTCATTGTGATATTTCACAGGGCTGCTGCAGGTGCTGCCTATACAGGAGAGCGTCTGGAGGCTGCGTGGTTCAAGATGAAGCATACCACAATGTCATCCTGTTTGTCACTGAACGGATGGCCCTGGTGAAGTTTCACTCACTGAAATATAAGAAGATACTAATTTCGTAAGTGATGAATCTTTCATGAATGTTTAGTTTACTGTTTAGGTTTGGCATGCTAGGATTAAATGAATCAAAGAAGTTATTCACCTTTTTTATTATTATTGCCAAAAAAATTATTCTGCAATGTACTTACTTATGACTAACACTAATGTTTAAGTGCTTCAATGCCTTACTGAGGAAGGAGGTTGCACAATGTCCACATGAGTATGCTCTCATGCTGTATACAGATCTACGGGTCTCCATGTGGAGAAGGTTACCTAGATTATTTTTCTGTCAGGAAAATCAGTTTTTACCTTACACATGCTTAAATTGCATAGCTTTAATAGAACAGCCTGACACTGATCTAAAAAATCTTAGCAAAATGAGCCAGATTCTGATATATCTGCTGGTTTACATTTGCATGTCCTTGCAGTTCTATTAAGACTCTTACTTCTGCCTTTATATCCAGATATTACACAGTAAGTTTACCAGTTTTACCCAGATTGGACTTTTATCTAAATTAACAGTGAAAGAAAGAAAAAATGTAGTTTACAAGACAAGTCAGGCTTGTAAGTAAAAATCTGAAAGAATATGTTACAAATAAAACAACATGAAATGCAATTCTTGCATGAAGTATTTGTATTTAACTAGATAATTCCATCATAATTCCTTATCTGAAATTCTTTCAGTGTGACCCAGCTGAAAAAGGGTGTAAGCATCTGCAGAATAGCCTGCCTTCTCAGATGCTCCTGAGTGGTTTCTAGATCCTCTTGCACATACAGCTATGAAAGCCATTTTTTTCTTTGGAGCTGTCATTCTGGTGTCTGAAGGAAGTTTATCTGAAAATTAATCCAGTGATACTGGCTCCCTTACCTTTTCATTTTCAAGCTTTAGCATTGGGCTGGGGGTTTTTTTTGTTCTGTTTTGAAACATATGCCTATTTCTGTGAGAACATTAACATCGTATGTTTGAAATATTCCCGAAGAGATTAAGCTTGCCTTTACAATTATAAGAGTCCCTGTGCTATAAAACATGTTTTCTGAACTAGTATTTTTTCCTTTTGCTGCATTCTTATATTGGTCATTGCATAACATCCTAGATCCTGGGGGTTTTATATACTCAGAAAAGACTTCTAATGCAAAATAAGAAATTTAAGAAAGCATTCAAATAATCTCTGAATATCCCTATGCTTCAAGTATTCAACTATTCAGAAAACTAATAATCCTGTTCTAAAAATCAGTTGGTAGACTTCTGTACTTCTTTAATAACAGAAAGAAGAACATCTTGGGAAGAACGATGCTTTTTGGAAGCATTTGCAAAAAGAAGCAGTCAAAAAATTCTAACAAGATATTTTGTAGTTGCAGTCAGAATGGGACAATAGCACTGGTCCCATAGGCCCTCTTCAGAATTTAAAGTTAATAATACCTCACTTACATCTATTAGCCACATTGGAAAATATTTTACTAGATGTATGAAAAGGAAAGGGATCTATATTGAGGGCTGACTTATCAATCTTACCCTAAAGAAGGACAAAATATGAAAATCAGAGATGCAAAGGCCATATTTAAAAAGATACATAAACAAAAGAATTAAAGTCATGTATGCTGTCTGAATGTAGTCTGTGGGTGAACATTTGCTATGACATACGTGAATTGCACATTCCATTTCATTTGTTTCTCAAGGTGTCCTGAGCCAGACAGCAATCAGATTTCATTAAGTACTTTTATCACAGTACAACTTGTTAGTGTTTCCATTGTGGTTTGTAGTTTATATTTGTGGCCGGAGAGTTAAATGTTTCTTCAAGTTCCATTACTTGCTGCCCTCATCAGTGTGCCACTGTGGGGCTGCAGACTGGATCACTAATCAAAGCAAATAATCAATTTCTTAAGTCAGCTTAGTGCAGTGATCCCATCCACAGCACGATCCACAAACAATTGTATTAGCATAGAAGAGGTAGTCAAATTTTGACGTGATGTGGGAAAGGGCAGCCAGGGTCAGGAGACAGGAGACAGGAAGAGGCTGCAAATCTTTGAAGGCAGACTTGTCAGTGGAGCTAACACAGCAAGGAGATACGTGCTGGATTTCCCCTTACCCTGGGAGCTCAAATACTAATCATAGATTGAGAATAGCCTTCATTTACACTAGGTTCTCTTTACAAGACACAAGTCTTGAAAGACAAAAAAAACCCAAAACCCGAAAACCCCAAAAAACCCAAACCAAACCAAATAAACAAACTAAAACCCAAACAAACAAACAAAAAGACCCCAAACCACTTTAATTTAGCTCTATACAATAGCAATGAAATCAGAACAATACAGAATGCTATTAATAAATAAAAAATTATGAAAATAGCCCCAGAGCAGACAGGTTCAGAGAACTGGCCTTAGTCCCGACTGAGTTTGCTGAAAACTGTGAAAGTTTCCATTGTTGGCAAACATGTCACATTTTATTCCCTTTGTTCAAATCTGCATCTCTTTGTCAAAAACACTTACTATATATTCCAAGAGCCGAAGCATGCATGGTAGGCAAAAGCTAAGGATGGAAATACACAGTTATCTCTACCTCAGCTGAAAATCCATAATGAAGGAGAAGTGGAAAGTACTGGTCTGCATACTGCTCTGCATACTGCAGAGTATGATAACCCATTTGATAGCTGTCTGCCAAACAGATAAATCCACCCGGGCAAAAGAGCGATGACACCAAGGAATGACGACCGAAGTATGTTTTGTACAAATATTAATGCCTCAGTAAATCTGCAAGTGTCAATTTTGCTTGTAAACAGCTTTCAAGGTACAGTGCCAGGACCTCGCACAAAGAACCACTGTAATTTCCTTCTTCACACTTCCACGTAGTAGCTGTAAACCCTTTGCACAAACCATGAAATGCACTGAATGTCAATTTTTACATTTTTCAAGGTGAATTTTTCCTCTGTTTCTAAGCTTAATGCAAAACTTAGGGCAATAAATTATTTTCTGACAGACTTTGCTAAAGGTTTCTCTCTTCAGGATGGAATTTCTAAATGCCATTTTGTTTAGAGGCACACGAAATGTATATTCTGCCTGTTGAAGGACATGATAAAATGAGGGAGTTCCGGAAGAAGATACGAAAATGATCTGAAGGCATGGCACTGTCGCTGTGCTAGCGGAAACGCCTTTTTCATTCTAATGTACTACTAAATGTCAATCTTGCCCTAACTCTGCATTCAAATGACTCAGATGAGTCTGAACAGCATTAACTGGTAAGTCTGTGCCTACTGCCCTCATTATCCCACATCTTTTTCACAGTTCAGTGGATGATTTTGCCAATCACATCTGGGAGCAGCAGGAGGCTGTACCAGGAAGCATCTGAGGTGGGATGGGGGTCAAAACTTCCCCTAGGGGCACCAGCCTGCCGCAGTGCTAGCAAAGCAGGGAGGTGACACTGGCACTGGCACTGGGAAGACCCTGGCAAGGGTGAAAGGCACAGCCAGATGACAAACAGATTGATTAATTTCATGCTAGAAACTTCCAAAAGCTGACTCGCATTCTTTTTGAATATTAATTCCCAAGCCAATGAGTCTAGCTGTTGAACATCGATTAGGGAAGGCCCTAAACAGAAACACAAGTAACATTATTCTGATGCTGCACAGGTATTGACTGAGAAAAGAGTTAGAGCTTAAATCTACTTGTAGACATAACTTTCATTGCGTAGAGATCTCTGAGCCCCTTGTGAAAAGGAAATCTAACAATTAAGTCAAAAAAACTACAGGGAATTCCAACACACTTTTACAATTACTGTTTTTAAAGTTACTGTTTGTAACTTCTCTGACATTTTTGAAATATTGTATTTCAGGTTTTTCTGAAAAACTGGAATTTAAGCTAAAAGTACAGCAGGAAGTAATTTTCATTAGATTCTCATGGTAGACAAAAGAACTGGCTGGAGAGAAAAAAATTGAGAAGTCTCGCAAAGAAGCCATTAAAAAAATTCTAATCAATTGATGTGAATCACAAGAAATTTGGGTGATATGATTTAGAAGAATTTATCCAAATTGGTCTTGATCAATGACTATATCCTGCTCTACTAGTAATTGGAATGTCAAAACCCACTTTAAAATCCTAAATAGTCACTAAAATTCTGTAATTTTTTTTTAATTAGAAAAGGAGATATTTAGCAGCGTTTCTACAGATCCATATGTTCTGCTCTTTGCACCACTTCTGAAAAATTGTAGCTGGAAGTGTTTGGGAATTTCATGTGAAGAAATGCATACATATCTATTTCCTCTAATGATAATGCTACTTAGAATTAAATAATTCTGCTTAGAATCATATTCTTGTCTTTATTCTAGCCAAAATGAGTGGCTGAATGAATGGTCATTAATAGAGCTGCTTTCTTTATTAAGATCCAGCAGCACACACTGCCAGCAGAGACTGCCAGTGTGACTGCTTTTGGCATCTGCTATACTAACAAATGGGCACACTGCTCAAATAATTGCATTTACTACTTAGTTGTGGCTGCACCCAGTTGAGGAACTCCAGATTCATTTCCATGACTAGAAAAATACTAGCATGTTCAAACCCTGGACACACAAACTGAGGCTTGAAATACATGCTTGAAGACATAAAATCACATTCTCCCTAAAACTGAAGCTAAAAAGTTAAGTATTCTTGAAGGAATTATTTGCAACATAAAAGATCCTTTGAGAAAAAAGCATCATTAGAGGTAATAGACCCTAAAGCCTGTCTTAAAGATATTATTATTTGGACAAAATTCAGATCATCAGCTAATATTCTGAAAATATTACAGAAAACTGCACCATTATGACAATCTAGTGAGCTTTTCTTCACATAAACTTTGGTATTTGCTGGAAGACAAAGGCAATTTTGCAAGAGTTTTTTCAGAATGCCCTTGTCCTTGTGTCTTAACACAACAGCATTGTGTCATCATTTAGCAACACAAGAACCTTGGGAAAAACACAGCCTCATGTTCCTGAGCACATTTTATCCCCAGCACCACTGGGATAAAATGCCTCAATCAACATTTTAAATCTGTGGTGTTCCTGGTACTCCAAGCCCTGGCTCAGCCTTCTAATCATCCCCAAGAGCGGGTGAGACAGCTGAGTATGAGCCATGGAAAGACCTTTCTTTTCTTTTCCTCCTAAAGTTTCTTAATGCCTCAGAGGTATCAGTATCCATTTTCTGTGGTTAACATGCCATGTTGCACAGTCCTGGCCAAAATTTGGCCTCTCAGCCAAATTCTGGGAAATAATTTTATAATTCTACTAGCACATACTTGTTTTCATTAAGTGATTCAGCACTCACTCATTAATTACAGTTTTACACGCAGTCATATTCATGCCTGTCAAATTATATTAATTGACTAAATGATCCTCATTTATGCAGAAGTAGATAAAAATTACTATTTTATTATTTCCATCATTCTTTGGCTATCAAAATAAGGAAAAATGACTGGACAGAGCCTTCAAGAAGCTTAAAAGCCTATCATTCTGTTTGTAAAAACATTAAATGATGTTGATGAATGATATGTCATATCTCTAGCTTCTAGGCAGATGGATAGATAGAGGCATACATACATGCTTACATGCATACATACACACACACACAGAGACAACAGACAGGCAAACAGACAGAAATTTGGATTACAATTTGCTGGGAAAAACTCCAAGGAATAGGGCAACATTAGACACTGGTGGGGACACCAGTGGGGACCTGCAGGGCTCCATCCTTGGCCCTGGGGTCTTCAAGATCTTTATTAACAACTTGGACGCAGGACTCAAAGGAATACTTGTAAGTGACACTAAATGGAACTCCTTCAAAGGCAGAAAGACCTTGATAAATTAGAGAGATGTACTGTCCCCAGCCATATGAAGTTTAACAAGGACAAGTGCTGGATTCTGCACATGGGATGATGTGTATATAGACTGGGGAATGAGAGGCTGGAGAGCAGCACGTCAGAAAGGGACCTGGGGGTCGTGGTCAAGGGAAAGTTGAATATGAGTCAGCAGACTCCTGGCAGCCAGGAGGGCCAACCCTGTCCTGGGGTTCATCAGGCCCAGCATCGCCGGCCAGGCAAGAGAAGGGATTGTTCCACTCCACCCTGAGCTGGGGCAGCCTCACCTCAAGTGCTGGGGGCAGTGTTGGGTGCCACAATATAGAATAGACATTAGGCTGTCNGGCCACAAGGATGGTGAAGGGCCTTGAGGGGAAGCTGTATAAGAAGCGGCTGAGGTCACTTGGTTTGTTCAGTCTGGGGAAGAGGAGACTGAGAGGACACATAATTGTGGTCTTCAACATCTTCACGAGAAGTAAAGGGGCAGGTACTGATCTCTTCACTCTCATGACCAGTGAGAGGACTCAAAAAAATAGCATGAAGCTGTGTCAGGGGAGGTTTAGGTTGTAAATCAGGAAGAAGTTTTCCCCCAGAGGGCTGCTGAGCATTGAAACAAGCTCCCCAGGGAAGTGGTCACAGCACCAAGCCTGACAGAATTCAAGAAGTGTTTGGACAATGCTCTTAGGCACACAGTGCGATTCTTGGGATGTCCTGTGTAGGGTCAGGAGCTGGACTAAATGATCTGGGTGGGTTTCTTCCAGCTCAGCTTATTCTGTGATTCTGTCTTTCTATGACCTCTCCTGCAGATCCGCAGTTTCAGCTATCAACAGATGGCAACGCATGCAAACCAACTGCACCTTAATGCAAGAGCTCCCTTCACAGCAAAACCCGCATCAAAGGAAAATCACTGTCTCGTTACTTATGAAAGCAGTGGACTGCTCAACAGATGTTTTGCTTAAAAGCAGCAAAAGAGAGAGCATGAAATTAAACTGCATTAATCTCTCATAGTGTCAGTTACGTCCATTTTTTCCATGACCTGTTACATCTGAGTTAATCAACTGTTTGGATGGTAGAGATAAAATACTATTCTTGGTCAACCTGTCAGTGATATAAACAATGCACTCTTTCGCTTCATTGTACGGAAATAACTTCAAAGCAACACCCAAAGAGCAGCTAACTATGGGAGATAAAAGCTCTGGGAACAGTTCACTTTTGCTACGACATGCAAACCTTATTTTTTGGCTGGTGTTTCTAACAGTAAATGGATGCTTACATGCACAAATTGTTCCACTCGACAAAGCAAAGAAAAACTAGAGGAGAAAGTAAGAAGATCTATATGCTTTATTCCATCTCTCCTTCCATCCAGGAGAAAAAGTAGGAACTTAATTCTATCTCCATGTACTCAAACAGCACGTGAATCAAAAACAAAAATATGGCTGCAAGACTTAAACATTTACAAAAAATTTTGTGAACCCATCACTACAGGAGCAACTTGTACCAACAGTCTGCTACAGAGAAGACAGACATAACTACAGAGACAGATGGGTGGACACGTGTAAATAAGTATTTTCAAATATACTGACCTTGCCACTCACCTGTCCCCTCTTTTTAAATAAAGTCTAGTTTTCCTCTAATAATCAGTCATATAAATTTATTTACCTGTATTATCCCTTCAAATCTAAGACTATTACTCCCATCCTTACCATCACAAGTGGAGATTTCTATTCAAGTCTGTAAAGATATGCCAGGAAAACGCAAAGCAAGGTAGAAGATTTGGCCCAGTCCTAGAGAAAGGACATCACTGGTAGAAGCAAACCATGGTGAGATGAGTCCCGTGACTGGGGTGCCATGCTAGAGGTGTACAGCCCCTTAAGGAGGCATAGGCAGGGCAGGCAAGGTGAAGGGGTGGCACTTTATGTAAGGCAGGGTCTGGAATGTATGGCTTTTGCAGCTGGAGATGACATGGCAGAGACCATTTGTGCAAGGATGAAGGGGAAAGAAAATAAAGATGAAACAGGAAGAGCAGACTTCAGGGTGCAGAAGGAGCTACTTAGTGAGGTCCTCTGAGGATCTGGTTCTGAATTTACTTGGCTCCATGAATGCTGGTTGCTTTTCTGTCTCTCTTAGGAGTGCAGGAGCAGGCAATTTCAAAGTGTCAGAAGTCAAGCTAGCAGGGCAGAACACCATCTTGGCTGAGCAGGGATCTTCTTCCAGAACTTAGGTAGAAAATGAAGGCGTACAGATATTGAAAACAAGAACAGGCAACGCAAGAGGACTACAGCAATGCTGTTTGCTGATATAGGGAGAAAATGCATGCAGTCAAAGTTCAATTGGAGTTCAGGCTGCTCAGCACTGAGAAGGACAACAAAAAGAGCTTTACAACAAAAAGAGCTTTGCATTTGAAAAGCTAAAGGAGGATCAGGCACAACACTGCTCCTTTGCTTGACAAGGCTGGTCATAAATAGGGACATAGATGAAGCAAAAACATTAAAGCCTTTTTCAGCTCTTTTCTTCAACTCCGGTGGTGGGCCCTGGTGCCCCCAGAGTCTCATATTGGAAGACCATGACTGGGGGAAAGATAGACTCTCTGTCAACTCCAAATTTGTTCAAAACTTGCTTCCTCACCTGGATGCACGTAAATTGATCCAAGGGGGTTCATTCCAGGGTACTGAGAGAGCTCGCTGATGGCATTGCATGATCTCTCTCCATTACTTTTAACATCTTGGGAGTCTGGAGATGTCCCAGTGGACTGGCAGCTGGCAAATGATGCCCCAGTTTTGAAGAAGGGAAAGAAGGAAGGCTGGTAATTACAGGCCTATCAGTCTCACTTCAGCCTGCTGAAATTATGGAAAAGGTTAATCTGGGAGTTACTGAAAAACACTTGAGAGGCAACAAAGTCATTGGTCCCAGCCAGCACAGGTTAACAAAGGGAAAGTGCTGCTTGACTATGTTAATTTCCTTTTTTGATAAGGTCACCCATGTAGTTGACTAAGGGAAGCCAGGAAATGTGTGGGGGTTTTAATTTTAGCAAAACTTTTGATAATGTCTCTCACCGTATCCTTACGGATAAATTGGCCAGCACACAGCTGGACAAGTCAATGATACTTTAGGTGAGCAATTGTCGAATGGGTTGGGCTCCAAGGGTTATATTAAGTGGGGTTAGAACAAATTGGCATTTAGGTCCAGTGCTCTTTAGTGTTTTTTTATAAATTACCTGGATACAGTAATCAAATGTAAATTCACTCAAGAATGTTGCCTACCATAAGAAACTGGGAGGAACTGTGAACTCCTTTGAGGGTAGGAGAGGCTTAGAGAGAGATCCTAATAGACTAGAGAGCTGGGCAATCACCAACCATATGAAATTTAACCAGAGCAAGTGCTGGATTCCGCATGTGAGATGGAAAAGTCATGGGTATACATACAAACTGGGGGAAAAAAGGCAGGGAAGCAGCCCCACAGGAAGAGACTTGGGGATTTGGGTTGGTGGCAAGCTGAACATGAGTCAGCAGTGTCCCCTGGCAGCCAAGATGGCCATCTATTTCCAGGAGTACATCAATCACGGAATCAGTGGCCGGTCAAGGGATGTGATTGTCCCACTCTAAACTGCACTGGGGTGGCGTCGCCTTAAATCTTTTGTCCAGTTCTGGGCACCTCAACATAAGAACATCAAACTCTGGAGCATATTCAGAGAAGGGTGACCAAGATGAGGGTAAAAGGACTCAAGGGCAAGATTTAGGAGGAGCAACTGAGGTTACTTGGTTTATTCAGCTTGGAGAAAAGACCCCATTGAAGGGGAGCGGTGGAGGGGGAGATGCTGACTTCCTCTCTCTGGGAATCAGTGGTAGGACATGAGGGAAGGGAATGAAGCTGCTTAAGAGGAAGTTCAGGCTGGTCTTTGGGAAAAGATTCTTCACTGAAAGCATTGTCAGTCACTGAAACATGCTCTCCTGGGAAGTGGTCACAGCACCAGGTCTATCAGAGGTCAAGGAGATTATGGATGACACCCTTAGTTCTGTGGTTAGTCCTGAGCGGAGCAGGGAGATAGACTCAGTGATGCTTATGGGTATCTTCTGATCTGAGATGTTCTATGTTTCTGTGATTCTATGATTACCTGTTTTGCCATTACTTATGTGTACAGCGTGTGAATGTTTCAGTGGAAGCACTTGAGCTTCTCTCCCCAGATACCTTCAAAGGCAGCAGAAATGGTAAGGGGTGGGAAGAACCACTACCAGGGAAGAACTAGGATGCTGAGATATGCATAGTGTTTATCTGAATACCAGCATGAAGACTTTGTAGGCCTAGGAGCTGGGTGAAAGTCTCTAGGGGTCTGGGTCCTGGATGCAGTGGGAGAAGTGAGAGTTGCATCCTCCTTGGGATGCAACTTACCCTACAGTCCTGGATAAAATAACATACACACACAAAGCTGGTAGTGAAAGCTGTCAAGAAGGAGATAATACAAATGTTCCTCTAAGAGAAGTACAGCTACTTTTATGCACCTATTATAGAGGAAAAGAACCAGTAGATGGCACTCCAGTATACGTAACACTCTTCTTGGGGTTGATAAGGACATGTAACACCTGCTGTTTTACATGCCTACGGGATGCTGTGTGCGACTTTTCATATGCAAAGCGAAATCTGAATCTCTTAGTGATGTTGCAAATGCAGGTGCAGGAAAGAGGCATCCCCCTAGCAGTCAGCATGAGTGTTCCTGGAAGTCTCCACAGTCCCCAAGCTGCTCATGGACCTTGTGGCCTCTACGCTGAACCACGAGAGTTTCTTCACTTCAGCCGGACAAGCTACAGAAATCAGTTAGTCAGAAGTGTTCACGCAAACCAGAGTCAGCAAGGACTTAACAGAGGAAAGTGTTTCAGAAAAATGACAATTGGAGGATAGCTGTGCTGTGAATGCACGAACCCTTTTGGTCTTCTGACAGGATTCAACATTTTGAAGTGCTTCCTTAAGGAGTGTTCTTTTACCAATGTCAGTGAGTTCAAAATTACAGCTGACCATTATTTTTTGCTCCTGTGGAGCAGCACTGAAACAGTTAAATGGGCAGAAGCAACGCACTTTAGATGCAGCCTGCAGTGCCTGGCCACATACCCAGCTGGATGTGAAGAGGTAGCACTGGAGCATCCCCAAGCTTCACTAAACCTTTCCAATGAGATGTAATACCTTTAATGAAGAAAATTACATTAAAATGCTCTTAAAATTCAAGTATTTCTTGAATTTTGAGCTTCATGTAGTGAATCAATAAAAAAATTGGGGAGGGGATCGGGGTTTTTGTCAAGTGTGGTGTTTCTTCCAAACTCCTTTACTCAACGTATCATGTCTCATCCTTTTCTTTTTTATATTTTAATACTGAGGTCTTGCTGAAGGCTTAAATCCTCTCTAAATTTTCATCTTGTTCTAATTATAAAGAATATTTTTCATTGCCTTCATCTAAACACAAGTCATCAATTTAAGACAGAGAGACAAAGCAGTGGTGTGGAGTGGTGTTGCT
>VZTA01021328.1:129873-167998 GCA_013398855.1 Mohoua ochrocephala | reverse complement strand
GGAAGAGCATTGCCAGCAGGCCACGGGAATTGAATCTTCCTCTGTACTCAGCACTGATGAAACAGATCTGGAGTTCAGTCCTGGGCTCCCTGAGACAAGTGAGACATGAACATATTGGAGCAAGTGCAGCCAAGAGCCACAATGATGGTTAAGAGCTTGGTGCATTCAGTATAGCAGGAGAGGCTGAGAGAGATGGGAATGTTCAGTCTGGAGGAGAGAAAGCTCAGGAGTGATCTCATTGGCATGTATAAACATCTGATAGGAGGGAGTAAAGAAGACACTGCAGGGTCTTCTCAATATCCAGGAACAGGGAAGAAGCACAAATTTAAATAAAGGAAATTCCATTTAAACGTAAGAAAGAAACCTTTTTTATTTTGAGGGTAGTAAAAAACAGGACTAGGTTGCTTCTTGAGATTGTGGAGTTTCCTTTCTTGTAGATATTCAGATCCTATCTGGACATGGTCCTGAGCATACTGCTCTAGTTGACTCTCCTGTGCCTGTGCTTGGAGCAAACAAACTCCAAATATGCTCTCCAACCACAGCAGTTCTGTGAAAACTTTGATTTGGGCCATGGTCATTCAGATGCATCCAAGTTGGCTCCCAGGTTTATGTTATGCTTATTTCAGGTCATTTTCACAAACAAACCTTTCTCCATCAGTGAAGGAAAGAAATAGTAGCCCAAATTATCAAGGGGTCTTCTTACCTCAGTCTTTGCTCAACAAAACAGCTGAAAGAGGAAAAGCAGTTCTTTGAGAGGGTTTATGCCTTTGATGCAACATGAAACTACAGGGAAAAACTGAGGAAAAGATGTTGAGCAATCACACAGGAACCAAATCTTGTCAATGGAGCAGAACTCCTAAATGTGTGAGAAATAGAAGGCAGGAGAAAGTTTTGCAGATGGCGATGTTCCAAATATGCTGGACTGTAAGAAGCTGGTGACAAAACGAAAGACTGCTTTACTTAGAAGGATCTGTCTTTCTGTAAATCATCAGTCAAATATTGTGTTGAAATCTGATCATCGTATTTCATAAAGGATTAAGACAGGTAGCAAAAATAGGATGGTATAATAATAATAATAATAATAATAAAGAAAAAGGATATAACAATCATAACTCCTAGCCCTCTGGATTCCATTGACCATATTAGCCCTTAACCATCTAATGCTCTTCAGAGAATATCGAAGCACTTTCAAAGGAGATCCATATCACTACCCCAAATTTACATGGGAAGGGATATACAAGATGAGTTGCATGTAGTGTCACTCAGAAAATCAGTTGCATGTTTTGTGTGCACATCTTTGGGTTTGTTGAAATGCTTAATGACAGCTATATAAATATTTTATGAGGTGGTCAGTTAAACAATAGCTGCTATACATTCCTCTCACATTGACACAACTTAGTAAACAACCAAGATGAGCGGGATTTTTGAGCTCTGCTGCAATAGGAAATCAATCACATTCCAAGTGTACCTGGTCTAGGTGACTCTGCCTTGGCAGAGTTGGACTAGTTGATCTCCAGAGGGCCCTTCCAACCCAAACTATTCTGTGATTCTGTGTAATTGAAGTTCAAAGATTCTTGTTCCTACTGTTGTTCTTTGGTGGGAAGGCACAGCCATTTCTTTGATGTTATCAGGAAGCTCTACCAACCTGGTCTCAACATAGGCCTGTAAATGTTCTCAATGTACCCCTGTTGGTTGTTGAGCTTGGTGAGCAGAGGTGAGGGTTTAAAACATGGACACCCCATAAACTTCACCCATGCTTCTAACTCACCTGTTTCAGAGAGAAATATGAGAAACAACTGTATGTGTCTTTCTGCATATCTAACCTTTCTTCCCCATTTTGAACATGGGCCTTTGTATTGCAGCTTTGTGATATTTATTTATCTCGTGGACACATACAGGTCTCAGTATTCCTGCACTCTTCACAATAGAAACCATCTTTGACTTATGAAATCAGTGCTCTGAGGTTTTTCTGTCTGCTTATTTTTCATAATGCTTTTAAATATAAATACGGGGTTCAATAATTTCTTTTTTCTATAATTTCAGAGAAAGAATGATCTCTATAGTCTTTCTTCCAATGTTTCCTTCGAAGTTAAGAGCATGCCATATAAAGTGCAACCAGAAAAGCTCCCTGAGGGAAGCATAGCAGTAAGTAATTGAAAATTATGTCTTTGTGTGAAGTACATGTATTTGGTCACTCTGATCACAGCTGTGAAAGTTTTTATAGATGAAAATATTGAGATTAGTATTTCCTATGTTTCTAGTGCAAATTCCTAAAGGAATTACTACCTAAAGAAAATAACTTCATTGCTTTCTG
The DNA here is from genome assembly GCA_013398855.1 of Mohoua ochrocephala. Classification (NCBI taxonomy): domain Eukaryota; kingdom Metazoa; phylum Chordata; class Aves; order Passeriformes; family Acanthizidae; genus Mohoua; species Mohoua ochrocephala. Next base: position 165,684 of record VZTA01021328.1, on the reverse strand, counting down.
TGGAAGTTGATGATACATTATTCTAATTACATTTTAAAATAATTTCTTGCTGCTCTAATGTGCAGACTGCTTTATTGCAATTAGGGTGGATTTTTTGCTCAAAAGAAAACAGAACTGTGAAAGCAAGTATCTAAAAAAAATCTGGAGGAAATTTTTATGCAAAATCCAAAATCATGTTTCTGTCAGGTTTAGAGATCTCACTCTTTTCCCAGTAAGCAGTTCTCTCATACAAGCTTGTATATTGTCTACAGCAACTACTCTCTTATCTGTATTAAGCTTCTTTGATACCCTGATTTTCAGGGAGGTTTGTGTGCCTTTCTAGGGTTTCCACCTCACAGCACATCAAGTGTAAGATACAAATTTACTTGGTTAATCCTTACAGAAGTGATAGATAGATGCTAAAGTACTTGCCTTATTTGCAGACTGAGATCTGTATGGCCCTGCAGTACTATATGAAAAATTAATTTTGGAGGCATAAGTTTGATTTGTTTTCTGGTGCTGAAGCACTGGGTTTGGGGAGCACTTTAAAGTAATTTGCTTCTTATGGTGTCTAATATCGTGGGTAAAATTCACTCTGTTTTGTCATCACTGATAGAAATAAGTAAAATATGAGTGCAAAAATTGATTCTAGTTTAAGAGTAATTTGAAATTTTAAGGCTTAATGTTCTCATCTTTATAATGATTCATCAGTATACAGTCCTTCTTTTAAAAGATAAGCTCAGTTCAGACTTTGCCAAGGTGAACTATGGTGAAAATACATCATATCAGTCTGTGGAGATGTAGTAGTAGGGACAGAATATTTTCTTTCCTAGAAAACCAACAAAATAATACACTTTATAGGTTACTTTGAGTGTATTTTAGAGGATACAGGGTATAAAGTTTTGTTTTGTACATGCACAGATTTAATGGTTGATTGATACTTGCTCTGGGAAGACACGAGGTAAAATCTTGGTTCTCTGTGCACGATGACTCCAACCTCCAGCATCAGCAGAACTGTGATTTCACTAGAGAGGATTGGTGCTTAATGCAGTATTCATCCAGAAAGGTTCAAAGGCAACAAGCTGACAGATATACTCGGGCTCTTTTTATTTTCTTGCAGCATGTGTTCCATACCAGAAACACATGTGCAGAATTCTGTTGATAGTGGGGCCTTCATCTGGACTGAAGTGCTTTACCCCAGGTGATAGCCTGCTGTTCTCAACAAGTGTCAGTTGATCTACCCAATGATCAGATAAGCATTTCATTCTCTTACTCCAGCCAGTAGAATGCTTGTTATTTGCAGCAGATGATTTACAGCAAAATGCCTGTAATGGCAACTGTAAAATGTTGAAAAATGATAACGCTTTTATGTCATTTCATATCTGGACATGGCAGTGGATGCTTGCCAGCTCTACAGCTTGATGTGTTATATGCACCAGTTCTTTGATGTTCCACTTGCAAGAAAAAAAATATTCCCTTGAAGTTGGACAAAGCTTAATATTTTTACTCCTTCTGAAAAAGATCACTAGTTAGTTGTGTTTTAAAACCTTCTAAAGATTTATTTCAAGGTTTATGGTTTTCTTTCAGACAATGAAAAGGTAGAAATGGAAAAAAGATTTAAATATTTTTAAAATTAATTTTCAAAAGTATATATCTCATAATCAGCTAACACTTTAAAGTTTATATAGAGAAGATAATATATTTAAAAGAATATAGCATATGTCCTTCATTTAATTCATATAGTGCTGGATTCCAATTATGCAGGCTGATACTTACATTTAGTTTTAATGGCATGAATAATCCCATGCACATCAGTAACCTACAGAGTCATGTAGTCGTATTTGCAGCACTGAGGACTTTATTTCTGTCATCATGGAATATAGGTCTTGGACACATGGATCTTGAACACAGGATCACGATACGAAGGTGAAACGTTATGTAAATGTAAGAAAGTCTGGATCTTTTATAGTAAAACATTAGAGTGAAAATGCATCAAACAGAAAATCAGCGTGGATCTTAAACCAGAATCCACTGACATCTATAGTAGTATTTCCATTAATTTTGGTAGTCTTAGAATTGCAACCATATATTATAAAAGTGGATGGATTTCCTTGCTAACAGCTATATCATTCAAGAGAAAATTTTCATTTTTTTCTTACGAGTATTATTGTGGTAAATAATACTGTCTTACTTGGTGAATTTCATGTGCAACATGAAAGTACTTTTTTATTGCAAAAAGTACAAAGTTAGAATAAGCAGCAAATTGCTCTATTTTAATTTAGGATTCTTGAGCCAGTTAGGGAGTTTAATAAAATGTGATTGCTTTTCTTAAATGGTTGATAGGATTTTCACTGTGGATGCCTTTTTCACTGGTAAACTGTTTGCCCAGTGTCCTACAGTGAGTAAAATTGGTTTCAGACTAAGGCCTATAACTTTTTTTACTTATTACAAGGTGATAGTACTTTCATTTTAGACAAGCTTATATTCCTCATGAAATATATTTGCATAAACATTTTTAAAGTGTAAATATAAACGTGACTTCAAGCTCAAGGGAGCTTTTACATTCTATTTTTGCATTTTTTGAGAGCACACAAGAACATCATGCTGTAAAGGTATGGATGGGGACATGTAGGAGTACAAAAGAATTCCTGTTTATCAGCCTTTGTAAACAAAAGTGCTGAAGACTAAAGGAAGGTCATCATGGGCAGCAAAAGTAGTAGCACTAGAATAATAATTATTTAGCTACTGTTTCTTAAAGTAGCAGAATAAATTATGGAGAAGTTATTTTTATTTTTTAAAGTGTGTCTTTTAAAGAACCAGGGAGAAAAAAAAAAACTTTATGAGAATCTCACTAGCATGCACTGAATTCTGACCACAGATGCTGGAAGTTTGCACCAGTCAAACCTAATTCTCATCTATACACACGGAACTGCTGGTGAACCAGCAGCTTTCTACATGTGCTTCTCTCTGCTTTGTGCTCCCTTCCAGAGGAATCAAAGACTATTTTGAAGACACACTGAGTAACACCAAAATCAGAAGCAAAATCCAAACTGTACGAAATACAGTGGGAAAAAACCTAGTAATTCTTTTATCTACTTACAATGTGCTTAACTGGCACATTTTAAAAAAGGAAAATAAAAGCCTCCCCAGAAGAACACTTTCATAAGCAATAAGTGACTGTCATGGAACCACAAGAGGGGTTATGAAGTTAAGACTATCAGACAGCATCTGTGCTAAGACCAGCATGGATTTTATTTCCAATAGCAAACAAGGGCTCTGTCTGCAACTCTTGGGTTGACTTCACCCTCATCTCAGTGCCTGAGGCAGATGGCATCCTTTGGCACCCTTTGCATACAAAAGCTGTGAGAAAGTGTTCAGCAGTCGACGGCTCCTCTCAAGTCTGTGAGCTGTGCTTTTCACTCACCTGACAGAGAAGCAAGCACTATTTTCAATGTTCAGCATAAAGTCTTGTCCTGAACGGAGAGGAAAGCCAACACACATCTAAAGTACAGTGTCAACATGCAACACTTGTGTAAAAATTCCACTTCTTATTGGCCACCTTAGATGGAAACATTCCCTGGCTCTGATCCTGCAGTACTAAACCTACCACATGGAGAAGAACAGGAATCCAAGCTGAAAATACAAACTCGTCTTAAATCAAAATCATATGTAAAACTGTTGTGGACAGCATGGGGTGAAGAAGGGACAGTCCTCTGTAAAAATGGTGAAACGAGGCAGACAAAACTGAAGGAATGTTTTGTTTCTTTCTTCCCCTCTAGCTTCCGTCTGAACTCGGTGGGTGTTCAGGACTTTTAGTGTCAAACTGTTCACCAGCAATTGCATTAGTAGCCTTGCAAGTCTTTGTGTAGAGTATAAAGGGTGGCAGCCAAGGGGCATTATATCCTACTGGTAATGCACAGAGGCAGGAGTGAGACTGATGCCTACAAATAATCCCCTGCTCAGGAAATAAATCTCAAGTACTTAGCACAACCACCCCCTTGCTTTTAAAACCTAAGACAAAGAAGGATTCATGGGAAAAGGGTGTGGGTGTGACAGGATGGTTTCAAGATTTTAGCAGGCAAATATGTCATTAGCATTGGCTGCACTCTGGCTAAAAGAGAACAGAGATGTGCCAGCTTTGCAGCAGCATTCTTCTTAATACAGGATAGACCTAATTTCTGCTGTCTGTTTTGCTCATTGCTGATAATCTAAGCATTATAAACATGATACCGTGCTCTTCTAGAAGATTACAGTTCCTTGTTTATGTTTCAACATTTGTCAAGCTCCAGCTGAGCTACTGAAATTAAACCACAAGTTGCACTTGGCTGTCTGTAAGGGCAGAATGACAGGAGGAGGAAGGGAGAAAGGATTCTGAACCCAGGCAGCACAAGCAAGGCTGAGTGCTGCTACACCACTCATCATTATTTAGCATCCTCAGGAAGATCCACATGTCCTTATCTGGATCCTTGCTGATAAGTGCTCTGTAGATAGCAGAAGAAGAGCTAGCTAGTCTTGCTGTTTTCATAGCCTAAGAGGAAAGAAAACACAACCGACAAACACAGCAAACATCTAGGAAGTGGCACATAAAAGAAGGCATGGAAAGGGAACATGGGTACTTGTATTTGCATACACTACTATCAGCTTTATCCAAAACCTGTCAACCATCCCTAATGAAATAGTCTGTTTCCACTGATTGCAGGAGGATCTCAAACGTGGTTTGAAGTCTGGATTGACCTTACCTAATTTTGAACAGTGAACTGGCACACATTAAGAGTCTAGTTGCTGCTCTGCTCCTTTGCAACCATATGCAGCCCTATGAGCTATTCAGACCCAACCACCAGGCAGCAGCTTACTTCACCCCTGTCTGAGAGCACCTGTGGTGCTGAAGTAGTTACCTTAGATTGGGTTAAAGTGGACTTGGTGCCCAAGGGACCTGATGTGGTTCAGTCAAATACTGTCTGAAGAAACCTGTAAACCAAAAATTCTTCCTGCAGAAGTACTTGCCCACTCAGATAATTTCCATATTCAGGATGTACAATTTCAGTAGATTGTTGTCATGGTTTAGGAATGGTTCTCCCCAATTCAATTCTCCCACTGTGACTCTCCAAACCATGCACAGCTTGCTGGCTTCCCTGCTTTCCCCTTCCTCTCACCCTGCAACAGGATGGAGATAAGAACTGAAGGTACAAAACCATAAAGATCATGAGTTGAGATAAGAGCAATTTACAGAAAACAGCAATGAGATAGAAAATTAACAGTAACAGCAACAATACTAATGACAGAGGGTACAAGAAAGGAAAGATTGTCAGGGAAACTCCCTGACAATAGAAAATGCTGACAGCTCCCTCTGCCACCCTTACTCAACTGGGAGGAACTTTGGAAGAGACTCCCCTCCCCCTAGCCTCGGTAGTAGTGTGAGGTGGTATAGAGTAACCTTCAGGTCCTGGCCATGCCCCCTCCAGGCTACTCCAAAAATTAACCCTTTCCTGGCCGGACCCAGGATGACTGTCCATCTGTCAAGCCATCCATACCTGGCCAGCAGCTTGTCAAAACCTTTTTCTTCTGTTTTACTGATGTTCTACAATCCACCCTAAAGCAGCAATGCTGACTCCCATTTCCTCTTGTATTTATCTCGGTCACATTATGCCACCTAGGAATTGGCAGAAGCTATCAGTAGCAGAAATGGCAAAATAAAGTCTTTCCATGCAAATGGGTCTTCCCTGGGGTTTGATCTTGCTGTAAAATGGAGTCAGTCATTTTGTTAAACTTGAGACAACAGAAAGCACTGCTTGCCTTTTATTTTTGCTGCTGTTTTAAAAATATTTTTAAGATGGTTTTGGTAAGTGGTCTCTCACGTTAGTGCTCCAGCTTCACAGCAACATGCTTAGGCAAGTGATAGTGTTAAGAGTAGAAACCGTATTGAAGCTCAAATCTTAGATGATTAAGATATGCAGTCTGTATGTTGACAGTGTCAGGTCCTTTCCAAACAATAATTAAAATTTGTAACTTCCTGGGTGTAGTACCTCAGAGTTTGCCAGCAGAGGAAGTGCACATTGTGAATGAGCTGAGGTTTTTTGAATCAATCCGGTTTTGCTGTCTTGGGGCCCATGAATTTTCATCAGCACTTCCCAACTCTTGTGCCGTATGTGATCAGGCTTGCTTCAGGGCAGCGTTCATGATTTTCAAGCAGTAGAAGGGAGATGCTTTCTTCCTTGGACAGCTGAGCTCATTGTTTTATGCAGGCTTCAAGCAGCCCCTTGTAACTGCATCCTTTCTGTTTTCCCTGGTCAGTTAACCTTTTACTTGAATTCATCTTTTTCCTTAATTGGCTTTTCTCGGGAAGAATCTCTGCAGACAGTTCAGATGACCCTTCTCGCATTTTCTCTGCCCTTGCATTTTAATGCCACTTGGAGACACAAGCAGAGCCCTGTTCAAAAACATTTTATCCTTACTAAATGAGCTCTGCTCTAGCTGAATCTAATGATGCAGAGAGGCTATGAAATTTTGCAGTGGTTAAGAAGCAACCCAAAGAGGAGGCTGGCAAAGGGAATGGTATTCCTGCACTGGCATGGTTGATCACTTGATCACACCATCAGGATATCTGTTGGGACATAAGGGTGAGATTTCATGGGTTGTTTTATTAATGCTTTTTGCCTTAAAATAATTTTTTCTTGCTTTAATTAGCTCTCATATTTATTCTTTGTAGATGTTATCTTTTTGAAATATTTTAGACTTATGACTATTTAGAGCTGCTCCAAAGATGTGTATTAGCTGTGTTTGTTAGATCAGCAATGGTATGGCCAGCACTGCAAGTACTTCATCTTCAGAGCCAATGTTAAAGTGCAAACACCAGGACTGGGGCAGTGTCTTGGAATTTTCTGTGTAACCCTCAGTGTAAGCTTTGGTAGAAAGCAAGTGATATCCTACACAGAAAGTTCCTCCCTATGTTTTGTTTCCCGGTAAGGGATACTGTAAAAAATATGTGCATCAGTAGAGCTCACCAGGCTGCCATCTCTGTAAGCGCTGTGTCAGAGTAGGGAGCAGTTGGCTGCACAGATGAAGTAAGTGAAAAGGACTATTCAAAAGTGTCTTCCAATTAAGCCTGACAGTAGCTGGAAGACAGATCTACTGGTGCTTTCAGAATGAGAAGTCTATGAAAGAATGCTGATCACGAGAAGAAGTGAGAGAGGAAAGGACTGGATGTGGCGGAAAGGATTAAATGATTAAATTTGCTATCTTCAAGGAGAGAAGTGAGAGGCACAGCAATGGAAACAGTTTTGAGCTGAACTACAGAGTTGTGTCCATTCTTAATACATAGGCTGCTGTTCCTTCAATGAACAAATTAGAAATTAGTATTGTGTTAAATTTCTAGTGCATCAATCACTAAGGTAGTAGTGGAAAAAAATGTAGAAAGAAAATTTACAATGAGTGCAGCTTAGGGACTGGGCAATAGCCAAGAAACTTATTAAAAAGAGTAGATTTCCTAGCTGTACCTTGAGCACAGAAGAGGAATATCATTTGAGAGTTTGTGTCATCAGTTTCTTTGCAGACTGATTTCATCATGTCATAAAGCAAATAACTCCCATCTGTCACATACTTATCCTGTTTAAGGGAGACTAGGAGTAGATGAGAGAGGTCCAAGAGAAGACCCCAGAGAGAAATCACTTCCTCGGCTGACAAAGAGAAGAGTTTGAGAAAATAAACTAAGACTGAAGGGATAAAATTGTGTCGGAAGAGCTAAGGAAAGCTCAAACTCATTCCTTCCCACTTGGGAGCAGCAGGGACAGAGCAAATATTCAGTGAGACTGATGAGGAGCCTTCCAAGCAGAGTCTGAGAGCATATAATAAATTTTGTACAAGGTACAGAAAGGAGAGTGAGGAGGAGAGAGTGGATGTCCCCAAAAGGAGAAATACAGAAGGGTTATTACTATTCTTTGTCCACATGAAGGTCTAAACAGAGAAGTTTGCCAAGTCAATTAAAACCTTTGATAACTGATGTTAACATCTGCTGCTTTGTAGAGCCTCAGACAATGAGAGAGCACATTTCATGCTTGTTTCCCATTTAGGTAATAGTCTGTATGCTTGGCTTCTTTGAAAGAAGATAATATCATACTGTGCGTTAGGCTTTATCACAAGGACAATGCACGCTGCTCGAGTTTCATTTTTGGACCGCTTAGCTAAAATGCAAATCATTGGAAAAAATGTATACTGGTATGTCAGCAGAAATTAAAATAAGAAAAATGTAGCTGGCATCTACTGTGGTTTGAATTAAGAGTTTGGGCCGAAGTCAACCATTGTTTCGGAGTAATTCAGTGCAGTTCAGCGTAGTGGCCTAAGCTGCACCAGCGTGTGAGCAGAACTTTGCTCCTTGAGTGTTCTTGAAGCATCTGCACAGAAGGGCATTTTTTTGCCACTCTGTATTATGGGAAAACTCTTTGTTTATCTGATACAACAAGACTTTTATATATGTGTGAATGCCGTTTCTGGTAATTATCATGAACAAGTGGAAAGGAAATTGCAATAAATGAAGCCAACATGGGAGAATTTTGGTCAATGTATATTTCTAATCTGCAAAATGCTGCTGAAGTCAATGCTTCTAACCTCTGTATTCTACTGTCAGATTTGCTTTTTATTTTTGTTCATTAAATGTATTCCTTTCTTTGCAGATCAGAACATCTGTCATTTGGTCCACCCCAAATGTCTCCTTTGAGATCCCTTTATGGGTTATAATACTAGCCATACTTCTTGGACTACTAGTACTAGCTCTGCTGACCCTAGCTTTATGGAAGGTATGTTGCATTATTTCTGTTACTCTTGCCTTAAAAAAAACCGTAGAAGATACTGGAAGATACCAGCAGATAAAAAGAGAGGCTAGAATTTTGTGATCTTTAACAGTTAGAAGCAAAAGCAACAGTACACGTGTCTTTTTTGTTTTGGCCTTTCTGACATGCTAGTGTCATTGACCTTTATGCAGGGAACTTGTTTTCAAAGTCCTCCTTTATTACTGAAGTCCGGTTTTAAATGGGCATGCAGAATTTGGCTCTGTTTCCCAAGACCTATGATCCTCTATTTCAGGATGTTTAGGTTCAAAAAGAAGTTACTCTTAACTTTGTTTTCTCTGAATAATTCAGGAATTTCCAGTTTTTGTCAGCATGGAACAACACTACCGGTTCTGAGAATTAATTTTTAGAAGATATCCTTTTATATTAACATCTCATGTATTTTGGTTTTTAAAGTTTCCTAATTTTGTGTTGGTTGTTACACTCCCTTCACAAGTTTTAAGACAGGTTACTGGAAACTGCTATATTACAGGGAGCCAGTGTAGCTTTTGTCCATCCTCTCAGTTCACATTAAAAATAAGATTGAAATAATTCCTTAAGGTAGGATATGGCTCATCTGTCTTTAGCTGCCTAAAGGTTATGCTCAGGTGTACAGCCTATGCTAACTTCCCAACTTCACCTAGTCAGGTAACAAGAGCAGCAAAAAGCTATGTCTGAACATGCAAGGAGGAGAGAAATTACCTTTTGGTAATTACCTTTTGGTGGTACCTTCCTTTGACCACTTGTGAACTTTCAACCTTTCCACTAAAAGAGTGACTTTTAGGCAGTTAAAGTAAGGTGAGAGGAATCTCATCTTTAGTGATCTTTAGACTAGGTCACAATACTGCCCTGTGGACATTTCCCAACACATATTACACCTCTCTTAATATTGCTGCTTGTCACTAGATCTCTTTCCTGAATGGGCGCCTCGCTGAACTGAGATGAGCAGATTTCTCACTCGAATCAGTTCATGCCAGCATTCAGACCACCTTTACATCTCCGCAAAGACATTGTCATATTATTTGGATTTTTAAAGCTGTGCTTTGGAACTCAATGCCTTGCATCTAAAACTTTCATAGGGAATGATTTGGATAGAAATAAAATACCTTCACAGTCTATCAGCCTGCCATACATTGTGTCCAACAGTTCACTCTTGTCTGAGTGAAGAATCAAACTGCAGCTGAGTCTTCCTGTGGTTGTCTTACCTTGACATCTTTGTTTCTGTTGATTGTTTTCTGCAGTGTGGCTTCTTCGACAGAGCTAGACCTCCTCAAGATGACATGGCTGACAGACAACAGCTGACAAATAACAAGACTACTGATGCATAAAGGAAGAGAGTTTCAGTTCAAGTCAGAATCCTGCCTGAGACTAGAAACACAATGAGGATTAAATGAAAGATTCCTTCCACCAGTCTTCCTTTGTACCTGCAAGTGACATGGTGTCAGTCTGATCTATGCAATGTTCTGAGAACATGCCACATGATGGCCATCCTTGCCAAAGAAAGCAACTTTATCACTGCCTTATAAACGTATTCACCACTGAAGAGAATGTTTATCCCATATTCCAGTCAGTCTACATTTCAGCAGATGCTTTTGAGCACGTGTGGTATACTGAGATGCTTCCAGAACAAGTCCAAATCTCTCAAGGAGAGAATGCCTTCGTTGCTGTATTGTCTAGAAGATGAACCAGGACAAACCTTCTGAATGCTACTGTATCATGCAGAATACCTTTGAAACCTCCCTAAGAACTTCTATGAAATTCTGGCTCAGGGAGACAGGCAATATATCAGTACTGTTGTGAAAGTACTTCTGAAACACAAAGGTAGTCTATAAATAACTTTATAGATGGGGCACAATTATTTATTTTTCCACCTTTTTGGAATAAGTATCTGATATAATCATCAACATAGATTTTGAGAGAAGAAAGGAAAAAATAATAGAAATCATGTACTTATTTTGCATGTAAATAGAAGAGTAAACCCATTGTACACCCAGAACACAACTTCTTTGGCTGAAAGGTGTTTTGCAAAGCAGAAGATTTATGGAACACTTTACAAGATGAGACACATGATAAGCAAGTACACGTTGTATCTCTTTCAGCCCAGAGCTGGCAGTATCACTCCCAGATAACGAAATCCATACACAGTATAGAGCAGGGATGGGTTACCCTGTCCTTGCTTTGCTGATGGCTGGCAGCTGTACACTGACACAGGATACAGTCAGTATCTGACTGTAAAGAACAGTCAGATCTGTTCTGAACAGTTCTTTAAAACAGTCCTGAAACACTGTTTTAAATTATCACAGCCACACTGGTGATATTGAAAAGGCTTGGGGAGCCTGGGGCTGGGGTAAATTTTCTTGGCTATTGCCCTGTTACTTTGTTGAAATTGCCTCTTAAATGGAACAGCTACTGCCATAATTGTTCACCTAAAGAAATCTTTGTCTTTTTCATTTTTCAATCTACAAGCTGGCAGCATCTTAAAAGTAATACTTTTGGCAAAGTTTAGGGCTTAATAAAATTATTTTTTAAGCAAAGTCTTGCAGGAAAGGGTGGCAGGATTTGTATTTATGCAGAAAAATAGGATGCCAGCCACCTAAGCATGAACAAAAAGAAGAAAAGAGATTTTGAGGTAAAGAGTAAAAATATACACTTAGTATTTTTTTTTCTGGATTTAGGATTCTGAAGAAGGGATGTTTCTTTCCCTTCTATCGGCAAATGGTCTTTATCTCAGCAGGGGCTCGAAGCCCTGATCTGTGCAAATTTGTAGGTGAAAGCTCGAGTCTTTCAGTGCTGCCTGTGAGTGTGAAATTAGCTATATTGTGTAAACTTCAGGAGGTATTGTTCATTTTATGAAACATACACACCACTTGCCTCCTCCTGAGTTCCTTTTCTTGCCAATCCGTCTCAGCTTCTCAACTGGTAAATGGCCTCATCCATTCTGCCACTTTTGGGCTCCTTTTAAACAACTGCCCTTCTGCTTCCTAATACTTCAAGACAGGAGTAGTCGTGAGACATTGTCAGTTCTGTCGGTCTGACATGAGATTTTACAGTTTTATCATTTCTTGCATGCAGACTGACCTGGGAAATCCAAGCAGGAGCTGTGTTCCATCTTCATCTCTAAGGCAAATTTGCAAGAAGACCTTTATGGAGTCTTTAGCTTATCAGATGCAGTGTGCCCAGGTCACAAGACTTCCTGAGAGGAGGAGACACGAGCCTCTGAACACGGAGGTGAAGCACCTGTGTGCTGCACGCGAGCGAGCACCTCTGTTTCCTGGGGATGGGGAGGCCTGACAACTTCCCAGTCCCCCGGAAAACCATTAACAGACTCCTTCCCCCAAATGGTTTTGAGCTGCTCCCTTGTAGATTAGAGACAACAGCTGATAAATACCACCACAAAGCACGCCTGTCCCGTATTTGCACATCTCTGTATCCCACACATTCCAGGCAAAATCATCCTTCCATGAAAAAAAAGTGAGCTTCCAGCTTTTGTAAATATTTAATTGATGTGTGTAGCAGCTTCGGAAATAGTATCAGCAGCTCATTGTAATCACGTCATCTGCACAACTCTGATGAAATAGCACCATAAGGAGATACTGAACATAGGACTTCTGTATGTGCAATACTTTATATTTCTTATATACCTGAAGCATGTTTACACTGGCATTTGTGGTTGTTTTTTAAACTTTTGAATATACTGATAATGATTACAATAAAGGAAAAAAAGGAATAGGGGAAAAAAAAGGAAAACAAACACAGCACTGTTCAGTATTTCTTGCAATGTGTTTTCAATCCTACATTGTTCTGAGGATGGGACTAGGTGACCTAATAAGTTCTTTGCAGTTGTAACTTCTACAGTTCACTTTTGAGCAATTACTCTCCATTTTAATGATGGGCAAAACATGTTCAGATACTAAATTTAGACCAAAAAGAACTTCAGTGACTGTTGGGCCTGGCTGGAATCCATTGGCTGCAGCTGTGTAATGTCACTGGAAACCAAATTAGGGGCACATGATCTGACAAACAGTTACTTTGAGCAATTCTTTGTTTTATATTTCTACATCCTTGTAGATTAAACTTCCCTCATGGAAATGTCTGGAGTTGTGTGTTGTCAAGGACTGTAGTCTATTCCCAGCATTTGTGGATAGTTTTGGCTGCAAATTGCAAACAGCTTTGCGAAGCTTTCTGGGTTTCAGTGCTTTCCAAGAGTGTTTATTCCCTGGGGAGATTGCATCCTGGATGTGGACACTAGCAGGCAGTTGACATAATCTTTCCCCCCAGTATATTAGTAATGTGCTGCACGATAACCTCTGCCACATCCTACATGACTGAACTTTTGTTTCAGTGATGTCAGCTTTATAATGAGTTACTAAATGCAGCTTTCTGTAAAAGTAATTCAGCCTTGTGCTTCCCGATGTATGTGGTGAGCTGCTAATTGCAGAGAACCTGGGAGTAGTCCAGAGAGCAGGAAAAACAGAAGATTACTTAAAAAATTAGTCTTTTAAAACTCTTTATTGCTTTGACCACCACAGCAGTCTAGTAAACAGCGAGACATTCATCTTTTATTTCACATGCTTCTTGCTGAATTTGAGAAAGGCTGTCCAGTTACTTTATCCATGCAGCAGACTGTATCATGTGTTCTGTTTCATGTAAATTTCAGAATCTGCATAACAGGGATCAGTATATTTGAATATGTTTTCCCTTACGGATTTAATCTTTAAAGATATGTAGCAAATACAATTTTAATTTTACCACAGGTTAATTTTTTTCTTGTCACCATTCTGTAACTCATTTTGAGTTTTTCCTATTTCTCACGGCTTTTACAGGTTTCCCACATTAGACAGCTCTTGAAAACAGCACTGATTTTCTCTACATTTTAGCTGTGAACTTTCCATCCATTAGCATGAAGGATCTTCTGGTAGGCATAGCTTACATTAGCTAAAAAGCCCTTTGGGAACCAACAAAACACCTAGAGATGTGCAGGGGAAAGAAAGCCCCAGCCAGCCGTGGTCTATGGTACTCCACTCCATTGCAGCAAGCTTTTTTTTAATGAAATACCATCTGACACACTGCCTTTAGGAATTGTTTATGAGTGAGTGTTTTATTTATGATTGCTGGCAAAGATCCATATTAAAATGTAGTGTAATGGCAGTGCCTCTTAACAATAAAAAGTCTTGAATTCAGCTTGTGCAGGCACCGTGATGTGACACAGCAGGAATGCTTTTAATATTGAAGGACTGTTCTTGTTTTGCCTGTGTGTTGTATTGGAGAGGCACTTAGCTATTCAGGATGCTGCCCTACTGTACACAGTGATTTTTAGCAAAGAAGAATGGAAGCAATTGTTAAATTCACTTTTCAGATGGTTTCATTTGTTTTCAACATGTTATTCTACTTAACCAATGCACTTTGTTTCATTTGGTTGTGTATTGTTCTTTGTTTCAGTGAGGGTTTGTAAAGCAGCCTTCAGGAACTCTCCTCAAAACTGGACTGCACCAGACAGTATTGCTTTTCCAGAATCCACTCAGGATAACAGCAGCAGAGCAGAATTCAGGATGCTGTGTGAAATGGTCAGTGCATTTCAGGGGCTAGCTTACTTTTCAGCAGTTTACCCAAGTTCATATTCAGAGTCATATTAAAAAAAATCAACCTTAGATTCTCCATTTCTCTTGTCAAGGACGACCAGGGTGTGCCCTGTTTATCATTGCTGTAAAAGCCAAATACTGGGCAGTTCTCCCAGCAAAGCTGGGAAGAGAAGGACATGCTTTAAACTTGCACAAGAGCAGTATTGCACAAGCAACCAAACCAAGTGTATGACAAGAGCACAAATACCATCTCTCTTGAGATGTTCTCCTGGTCATGAAAGTTAACATTTTCCCAGCAAAAGCACTCTGCCCATTTATCGCATTAGACCTGCAGCACCAGAAAGTAATCTCTGAAGCTGCAAAAATTTTCCACAGATTTCATATTCTTTGTAGAAATTTTACGTTATGAATTTATATGATAGTTCTTGGCTCTTCAAATAGCCTTACTGATTTCTTTTTTGTTGGTCTTTAATATTTTAATAGCATTTGGGAAAAGATAGGTCAGCATAGTAAGACCTGAAAAAGAAAATACATTTAAACTAACAGTGAAGTCTCACAGGAGACCCAGGCTTATATCTGGATTTATTTTTTTCCATTTTAGGCTTGGAAGAGGTATCAGGAGATATCTCAGGCAGGGAGTTCTGGCTTTGTTGTAGCAAATACTCCCATGCCAACTAATGTGAAAACCAAAAGATTTTGTTCCAAAGATCCAGGTCTGTCATCTCCTCCTGTGTGCCCTGTATATGAGAACAGGCAGAGCACGGGTAACTGACACCATTAAACTAGGGGTAGAATGAGACATTCACAATTTGACTCAGTACACCAAGAAGAAACTTTCTTGTGGAGAAGGACAAAGACTAAATTTTCTCACTGCCTAAAATTAGGAAAGATTTGTTTTTCTTGAGGAGGACGTGACACCATGGAAGCCCTGCCCTTCAAGCACCATGGGTACAAGGATAAACACAAGGTGGCTGGGCACAAGGGACTTGCTATCAAAAGCAGTTAAGGAGGCTGCAGGATATTACATTAACTATAAACAACTTAGAGAGGAGGAGGAGGCTCTAGAGGAGAAATCGAACCTTTAAACACATAGATGTTATCGCAGATCAGAAGCAACAAAAAGGATGATTAGTAAAGTGGATGATTGGAAATAAGGCTCAGCCACAGCAGATGAGAAGTTGTGACCCCAGAATATAATGAGATTAATGATCTACTTCAGTGATCTGATTTTTTTTTTTACTATGGCAAACTGATTCATTGCTCATGCAAAGTTTGAGGAAGACTATTTCCCTAGTAATAGGATAACGAAAGGAAAAGTATCTGCAGCTGTGACAGGCTTACTGCGTTAACTGTGAATCTCTCTCATTCCTAAATGAAGGGCTGTATTCATTGACTTTGAGAGGAGGACGGAGGTGATAAAGACATGACACTTGAATTTTTTCCAGCTTCTGGCTTCACTGCTGTTTCAGAGTGACTTCAGTATTTGCTGAGGCACTGTGACATCTTTCACTGTAGTGGTACAGACTGTGCTATCCAAAGGTAATAGACTTTTCTTCCAAACCAGTAAAAACTTCTGTGGAAACTTACTGTCTATGCCTGGCTTACCCAGGAAACCTAAGGAGTAAAAGGGTGTTTCAGTGGGATGGTTTTATTTATCAAGGGTTGCTACATGCACTAAGAAGCTTCTCTATACATGTAGAAAGCTTTGGTCTTTATATACAGTTTCAAGTAGTTAAACTAAAGCAATTCTTTGCTAAGAGATGAAGGAGGCACAACTAAGACAGCAATGGAATTGAAAAGTTAATTGATGTAGTGAAGATGGCAAACCTATTTAATTTTGGCTGTACTGAATGTTTGATATTTTCAAGGTTTACTAGTTCTTTAATTCTACATTTAATATATTATGGTACCAATGAAGCACTTAGACATTATTAACAGTGATATTTGTGTTTAATGTAACAAGATACTCACTAACAGATCAGACAAAGCAGTTACTCTGACAAGAGGAGAAAATGCTAATACCGTAACAGTTTTCAGTCCTTTGGGCATACTCGCTTTGCCTCAAAGATTCCTGAAGCATGTTCCTCTGCTCTGTTGAGTGCTGCTTCATTAATATTATTTGCTTCATTGGCTCCTCCACACTCAACTGCTTTGGATGGTAGAGAATCAATGCCATCTCCTCTGCATCTGCTTCTTGTTTGAAATATCTCCTGTCTCGTGAACATGTCTGCAACTTTTCAGTAATTCCCATGTGATTGATGAGAATATATTCTACTGATTTTGGGGGGAAGGGGTGTTTAGTCTCCACCTCACTTTTCTAATGCCCATATATACACAAAAAGTCAGTCCTACGGTATCTATTACAGATTATTTCACTAAGCAACCAGCCAAGTCTTTGTTCTGTAATTTAGAAGAACAAAGTAAGCCTGAACTTGGCCCCCCAGCCATTTTAAGCAAACATCTGTGTGAAACCATTGACTCACTGCAATGTCTTTAAGAGGAAATCTTGTAAAATATGCTGTGGACTCCTCACTGTCATCGCTACAGTTGTTATGTTGTGTCAAGTGTATGATCTTATGTAGATCGTGCTTAGCAGATTTTATTGTCTCGAAAGTGCTTTCTCTGGAGAGTGGGAATGAAGTGCAAGAAAAAATGTGGATTGTTTTTTGCAAGCACACTCGGAGCTGGTGAACTTTTAACTACCAGCCCCTCAGATGGACCTCCTGAGTAGGTCTGCAGGAGAAAGGGAGGTGGCAGCATGGGGTGTGAGCACCACCAAGGAGGAGCAGTGCCTGGAAAGATGCGGATTGACTCCAGCGTACAGCATTGTCCCAGACCTGGCATGAAGAGGTGCTTCCTCAGCTGCCGCAGGACTGAGGGGCTCTGTGCTTGGCCTCCCTTTTTCCTGAAGCTCTCTCTTCCTTTGTCTGTGCCCCTTTGCTCCCTCCCCTCGCTCCCTCCTGCAGTTGGTGTCTTGCTTACACTCCAGCCCCCTCACAGCTCCTCCTTGTGCTTCCAGCCATTAATTCCCCCCAGCCTCCCCACACCACAGTGGCAGCAGCTCCCCAGCTCTCTCTGTCTCCCCACTTGGGACTCCACCAGCTTCCCAGCCCTGTGATGTGATGGGGCCCCAGCTGGGCATCACGGGCCTCCCAAAGGCAGGTCTCACCCTATGGCTACCCCTTGCCTCCTTCTCAGGGAGGCTTGGGCAGAGTTCAGTCCAGCCAGAGCAGATACAGGAACCATGTACTTCTCACAGGGCTGCTGAATGGGATGGCATCCCCAAATCATTCATATCCCACTGTATCACTCCCACATATGACTCCCCAAAGACAAACCATCTCTCTGGTCTGCTCATGTTGCTCCATCTCTTCCCCATTTTTGTTTCTGGACTGATCCCCCATATCCCAGAACAATGTCCTGGCCCATTCCTTGCAGACCCCCTCAGACTCTCCCAGTGACCCTTTACTAATTGAGCCCTGCCTGTTCCTCTTGGCTGCTAAGGCAGGCCCAATCCCCAAAGCTGCCCAAATAATATGTACCCTGGATCTTTCTAACATCTCTCTCATCACCACCCCAGGCCCTTCAGCTTGTTCCCAGTGTACACTGGGGACATGGGAGGGAAGGAATGGTCTTGTGCTTGGCTGCTGGGCTGAGCTTGGGCAGTGGGAATTGCCCACAAACTTCATGTAATTTTGGGAAGGCATTTTATCCCTTGCTTCCTCATCTGCAGCAGGGCCACCAAATAACAGTACCGGATACATGTTGCAAATAATGAACTCCTGAGGTGGAAACCAGGACTCTCCTATTTCTCTAAGGCTGAAGCAAGCTTAAGAAGCCATGTCAGTGCTGAGTAACATCAGCCTCCATGGACCAGCTGCTGCAAGGTCAAGTGCCTGTATTGGAGAAGCATGTGACTGCTCCCTTTCTTTCCCCACAGACCCATAAAACCATATGGGGTTATTTTTTAGCTGCTTATGCTTGGATTATTTGGGCCATCAGTTATAACTGGTAAAATAAAGTAAAGCTGATGAAAAACGTAGTAATGGATACTGTGATTTGAGCTATTTATTCATCGCAGGCTTGCAGAAAAAAGTCTGCTTATTCCGTTCTCATCAATCCAATATATATGAAGCTACTGAACTGTCATACAAATAATAGTTTTCCAAGCTGCTGTGTAGAACAATTCAGGTGGGAAGAAACTAGTAGTATTAAGTACTTACCTTTTCAACTTTGGACCCATGAACACTGAAAGGATCAAGCTTGTATTTCTTTTGAACATAGAATTATATAGGAATTAAATGTCACATCTAGAGCTTCTCTAGAATTACTCTGGAGATTCTCAGCAATGAGATAGAAATGTAGTGCCTTGTCTTTGCTCTACTGCACACCAGGTTATTGCAATTTTTGTTTCTGTAACAGAAGAGATGCACGGCCCTGAATGGGAGTACAGATACACAAGCAACCATGAATCAGATCAATGAAGAGGATTTTGAGGAATAAAAGTGTGTGTCCCTGAGCAACAGCCAAGCTGGTGTGTTGACTCAAATAAGGAGTGGTTACAGATGAAGTGACTGGGACATTGAATCCCTGAGTGCCCTCCAAAAAATCAGACCTGCCTGAAGCCAAGCAGTCAGAAACCTTGTAACACTTGACAGTCTTGGCCTAGGCATGGCTTTTTGTCAAACGGAGCAGGATCATTTCATATCAGCATCCAAAGCTGCCATAAAACCACCATAAGTAGAAGAGGCTGGCAGTGGAGCCTGTGTGTTAACAATGCAGTTCCTTGTTTTGGCTGGCTTGTGTCACAGATGCAAAGATGACATGTAAAGCTTTTGTAAAAACTGTCTTTTTCTTCTCCATGTACTCCAATGATGTCTACAGCTTAAAAAGATGGATAGAGTCAATCTCTTAATTTGCCCTCCAAGTCCTGAATCTTTTGCCTCACTAGATAGCAGGCACCAGCTGACAAACACCTCAAATGCTGGTGCCCTAAGGAGTAATGAAGCATTTTTCCATGTGATTTACTGTCTTAACTATTTGGTTCAACTGTTCAGTCCTTCCACCAGGATCTGTGGGGGAAGTGCAGGACTTGGGTGTTGGCATGCCTTTACTATGTGCTGGGCATAGAGCAAATTTGTGGCACAGAAGACCTGCATTTCAAATATAAAATATGGAGCAGCAGATGGATGTAATAAAACAGAACCATACGGAAACAATGATATGATTATGAACAGCATAATAAGGAATGGTCATAGCATGCCAGGGCCATAAGCAGACTTCCTACTCTGGATTCCTAAATTGGGCATCGTAATACCTAAATAGAAGTCGTCTGGCCCATCAAGGCAACCCAGGGCATCTCTCCTAGTTACTCCAATGCCTTATACAGCCAGTGGATGTGACAGCTGTGGGTTTACTCTCCAGCAACTCCCTTGAGCCCATCTGGTAACATTTGAGTCTGGTGCCAAGGAGGAAACAGCAGGCATCAACTTGGGCTATTTTGCCTGCCTTGCTGGGGGCTGAGGCGCTGGGTGCCACTGGGACGTACTGTCCCAAGGTCGCTTTTCAGAGGAGCACTGGTGTGCAGAGTAGGGGAGACAAGCAGGCAGAGGTCGTGCCCAGGAGCTCATCTCAGCCCTGTGTTGCCTGCTCTGCTCTGGCTGTCCTGTGCTGTGGTTCACCACAGCCCACGATGCAGAGAGATTACAGAGAGAGTGGAAGGGTCTGGCTGCAGTCAACTGAGCAGAGTAATCTTCTGGGACTGGAAAGTTGTGGTCTGTGCTCATAGGAGTGAGGGGGTTGCATCTTCTGTTTTACAAAATGCTCAAAGCATGGGCATTTATGAGCCCCAAGAAGAAATCCTCTCTCTGAGTGCCAGTGCTTGCTGTCCTGTGGTTCTCAGGTGTCCAGCATCCTTTTCTGCACCAGTGGCACTAGTACTATGGGAAGGATGACCCATGAGAAGGATGTCTCTTCCCAGACATGTCCATCACCCAGTTATGGTCTTCTTCTGAGAAGTAAATGTTCACATCCTGACAGGTTAAATTAATTCTAGCATTTACTTGCCCTGCTTTGTGGCCGAGTACAGTGGCCAGGAGGCTGTTATACATGTAGTGTCCCTTTCTCTCTGATCCTTTCTTGAGCCTGTCAGTGTGTGGCACCATCTAAACAGGCTCAGTGGCTTTGGGCCTCCCACAGACTTTGAGTTATTCTGCACCAGTCGCAAAAACTCTGGCAATGAAATGCTCATGCTGATACTCTTCTGAGTTTGTGCAATAAAGCCTGAGCATCCACAGACAGCAGCAGTAGAAGCAGCACTGTTAAGGCTGGATACCTCTGTGGGCTGGCTGCCCCGACAGTATGTGGTCCAAATTACTCTGTTGAACTAAGGCTCCTAAATTTCTCTTAAATCAGCCCTAGGTTTGCAAACAATCAGTCTAAATGTGATCCCTTGCCAATAAATGAACTTGAAGAAGCCTGGAATTCCAACTATGTTGTTTGAGATCCCCAGTGAATGTCGTGGAAAGTTTACAGCCTTGCCATGTTCTGCTAATCATTTAAACATTTAACTTGTCAGATGCTCAAAGGTTCATCATTTTCATGTTCAATTTCCTGAATATACCAGGACATTTTTTTCCAACTTGACCATTCAAAACAAGCAACTGTATTTGTATGTTGGCACCTAAATCAATGCTTTGCTCTGC
Source organism: Mohoua ochrocephala (assembly GCA_013398855.1). Lineage (NCBI taxonomy): Eukaryota > Metazoa > Chordata > Aves > Passeriformes > Acanthizidae > Mohoua > Mohoua ochrocephala. The sequence continues at coordinate 144,603 of VZTA01021328.1, read as the reverse complement.
CATGCTCTGAACTCTGATCTCTGAAAATCAGCCACTCTAGATACCTACATATGGCTTTAGGGACCTAAGTCTTGGCAGCCAAATTCATGTTTGTGATACTCTCACATGTTTTCAATAAGAATCTAAACATAATCCAGACCAAAACCCAGAGAAGTGGGGGGAAGGAAAGAAAAACAATGCTCTGTAGGATATCTATGTGTTGACATAAAATATGGAATAATCCCGTCCTACTGCATCTGTGTGTGTAGAGTTTTCTTTCAAATGTGAATTATCGAATCAGCTTGTCCTTGGAAGAGAACTACTGCATCTCACACATACCAGGACAGCAGGCTCCACACCGAGATGTTTTGCAGCAGAATTCAGGTGCCCACCACGCCTCAGCAGAAGGTCTTCACTTGCTCCCAGGTCATCTCCTGGGCCTTCTCAAAAATGAATTTTGGTGTCACTGATGAGTGAAGGTTTTCGTATTTTCTGTTCTTATGCTGTTGTCTTAGCTGACCTCTGCCCTTGGGCTGCAGCTCTGGGCATCAGGCCCACTCTGCAAACTGACAGTGTCAGGAGGGCTTCTGGGTGAAGAAAAAGTTAATGGTATGAGGCCACATTCGGCAGCATCTAGGAGATGCCCAGGGTTGCTGGCATCAGAAATTTCTTGGTCTGTTTTTAAATTTACAATTTGCCAGTGGGGTTTGTTTTTAAAGGTACTAATATGATAGGCTCACCACCCTACCTGCAACCTTAGGAAAAGCTAAATATCTGCTTGAAGGTCCCTTGACAAGCTGTGCTTTATGTTTGTTCAGGGAAAATAAACCCACATCTTTTCTTTCATTAATGTGGCCAGACAGAACAACAATACATCAGCAGAATCGATACAATGACTGTTTTGAGATTGCCGCCATGATTTCTCCATCCAGTAGACTGAAGTCCAAAAAAACCCCAAAGCTCTCCCGGGGTCTACATTTTCTTGCAAGTCCTCTCTCTGCTCAGTTGGTTCTCTGGAGAACAGCACAGCTGTGAACATGCTTGGGCAGGTCCATCCACAGCTCCTCTGGGAGGAGAGCAGAGTTTGGGGATTTCTGTTAAAAGGCCGCGCACTTCAATCAGCACTTCAGCTTTTACCACAATGCTGTTAGTCACCAAAAGGTCACAATAGCACACATGATTGTGGTCCCCTTACCCCTGCCCTTAGTCACAGTGTCACATAGGGTTCCCAGCCTGGGGGACTAAAGGTGTTTTACTCTTTTATCATGCCTGGACAAAGATGTAGCTGCAGGGACCCTCTAGCCTTGAAAACTAGGAAGTATTCTTCATACCAGGCTGGAAGGTTATATGCCTATGTCCAAAACTTAAACTGAAATCCAGAATTATCACCGTACTCTTATCAGGAAAACACTTTAAAAATGTGAAAATTGAGTGCTTTCACTGTGTACCTTCTTCCTGCTCTAGAGACCATCTACAGAGAAGCATAAGAGCTGTAGAGCTGCCATAGCCTTGTACATACATGTTTGTAGCAAGAGCTACAGAGGCCAGAGTTCCTTGCTCAAACCATAAATTTAGGCAAAGATTTCCCTTCCTGTGTTTGCACCAGCACACACATACTCCTCTCCCATGCAATGTTAAGCAAGAAGATGAGTTTCACCTAGACAGAAGCATCTGCTGGGGTTTAGCTCTTCCATGGCTTTATGTCTGTGACTCAGCTCACTGGCTGTTGTCAAATGTTGTATAAAGCCCTCTTCATTCTTTACATTCAGTACTTCTCAGTTTGGTTTACACCCACCAAAAATCTTTTCCATGTTTTTCTTCCTTACAAGGAAAATAAACTTGCAAAGAGGGAGAAGTGAAGGGTTACATCTGGAGAGAGTTATGGCTGTGGCTCAAAGGAACAACTGGAATGTCTGCAATGCGGAAGTTTCTTCCAAAAAGCCATTTCTTTCCTCTTCTTGAGAAGTACAGATTCAGGCTGCTGCTGCTCACAGAGCACAGCCCCAGTGGAACTTTCAGCGAGGAACGCCAACAGCATCCCTGCTGAGAGCAGGATTGATGATTTACATCAGTGCTACCCACTCAGCCTCATGCACACTGTCAGGAGAAACTCAGCATCAGAAAGTCTGCCTGTCTTGAAACTAATTACAAAAGCCACAGCCATAGTAGTAGCAGCAAATTTTAAAATTGGCCAATTCTGATACTTTTTGATAGGTATTTCTGACAAGCCAAGTGCTTGTAGATACCGCTGAAGTCACTGGCATTGGGGGTGTTTGGCAGAGGAAAAGACCCTTTGCGTAGGTGGTGACTCTGAGATCAGCAGCACCGAGTCCACCACAGCCTCACAGCTTCATTCACCTGTTACAGATACTGTGTTGGAGGGTGACATCTTCCAGCTTCAGGCTCGACTCTGAATTTTGAGGAGCATGTGGAATGAAGAGACGAGAAAGGAAAATACTTTTCTTTGGTGTAAATTAGTGATGGGGAAATACACATACAGAGGGTACAGCCCACTTCTCTTGCATGTGTAGGACTTCCCTCAGACTACAGCTCTCAAAGGTTGGGGTTGCCTATTTTTTGTTCCATGCAGGTGAGTGGTATGCAGTTCAAAACCACTCCTGGTTCAAGCAAATGTAGTTTGTCATTAAAAATTTTTAAACAAGAACTTAATTCTGATTCTGAGGTTCAAGTTATATCTGCATCTGGTTTTATTTTTTAAAAGACGTTAAACTTAAACCGGTTAAAATCAACCCCACTTCTGAAAAGAAGTGTCAATGTTTGAAACATTTAATATTTATTTAAACAAAAGTTACAAAGTTATTTTAAATTAATGTGTTATCTGTAAAACCATTATCTCCTAATTTTTTACACATGTTTTATAAGTTTGTTAGTTCATAAACAAACTAATTTTGGAATAATGACATTCAGGGAATAGAAAAGAAACAAACTATGAGGCAATAACATCTACAGTGATAGATTTTTTTTTTCCATTTGTAAGGCATAGAGTATTTGCAATGTACAACATCGTGCATATTGTTCTTGTTTTGCTTTTCTCATAGCGTGCCAGACAAGGTTCTGTGAAAAATATTGAATTCTACTTGTTTTTAAAAACGCCATTCAGCGGAAAACAAAAGCTAGCCTTCCCCATTGTGGATCTTCCTCTTTTTTTCCTGAGATATTCTAGCTTCTCTTTGCAGTCACTTTTTCTTTCCTTTCTAAAATGTCTAATATACAACAAAACTATGGCAAAGTGAAAGTATTGATTAAAAAAAGAATTTGCTATTCACGTCAGGGTTTAGTGTATCTTTGGATATAATTGTGAGCAGAACAGCTACCAGTGTTCCAAACAAGCAACATCTGCAGTGCATCTAGCAACTGGCTGTTCAAACATTCCCATGTGTGACTTGTTCCTGCACCATCTCCAGCAACTATTCCTGGTAGCTATATGTGTCACCAGAATGGACGTGGAGGAGAAGTTATGTTGGAAAAGGGTGGAAAACACTTTGGAAAAACTTGGACTGAGACCTCTCCTTGGAGGAGATCTCCTTGCTCACTCTTGAAACAAATCCAGTGGTCCCAACATGACAGCGATGGAAGCACTGGGCCGACAGTCCATTATGATGAACCCAAAGACTATTCTGTGCCTTGGATTTTGCCATTCTTCATGCTTAAGTGCTTATTTGCCTCTCCTGAGCATCCAGTTATGCAGGAATTAATTACACACTATGTTAAATTTATCTGAGAAATATTTTGATTTGCCAGCTATTTAGCTGTCCTCACTCTTGAAAGTTTGTGTCTCAAATGCAGCAGTTGCTTCATCTTCTTCCACTTTGCCTTTGAGCAGGGAGTTATCTATCATTGTTATATCAATATCAATATTTATTGTATCTTAACATTACAGTAATGTTTGTGGGGTTTATGGGACTGTTGATGAAAAACATTAGATACCATGGGAGCAGAACTGGATACCTTTAGGAACACACCTGCTCAGTGATGGGACTCCATTGCCAATGTTGTCCTGTTTCCAAATTATAATTTGTCACTTCTTGTCTGTTTAGTTGGTAGTCCACTCAATGTAAGCCACACTGATTCCGATTCACACTGAAGTTACTTTGCAGTCAAAGAACCCTACAAAATCAAATGTTTTTAAGAACTTAGCCTACCATCAGTACTGCAGCTTTTATCAAATACATTTATAATCTCATTTTTAAAATAAAGGTAGACAAGAACATTAGCTATAGAGAACACAGGGTTACTCACAAAACTACAGGACTTACTCCAGATGGAAGTGTTTCTGATTTTAATGGTGGTGCTCATCTATAAAAGATTCAGGAGCACTGAAGACCATCCACTGAAGACCACTGCCATCACAAAGTCAGAGCTGCTACCAAAACCTCCCTTCTTTCCACATGAAGAGTGATGGGAGGTGGGAAGAAAGAGGGTGATTGTGTCTTTGTGGATATCTTGGCTCTGGCACGGGAGAACAGCAGCTGTGAGCTCTTCAGCTCTTCTCAAAGCCTTCCACAGCTCTCTTAACAGGAAAGGGAAATTGGAAGCCGGAAGTTGATAAGCTTTCTAGCTTAGCCCATTTCTGTCATCCTCATATTAGAAACACACAAAATGCAGTGGGAGATATGATGCCTCTGTGTGACATTTCTGTTGTAAATGTGTTAAGTGTTATAATTATGCGTGCAGATATACGGAAACTTAAAATGGGTGCAATTGTACTTAAAGTTTGGTCTTTACTCCTAAAATGGAAAGCAGCCATGGATTTATTTACCATGACATGAATAAAATAAATCTTGCATGCAGCATAGTTTTAAGGGGGAAAGGAGAATTTGATATATAGCCATGCACTAAGGATCCTGATTTGGCAGCGTTTCCATTGGTTTTTCTTTGGGAAATGTTTCTTGTCAAGACGGCTATCTGGGATCTTTCTTGTCTTTTCTGCTCTGGAGTTTTTTCTTAGAGAAAATGTTTTAAAATTCTAGATACAATCACAATTTTTTTCTTTGCCTTTTCAGACTCAGATATGCCCTAGGTTCTGTGTTGCCCAGCACAGCCAGCCAGGCAGCTGGGGGAAAAGGGATTCTTTATAAATTGAAGCTCTTGTTTCTTCCTTTCTTTACTCCCTTGTCCAGTCATCCAGATTAATGCTTGATTGAGAACATAATTTAGAGCATTTATTGCTTTCCCTCGGGCCAGAGGACATCTATTTTTTAAAGGAAAATCTTCATAAATAATACTTTGCTTAAATAAATGTGCTTCAGAAGCTGAATTGTTATGAGCCTTTTCCAACCAGGCAGCTGGCAAATGAAGAGCCTCGTGGAAAGGGCCTCATTGCTGGGACTTGAAGCCAGGACAGCAGCTGTTTTGCTCAGGTAACGGTGGTGGGATGGTTTCCCCAGGTGTGACACACAAACACAGCCACTCGCCTGCGTGTCCATGGCAGTGCTACCGTCCTGACCCACAGTACCTGTGTGCTGGGGTGCCATGGCCAGGCACAGCAGGGGCTGCCTCGCAGTACACAGGTGGCTTCACTGTGCACGTGCTGCAAGAACTGCTCCTGCCCCTCCACTGCCACCAACAAACATCACACCCATGTGAATGACAAATGTGTTGAGGGGAACGGGATTTGATAAGGAATAAGAAAGAGGGAGGAGGCAAAAGAGAAACACACTCCCTTCTGCTGACATGTCATCACTGGAACATCTGCTTTATGTCTGAGTGTGCTAATGATCTCTCTGAAACCCCACTGCAAGACAATTAGGGCTGATAAATCACAAGGGGGTTTCTTAGGTTTTAAGATCCCAGATGCTATGGTAGAATAAAGGAGGCAAAAAGAAAAGAATGGACACTTTATCTCACCTAAAATCTGCTGAGTGCTGACACAAAAAAACATAACTTTAAAAAGATAGTAGAATTCCATAAAACACAAAAAGGGCAAAGTTTTGTTCCACTTTTGTCTGGATTCCAACTCATACACAAGATATTCTTCATGATTCTCTTTTTTTTTTGTCTGGATTCCAACTCACACACAAGATATTCTTCATGATTCTCTTTTTTTTGGGGGGGGGCGGAGGGGAGGGATTTAAAAAAGAAGCCTGGCCTTCCTAGTCTTTAGAAGTTGTGTGTATATACATATTCTTGACTGATGAACTTTTATGTGCACATGAGCTTTTTCATCCAATAAAAAGTCATTTAAAAAAATCAAACCATAAGTTATAGGATGATTTCATTGCAAAGGTTAAGGGAAAGTCAGAATTGTTTGCTAACGTTTATTCTTTCCCTCTCTAGGGCACAGTCGATTACAAGGCAGTATGTATCAGGGGCTTTTCTAGTTGTGTTTGTACGCACTGTCTCCCACACCCTCACACAGTGGTAGAAGGCAGATTACATACTGTTTATAAAGCTAAAGCTGGACAAATTATCTGCAACAGATAGTCTGATTAGCCTGAGCCTCCACCTTGCTCACAGATTTTCTGGTAGTGGATCCTGGTGTTTCAGATTAGTTTGCTACTGAGATTTGTCCAAGCAAGGGACAGACTGGAGGAGCTGGGTGTCAAGTGCACAACTGGGGAGCTGTGGCAGCTGCATGCTTTTTAGAGACCCTGAAGGAACTGACTGAGAAGTTTACAAACACTGAGCAGCAAGCTGATGCACCACAAAGAAGCCACTAATATTAATGAAAGGTCAGTTTTCTCAAGACTAGTAAACATTACCTGGAGCTGGTGTCGGGAGTTTGTTAGTATAGAACCTCCTCTCCCTCCAAAGGGTTCTGAAAAAACAACTTCCAGATCATCAAGGTCTGTTGTTTCAACCAAAATAGAGGGCAGGCTCCTGCAGGAAACTGGCACTACAAATCTGTCCTTCAGTGGTCAACAGCTTCCTGTATTTCCTTCATTAAAAGACATGCATGTACTCATGTGATGGCAATGATGATGATGACAACGATGATAGAAGAACTAGAGAAAATTGCAGTGGATGGTTTCAGTAATCACAGGTGCCAGTCATTAAAAAAACACTGCAGTGCTGTTGTCAACTGATATCCTCCATCAGCTTTCCCTGTGCAAGACATCTCAGTGCTGGCACTGACCTTACACCACGAAGAGCATGGCTGTCAGAGTACATAGTCCTAGAAGTGCATGGTTTGCTTTGCATCCTTTTATATCGGAGTGAATTTCAGGCAGTCTGGGAACTGCCCCTTCCATTGGGCTATTGGGGGCTACTGAAAGCTTCTAACCCAACCTATGGATTTGCAGCTGTTGATCTCCTCTCTAAATGGAGGGATACCATGTCCATGAGATGGAATCACCCTCTGCTCTTGCTGGTGCGAATACAAATATGAGAGGACAAGCATTTGCTTTACTATTGATGAGTCCACTCAGGCAGAACAGGACATGAATTTTAATAAGACTACTTCCCATTGTACTGAAACACCTTGCTCTTATGAAACACAGAAATAGTTGCCCAAGGGTCCTTCTGGCCATCTACCCTCCCTGAAGGGGGATTCTAAAATGCTTCTTGTGCAGGGGCTGGGGGTTAAGTATAAGTGAGAGGGTTGCCCAACAAAGAAGAAAAATGCAGTCATGCCTGTTGTGCCACACTGTAGCTGTCTTTTTAAACAGTCAAGGCATGACTGCAAATAAAAAAGAATACAGGCAAGAAGGGAAAAAATAAGTGCTTAGGAAGGAAGCGACTGGTGGATGGACTACTAGAAAGTACCTTACTGTCATCTCCACAGTTGTACTCACTCTTGTTAGCTGGGAAGAAGAACTCACAAAGCAACTACCTTGCATGTGCTCAAAACTAAGGACTTAGGAGGCTCCCAGACATGTATTATAACCCATAGTTCTGTGATTTGTGACTAGAGAGTTATCTCCAATGCAGTGCTCCTTCTAACATGCGTGTTCTCAGAGAGAAAAAGCTGAGGATGAGGAGCACCTGACCAGGCTGGCTAGAGCCAGCATCACTAGCTCTCATCTGGATTCCCACATACATCTGTACAGCACCAGACAGTACTCAGTTACTTTTTTTGCAAGAATCTAATCAAAGACATTGGTATCCAGTACAAAAATCCCATCCAACTTATCTAAATGCAGACAATAGGGGGGCACCACTGGTTTATCATCTTAGTACCCTTTGACTTAGTTCAACAGTGCATGGTTTTCCTGTGATTGTCTGGCTATTCACTTAGCAATTCTCTTCAACAGTTCCACAGGTCTGGGTGCAAAGACTGGTATTTTCTCATTCTCTTTCCCCACAACTCTGGGACATCCAGAACAGCTCAGTTCAAATCTACCTGGACTAATGCAAAGCATTTGATCCTGTCCCATACAACATCCTTGTCTTTAAAATGGAGAGCAGTGGAATTGATGGGTGGACCACTCAGCGGATGAGGAATTGGCTGGATGCTCACACTCAGAGAGTTGCACTCAAATAGCTGCGTAATGTACAGATGGAGACCAGTGATGAGTGGTGTCCCTCAAGGGGCCATACAGGACCAATATTATTTAACATCTTCATGGGGGACACGAACAGTGACATTGAGTGCACCCACAGTGAATTTGTGGATGACGCCAAGATGACTGGTGTTGCAGTTGATAATCTGAATGGAACAGATGACATCCAGGTGGACCTTGACAGGCTTTAGAGTTGAGCCTGTGTGAGCCTCATGAAGATCAACAAGGTCAGGTCGGGGCAATCCCAAACACAGACACAGGCTGGGCAATGACTGAATTGATAGCAGCCCTGCATAGGAGATCTTAGGGGTATCTGTGGATGAAAAACTGAATATGAGCTGGCAATATACTCAGGCAGACCAATCACACCCTGAGCTGCATCAATAGAATCATGCCCAGAAGGTTGAGAGAGTTGGTTCTTCCTCTCTACTCTGCTCTGGGTCCCCCAGCACAGGAAAGACATGGATTTGCTGGAACAGGTCCAGAGGAGGGCCACAAAGATGATCAGGGGGCTGGAGCACCTCTGTTATGAAGACAGACTGAGAGAGTTGGGGTTGTTTAGCCAAGCTCCAGAGAGACCTTATAAGTGGCCTTACAGTACTTAAAGGGGGCCCCAAGGAAAGATGCAGACTGACTCTGAATCAGGGAGTGCAGTGATAGGTTGAGGGGGGGTAATGGTTTTAAACTGAAAGAGGACAGATTTTGTTTATATGTTAGGAGGAAATTCTTTACTGTGAGGGTGATGGGACACTGGAACAGGTTGCCCAGAGAAGTTGTGGCTGCCCCATCCCTGGAGGTGTTCAAGGCCAAGTTGGATGGGGCTTTAAGCAACCTGGTCTGGCAGAAGGTGTCCCTGCCCATGGCAGGGCAGTTAGAACTGGATGATCTTTAAAGTTCCTTCCAAGTAAGCCATTCTAGGGTTCCATAAAATGGTGGGCTGTGATATCTCCCAGTGTAAGGCTATAGCAAACTACTGGAGTGTGACCCACAAATATGAATGAACTGGATGCAAGCCCCTACGTGAACAGGGTGGCTTTTGTGTGAAGTGACTGCAGATCAGCCCAGACAGTTATCCTGGTTATTCTCAGCAGAGTACAAAGCAGCTGGAAAAACACCAAAATAATTCTCAACTCAGATGCCACTACACCCAGAGAGTAAAAGGAGAAAAATTACACCTCTGCTCATTGCCAGTCTTTTAAAGAGATATGATGAAATTCAGATCTGCATTTCAGTAATTTCATTATTCTAAAGAGATTGCAGAGAAACAGACTCTTTCTTGCAAGACAAGTCTGCTGAAGTTGGCTATTAACATAATATCCTAAATATCTGCTACTAAGGTCCTGCTCTCTTCATAAAGAGTCAAGAAAGCATGGGATAGAGAAGACCTGAAGGTTAGGTCACCTAGTCCATCTCCTTGACAGTGTTTGTTGTTTTGTTCTTCCCTGGTTTCCCATGTCTTAATTTAAACTTGTCCTTATTTCCTTCCTCCCCATCAGCCATGTGAACCTCCTTTAAAATAACTGCCTTCCTCCTCGGTATCAGACCAGATAATAGAATACATATTTCATGTCTTTCTCCTGTAGAACCTGAAATTAGTCTGTTTCCATTAAGAGCTCAGTTGCAGTTAATCACTGTTTTCATCACTCTTCTTTTTTGCTTTTTCTGTGCACTTTGCTTCTATCATCTGTGGTCCCCCTCTCCCTCACCTGCTCATCTCTGAAATTTTTCTTGCATTTAGTTACACAACTTTTTTTGATCACCTCTTTAATGATTAGTGAATATTTGGATCTGCATCTGATTTAATTTTCAAGAAAATTAGCAGTGATGGACTTTTTGGGCCAAGATAACATGTTTTCACTTGTTCTTAGTCAGAATCCTGCTCTTCCTTGCTTGCAAGTTCCTTAGCTTGCTGCCTTTATAATTCCCTTGAATTTGCTCTTTCTTTCCTTGTTCCCACTGATGAACATTTAATCTACTTGTAATGCTTCCGTCCTTATTTTTTTTCACTCCTGGTTGTTGGCTGCTTGGCAAGGCTATCCTGGAATTTTCTAGAGGAGTTGACCTCAGGGTAACAAGTGCAAATTACCACTAAAAACAAATGACCAGTCACAAGTAACCGCTCAGGTACTAACAACTCTTTTCTTTTACCTTATCTGCTTAATTATGCTCATTTAAAATGTTACTGAAAAATAGAGCAGCTTTTCAATAGATTTCATTATACTGTAGCACAAATATATATATATGTGTATATATCTATAAAATGTAGTATCCTTGCCGGCACTAAGGATTTTCAAGCTGCTGCCACTCTTAATATTGCCGTTTACTAGAATGCTTTAGTGGCTTTTGAATTACTGTGAAGCTGGCCATCATTGCAGAGTTATATTCCAATTAACTTCTTCTGCCCCAGCTTGCTTGAAAAAACAATCCATGAGATTTTTCAGGGAGCAATACATCCTTCAGAGAATAGGCTTCCATCATTTTCTGTCAAAGAGCTTCCAGATCAAAAGCTGAAACAAAGTCTGTTGACTTTATCAAGACAAAATGCAATGACTTCACTCAAATGAAATGTTCTGATAAGGCCACTTTTGTATTCCCAAAAGTCAACTTTGGGGAATGCTTAGTATATGGGGGAGTACGAATTCTGACTTTTCATTCCAACTGAGATGGAAACAAATTCAGATGGCGGATATTTCCCCCCCCAGAACAGAACTTCAGCATTTCAACCAGCTCACAGCAGATTCCCATTTACAGTGCATGGATTTCCTGTCTGCTCTACAACCTCCTCCAGGAGTTTGAGGCTAAAACTTTCTGCTCCCCTCCTCAGTAGATCAACTGATTAAAACATTATCTGATCCTTAGTAACCCAGGGCTATAATTTAGGAAAATCATCATTTCCCTCTGCCCTTTATTTCTGTTTGCCCAAGGGAGCATAGAAAAAGCAAATATTATCTACAGACATTTTTTTGGTTTTCAGAGGCCACATGCAAAAAGTTCCCCCCCTTGGAGCTGCAACCCCTTACCCTATAGCTCTCTGTGTTATCTCGTATATCCTTCCTCTTGTTATTTGTTATGTATCTTCCAAAATAAACACAACTGCGGAACCACAGGATAACTTCAGATTGCAAGGCTTAGCATCAAAAACTACATTGGCTTTAGGCTGGAGGCAACACTGCTGCACACAGGGATTTGAGTTAAACCTCTCTAAAAGGCTGCTATTTTTTCCTTTCCCCTGTAAATACTAGAGCAATGTTCACAACAACGCCTTCATGCTTTTCAAGAAGCAGCAACCACTTGGTTTCATGTTTTGATGAACAGAGAATGTTCCTGCGGTGATTTTTAGTGGGAAAACTTTATCCCATAAACACACTATGAAAGAACATTCTGGAGGATGTGGGATGGTTATTGGTATAGTCAGGAGGGCAAAATCCTGTTCTCTTGGGATTCATTTATGTCTCTCAGATGGGAGTGTGGGGAACTGGAGTTCCAGTTCAGATTGTTTCTGTGTGTATTAATACGTGGTTGTGCATTGCACAAGATGGCATAACCCACATGCTCACTGCCCAAGCACCCAGCAGGAAAGACATAAATGGCTTCATATCATCGTAGAACTGTTGCCCAGTTCCTAAATAGCCTCTTCAAATCAAGTGAAGTATTGGTTCCCCAGACTCTACAGGAGAAGGAAACTGCACATGAACTCCAGAAAATCAGCAGGAGGACAGTCTATTTGAGGAGCAGAGCTTCAGCTAGTAAACGCTGAAGATTTGTTGCTTTGAAGATGAATCAGGAATATATGGAAATCAGCACCATTTGCACAAATGTGAGCCAGGACTCATAGAGCAATCTGTATGTTCTGCACGATAATGCATTTTCTTACCTTCAGGGAAGCCTGAGGGACTTTGGGCAGACGTGTGCTCATTCTGCCTGAGCTCTGAGCTGGCAGGAGAGGAGCCAGCTCCCGTGTGGAAGCTGTGCCATCACGGTGGTGTGGCACTGTGACAAACCTAATGTCCACTGCCTCTCAGCAGGACTGTGTCACGGCCCCTTACTGCTCACTGTAAGGTCCCACGATTCCAGCCAGACATGGGAAATGGATACAACTTCTTTGCAAGGTCATCAAATAGATCAGCATCACACATTGCTGGGTTAATCATATGCCAAATATTAAGTTAGAAAAAGAAGAGAAAAAAGGACATAATATTTTTAAATAAAAATTTTGTCTCTTCTAGGCAATTCTTTTGACTCATCTCCTCTAAACATGCCTCTCAAGGTTTAGTCCTACTTGCTCTCCAGCCACCTGCACGTACAGTCTTCCCACAAAAGCAAATATAACTGGGTGTTACGATGTAAAATGTAAGCAGGAAAGAAAACTTTCCATGGCTGTAAGAAATTCAGATTTCTTTCAAGGGAGGGCCCTTAAGATTCCCCATTTGATACTATGACTGTTGTGAAAGAGAGAAAAAAATCAGAATTGAACCACCAGAGCTTGATATTTCTAAATGTTTTCTCTGACTTAGTATGTCATCACTTGACAGTATAATTCACGGCAGGTAGATAATATGATTTTTTTTTTCCACACAAAATTAATTTCCCTTACAGGAAGTTTGCAGTTCTCCCCTTCAGGTGACACTGTCTTCCACTAAGGTGGGGATGGCTTTAGGCAGAATGTGCCAGTCAGTGCTTTCTTGTCACAGCTGAAAGTAAAGACTTTGCAGAACTGCCTAAAGATTAGAAATATCAAGGAATATGTTGTCTAATTTCTGCCTGTTTATGATATTTTATGAAGTCTCAAGGAAAAAAAAAATCATTAATTCTTTAATTTAAATATTATGTTTAAAATAGAACACATCAGCTTTGGCCACAAATCGGGCTGACAGTTGTAGCCAGCTGCCCAGAACTGCCAGGTCTCCCAAATGACTCTCAAAGGTGACTATAATGTCCAGCAAGTCAGAATTCTCTAATTCTGGACCAAAACCAGTTTGACCAGGATGGCAGCATAAATGAGCCCAACCTTTATTGTGTTCTGTGGTTGCTTTAATCAGCTCTGGAGACAGAGCTGTAAGAGGAACAGGGCCTCTGTCAGGGGCTGTAAACAGCACTTCTGAGCCACTTCACTGTCTCAAGGGTGTTTCGGATAGTGCTGTGTAATCACAGTCAAGCAGCAGAATTGAGAGGAACTGACATAATATTCAAGTATTTGTTTTCACTCTGAATATGACACAGATAAATATTCGGATTTAAAAAAAAAAGTAAATTAAAATATTTGGAATGATATCTTGAGGCTGCACACAAACCAGAAGAAAGCACTTTTTCTGTTTGTTTTGAGAACAGAAATAAAAAAATGCAAAAAGGTTGGAGCGAGATATAAAAATGAAGAGGAGGAAAAAAAAGCCAGAGAAGTGTGTCCCCAACATAAGAAGGACATGGAACAAGTTGGAACAAGTCCAGATAAGGACCACGAAGTTGATAAGAAGACAGGCTGAGAAAGTTGAACTGTTCAGTCTGGAGAAGAGGAGGTTGAGTGGAGACCTCATAGCAGCCTTCCAGTATCTGAAGGGGCCCTGCAGGGAAGCTGGAGAGGGACTCTTCATTAGCTACTGTAGTGGTAGGACTGGGATAATGGGTAGAAAACTGAAAGAGGGAAAATTTAGGTTAGATATTAGGATATTCTTTTAAGTATTCCTTACTGTGAGGGTGGTGAGATACTGGAACATGTTACCCAGGGAGGTTGTGAGTGTCCCATCCCTTGCAGTGTTCAAAACCAGGTTGGATAAGGCCTTGAGCAACCTGGTCTAGTGAGAGGTGTCCCTGCCCATAGCAGGGAGTTTGGGACTAGAGGATCTTTAAGGTCCATTTCAACCCCTTAACAGTTGACCCCACTTTCAGGGAGGGAGTGGAGTCACCATGCCGGGAAGTGTTTAGGAGGTGTCTGGATGTGGCATTGGGTAATGTGGTTTAGTTGTTTAGGGGCTCCAGTGGTAGTGCCAGGTTGACACTTGGACTTGATGACCTTAAACGTCTCTCCCAATCCTGACGATTTTACGATTCTGTGAACATTCTACGATAAGGTAAAAAATAAGTTTTAAATGGACTCATTGACACCAAAGAATTTGCTTTTATCTTTAAACCAGAACTAACAAAACGGGTGCCTGCCCTGAGGCCAAGAGCTGTCTTTGGTTCTCTGCAGGGTTCTGCCTGCAGAATTTTGTCACCGGGCTCGGGCTGTGCCCGCGCCAAGGGGTGGCCGGCTCTCGGGGAGGTGGGAGCCTGCACGGCAGCAGGAGAGCTCCCC
>VZTA01021328.1:97209-129347 GCA_013398855.1 Mohoua ochrocephala | reverse complement strand
ATGACAAAAACAGTGTGCGGACCCTGCACTGCAACTAGGATTTGCAGTCCCTAGCGCGGACTAGGGAGTCCACGTCCAATATTCGTGCTTAAATATTAGCTGTAAAACACAGTTTGTCTTTATAGATAAACTGGGGGCTACTGAGAGGTGGAAAACTTAACTTGACTCTTGTCAGGGAGAAACAGACACCTTTAAGCAAAGTCACTGGTGGAAAATACATTTATCTGATAGGCTATGACCAGTTTCATCTCTCTTTTGCTATGGAAAAGCCACGGTTTACTACGTGAATATAAAATTTGATGTACTGCAGAAAATCAAATGATGAGACTGCAGGATAACTTCTTTTAAAATCTGTTGACTTTACTATGTTTTAATCTCTATAAAATAAACTTTCCCTTAATCTGTAAACGACATCACTTGTCAGATGGTAACTCTCATTATTATCCAAACCCGGTGTAGGGGAGCTCAAAGGGAACCATGCAGAACAAAATGGGGAAAATGAAAAGATGTGATGACATCCCACCATACACCTACTGAACATTTAAAGGCTAAATTCTGCTTGTAAATGTCAGTCTTTTCAGGAGAAGCGCATTACCCCTGTGATTTACTTAGGGTCTGCTGGGTGCTGCACATGAGCTGCATCGATTGGTCCATTTCTTACTGCCAATCACAACTTTATTACTGCACAAATAAACATCCATAGCTGAAGGTATAGTAATGAATACATTCATTGCATTTATTTAAATATATGAAGTTGGCTTTTGGTGCTTATTCCTACCTGGAAACTAAAATGATTTTTATTTCTAATACAGGGGATGTTTCGGGGCTGGCTACTACAAAGAAGGATGTCACAATGAGTAAAAATTTTTTTACTTGTTGGTCATGGTTTTTAAATTAGTTCCTATAATGCATACTAAATAGATAGCTTTAAAAAATAGGTACAGTTTTAGGGAGTGAATTGTTAAGCAACATAAACAATACCTTAAGTGGCAGTAGGCTTACTAATAACTTTTTGCATTCTCAATCCTCGTTGTACATCACAGGTTGTTACAGTTGTGGAACAGGCAAAAGGTTGAGAATAAGCAAGGAAAGGTGCTAGTAAGTACAAAGTACACTACATTTTGTGTAGAAACACAGGCTGTAAAATTCCAGGAAACTGCTGAGGAAAATAAAATGTATCAGACTATTTCAAAAGCAAATAAGCAATAACCCCATTGCCACTGACTTCATTGGAGTCCTCTGTTGAGCAATTAGGGCACTGTCAGCTCTTCCAACGTGCTCCAGAAATCATGCAGAGAGCCCCAATGTAAAGTGACAGAGTCATCATCAGTGGGACCATCTCAAATCCACCACGTACTTCTGAGTATAGTCATCCAAGCACAGGCATTAATTCATTTGTTTTTTCTGAAGGAGTTGAAAATAAGTGTTCCTGTTTATGTCATCAAAAGGGTTTTTTTGCCCACTTTGCATAATTTGATTATCTTACTGCTTAGGAGCTGAGGCCGAGGCTGACTCGGGCACTGCAAACAGTGGTCCCACTCCAGCATGAGTGGGAGGCTCTTGGTCACAGTAACCATTCCTCCCTCTGCACTTGGAGGCAGCTCCAAGATCACATCTGCAAATCATTCAGATAAGTGACTTTGGTTCCACATAAAATAATGTCTTACAACTGTCCAGTTCTGGAATTTATATGTGGTTAGTGTGATAAATGTTATATGATCTTATATATATATATACACACACCAGACAAAGGATAATCATAGGGTCAATGAAAAATGATAGTGAGGAATAGATACTGGATGATAGCAAACAGAACATTTGTTGAGCAGCTCATTTGTAGTTGTCTGCAGAAAGGAAAGGGAGGGTAAGAGTCTCCCACGTGTTAGAGATAACAGCAGTATCAGCTATAAAAACTCTAGATGCACTAAAAGCAAACAGAGCCTGAAGTCCAGATAATGTAAGTTTTTAGGAAAGGCACATCTGCAATCCTTTCACTGACATTTTCTAGAAGATCACAAGAGTCAAGAAGAGATTCCTGGAGATTAAGAAGTAGCAGATTTGAATCTCACATTTTAAAGAGGGCAAAGGACAGGAAACTATAAACTAGCAAATGGAACATTGTTTGTATATAAACCTGGACACTGCTTAAGTGATTTGGCTAAAGAACACGTGGAAAGGTTCACTCTGATTAAGGAAAGCTAGAATGGTTTATAATTCATTAAGTTGTTTGAGGTCTTTAGAGATACTACTGCCATTAGGTTCTTTATAGGTATTATGACTGCTGTGAAAGATGCATTCATTTGTATCATAATAATGAGAGCATGGTTAGTGTGAAGCAACAGCACATACTATGGGGTTTTGATGTTCCAGCTGAAGTTTCTGCGAAGCTGCAAGAACAGTTAAATGCTAGACAGAGGCCAGTGTTTTCAGTGGTAGGAAAGAGGATGAAAACCAAAGGCTATTAGAACACCTTTTTTCTATGGATTTTTTACAATTCTCTTTTAAAATTCCATTTCTGTGAACATTTGGGATCATTATATTAAATTGTTTTTTTAAATAATTTTTTTTTTCTTCCCCAGTGTTTTTTACAGCAACACAATGAATCCTAGTATCTTGCAGTCAGAGCAAAATTGATTTCAGTGGCAAAGTCTGCTGAGATGGCAACACATCCCCTTCCAACCAGAGCTGAGAATTTGGGGCAGGGACATGAATTCCTGTGAAGACTCCTGTGCCCCATGCAGGCCTTCTGCAAAGCCAGCGGTACATTTGGTGTTGCTCTGAAGAGTGCAGGGTAAAACAGAACTGCGCTGGGACCAGGCATTTCTTCACCTCTCCTGCTTGCTGAGGTGAGGTTTTCTTCCAGGCTTTCCCGTCTCAGGCAGAGGCCATGTTTCAGTGGGACACTATTCTTGCAGATTTTCCCCCTTCTCTCCTGAGAGTTGGTCTCCAGCCGTATCTCATTCAAGTTAAGACTTAACTGCATTAGGGAGCTGTCCCATTCCACCATTCTGACGGGACATCAGTTTTGCTTTCTCCACCAACCCCAGCCCTTTGGAAACAGTGGAGGTTATGCCTGGGCAGAGCAGACCTGTCAGGAGAAGCTGCTTTCGTGGTGCATCACAAGTGCACCTACAGTTAGATTTTCTAGCCCTAAAAGATACTGTGTTCGAGGAGCAAAGAGCAAATAGGATTTCTGGACACTTCCCGCCTTCTAGCAACCTGATTAAACAGGGCTGGCTGCCAATAAAGAAGGAAAACTATTTGTTATTGTGTATTGGAACCTGCTGGAAAATTGCTTACTGTTCAGCATTGCCATTAACTCAGCAATAGATTTTAATAAGGTTTCCATTTTCTCAAGCTAAGGGCCAAACTCATCCCAGATGTAACTTCATTAGTGCCAATACAGCCACACTGAGAATAAATTTGGGCCCATGATTTTAGGATGTCTCTGTGTGGGGACTCCAGTCCACATCCCTGTGCCAAACCATAAAAAGGCCAATGTCTTGGAGTCACCTAACAGTTCTTCCCTAACTGTTCTTCAGCAAATACTGTTTAAAATTAAACAACTCAAGGTCAGGTACGTCTCAAGATCAGGAGCTCTACAGCTGAGGGTGGTTTTTCTGGTACTCCATGAGCCAGGGACAGAAGGAGGAGGCATGTAGCTGAGAGGAGAATGTACAGCCCTCTACTGTACTCCCCCAGGACTAAAGCATGGCCAAAGCCCAGGCAGATTGTGTCACAATTCACTTCAACCACTTCAGATGTGGTTACCGTAGTTGTTCTAGGGGTAGAGAGATCAAATAGATCTTTCTAAGACAGGAAGATGGATTAAGACACAGCAAGCAGAACTGTCATGAAGCCAGTTAAGAATCTGGAGCACCAAATGTTCCCAGAACTCTCCTTATTGATAATTTACCGTGTTAAATTTAAATAGCATATCTTTCAGGCATTGTATAAATGAAGGAATTTGTGTGCCCAGACTAGCAAGAATTTTTACAAGTACAGTGATGTCTCTGGCACTGCATGCTAATCTGAGCATCCTCAGGCTACCCAAGGTTTCGTTCAGGTACTTGCCAGTGAAAAGTGTTACTAAGTTTTTATGAAGAGTTACATTTCTGAAGCCAGAAACTCTGCACTCTCTACAGGCCTCAGTACACTCGGTACCCAGCATTCCTCCTAATGAAAGTTTGAATGGCTTCTATAAAAATACCACTGATCAAGTTTTTCTGTCCATAATTCAGACATGCCTTTCAACACTCTGTTGTGCTTAGGTGTTACTAATGATGAGAATAACTTTATAGTTTAGTCAATGCTCACATTGAGCAGCAAAACCAGAAAGCATTTCCTCAATTTCTCTTCTGAGGCAGTTAAATATCTCTGCACAGTCTTTTAATTTCAGTGTTACACTCACATTAATGACATTTATTCACTTCATAAGAGTTTTATGTGTGTATCAGAACACAGAACCAAGCTCAGATTTGGATTTAATTTCATTTCAAAATATCGGTCTTTCCTTTAAAAAATTCATTCTTTGCCAGAGTTTGAACCAAAACAATACATTGTTTTTATCCATTGCACAAAGTGTTACATTTCACTCTGCACTCTCATTTTTGTGTTACTGCTCTGGGCCCTGCGTGAGTTTAAGTGCTTAAAGTTAGGCAATTGCTTAAACATTTTGTGAGGTGGGAGCCTCAGGCCTCACAGAACTACTGAAGAGACATATAAGGGTTGTTTCTCTTTTAAAGAAAGGTGAATGAGTGGTGCTGAGGGTGTGTTTAGTGTCTTGAAATTGCTTAGGGCTTGTTTGTTCTTGGACAGAAAATTTCTGTGGTTAATTTTGAAGCCTTAAAGTTATGGAGGAAAAAGCAAAGACTTTTGTAAGTGGAGAAAGTACATGTTTGGTTTGGATTTGAGGCGGTTTTTTCTGTTCTTAAGTCCAACATCTGAAGCTGGAAATGTCAAGCAGTTTGTGAAGTGGTTCAGAGGTCACTCCTGTGCGCTGCCATGGCTGGTGACAGACCCATGATGCTGAGAGCTCTCTCCATCAGAGGAGGTTTTCTGCTTGCTGTTTACAATGCTCATCTGGTCTTAAGGGCCTCAGCAGCCTTAGGCATTGTGGAGATCTCCTGAGTGCCAAGGGTACTGTGACATGTTGCCACCTGCTCCAAATCCCTTGTAGTCCCAAATTCTTAAAGGACGTTCTGGATCAAACTATCCCTCTTCCAGCTTTGCAGCTTATTGGTTAAGGCAGGGAAAGGAACAGAGAGGGCTAAGGCACAGACAATCCCCTCCAGGCAGCGACACCTTTCTTGAGGTGTCTCTTCCCTTTGGAGATAGGGCATGGATGGGACTGGTTTGTCCTGTGAAGTTTGCTTTCCCATGAGCTTTGGCAGCAACACATTCCTGGAGACCAGTGTGCCAATGCTTACTTTGCAAGGGAGAAAACACTCATCTTTTCTCATTTCCTTCTTTTTGCAGTGGCAGAGGTGGAACACCCCTGGGACGTGTCTGTGGTGTTACTTTCTTACAAGTTTTAGCACTGGAAGGTGCCTGCATTGGTGCCAGGACTTTACCCCTCTCCACACATTATCATAAGACAGTGTCTTAGTGGGCGTTTCTGGCTGTCCTTGTATTCTGCACAAGAGGGGGTTCAGTTATGTCACATTTCATCCATGATTTATATTTTTTGCCTCTATCCACTCTTTTCCCTTCTCCTGATTGTTTATTTTACTTTTTGTGTTTTTCTCAAATGGTCCTTGTTTAAATGTTAAGAGGCTGTTTTCGTATTAGTGTGTTTATATTTTCAACATCTGTTTATTTTGCTGCAGAACACTCCAAATGACCTGGCAAAAGAAGTAGCAGTGTTTATAAATATAGCCATTACTTTAATTATTCTGATTTTTAACTTAGAGCGTATTTTTATGTGACTCAAGAGATTAAAACAGAAAAAATTCCAGGCCACACTTAATCAAATAAGTATTACTTTGTTTAACTGTATTATCAGCAAGAAAGTCTGGTCTTGGCTCACTGCAAGCTGACTTTTATATTTGTCACCAGAGGCTCTCAAAATTTCAGCCTACTTTTTTTTCAGGTAATGATACTCCAATATCCTGGCTTTCACTAAGAATGGAGTAAGACATTCTTTTTTCCTTTTGAACTTAGGTGATTTTAATTACAGGAGGTTTTAGAGAGAAGATAGCTCCTTTGTGATTTGGATCCAGATTGCTGATCATAACTGCCATGACTTCTATAAAATACTTCCCTTTCCCTAAATCCTTTACCTAGTGTAGCTTTCACCTCTCATCTCAGGCCGTTCTGGTGCAGCAAACACTCTCTATGATGATGAGTTGCCAATGCATTTCCCCTCTATCCAAAGTACACTGGGGGGTCCAGCCCTATTTTTGCATTGGAGTTCAATGAATGAAGAACTAATCAAGCTTCTAAGTTTCTGAGTTTATAACGCAACAAAATTCTTTTCAGACTCTTACTCTAGTTCTCTTGTTAGTGCTGGAAAAATGTGCAATAATACAGCAGTGAGTGTCATGCACACTGCAAGTCATTTCAGCAGTACAGATTCTCAGAGCAGCCACACGCTTTGCTTTAATAGAGAAATAACAGTGAAAAGGAAAGAGCATTCAACTAAAAGCAGCTTGTTCATGTTATGTAGATTTTGCACTGAATTTTGCATTGTGTATCCGTAGATCTGTGTTCATACGAGCCCAACGTTATGCTATGTATGAGAACTACCTTTCGGTTGTGTGTTAGCCACTTATCACTCAAGAGTAGAAATGTTTCCAGTTGACCTGTTGCTCTCGCATTTTTGATGGATTTTTTGTCCATATGGGAGTAAAAGGGCTATTGCAGTGACGGTGTCAAAAAACAGAAGAGATTTGACAAAAACATCTGAGTGAATGTTGTTATGCTGCTGTGTGCCTCTGAATCCCTGACTGCAACAGCAGTATTCTGCTGGGGCCCCAGGTTGCCACTGGCACCTTCTTTCTGTATCATTCTCTTTTTCATTCTTTGCCATCAATTTTTCCATGCCTAGTAGAAAATAATAGGCATTTCTTTGGCACCACATCTAGCTGTATCTTTTAAAGGACTTAGTACATGTAAACTCACTCCTCTACATATTGCCTGAGTCTTTCTCATTTGGACTCGGAGCTGTTTCTCAGAAAAGGCTTTTACGGTAATGAAAACCTTCTTTTTGTACTTTCCATTCAGGTTTTCTCCTATAGACTTGACTTTCTAAGAGACCAATTATTAGCATTCTTTAAAAAAGATTCTTGCGAATGGGAGAGCCATAAGAATGTTATTAAAATTTCATAAGGCGAGAAAGCTGTGGTCCCCACTGAAAACTGTGCTATTACATAGCACCTGTAGGAGAAAAGGTGGAAATTTTGGTAGTTTCCCACATGATCTCACAAAATTACAGGTTTGAAGGTAGAAGAGTATTGGATTTTATGTTAAATGTTGTGCATAGCCTATTTTTATTTGCTCTGTTTGGGCTTGTCTAAGAAAGATTTTTGTTGCCTAGACCTTTTGCAGTGATTTGTGAGAGACATTTCAGAAAGGAAAAAATGAGTTGGTGACAGTTAGACTTTTTCTTTTGAGGCTATTCTATAAAAAGCCAAAATGCTTAAAGTGAGCTTAATGATGGCTGTTCTGATATACCTGACACAATTTTCTGCTCAGCGAATGAGACCACACCTGAGACTTCCTTAACAGCAGGTCACAAATAAAGTAAATTACTGAACTGAAACTAGAGCTGGGAGTGTTCTACAAACAGCCAGGGAAACTGTAGGTGCTGGTAAGCCAGCTGGGAACATTATCAGGGACAGAATGCCACTCCAGCTCCAACCCCGTGAATTATTTTACGGTGGCAGGAGGTCTGTGGGAGTGTTTATATTTGCTGTCTGACATCCCTGTGTTTCATCTTTATTACGTGTGATAGACGGCATGTTTTTGTTAAGCAGTGCTTGCAGGACAGCTTCCCTCTAGATAAGGAATCAGTAAGCCAGAGAGCAGTGGCCATCCCTTGAGAGCTGCAGGAAGGAAGGCTTGGGGTGAAAGACTCCACCATATATTTTCAAGGACTAAAATTTGTTGATGCTAGGGAAAATGAGGACTTTGGAAGAAAGAGCAGGGTTCTGTAGTCCATAGGTAACACATGAACAATCAGATTTGAAAAAGTTCCTGCGCCCAGACTGATAAGTCTTTTACTAGTGTGAGCTGTGGATGTATGTCCTACCAGCCCTTCTTCCTCCTACCACACCCCATGTGTTTTACAGGAAGAAAAACTGAAGTCTGTGTTGGAGCACCCAGCCAATTCCACAGTTTGGGTCAGTATCCATTTCTCTTGGCCTATCTTTGGACCCTGCTGTAGCTACCAGACCCAAGCTGTTCTCATACAGCCTGTAGGCTTCTTATGTCAAAGAACCTTTCTCAAACTTGGCAGTGCTTTGGCCCAGGTAGGAGCAAGGTCTGTCTGAGCAGCCCTGTGGTCCCAGTAGCCCATGGTCTTGTTCCCCAGCTTCCCACAGATCATAATGCTGTCATGAAGGGCTATGGTTCTTTTTCTAAAAGAACATGTCTAAATCAGCTGTAGAGTTGTCTACAAAATACTAACGTATTTTAAATAATAGAAAGAGTCACTGATTTTTGAAGAAAAAACTGAAATCTGCTACAACATGAGTATGTCCAACTAAGTGTGCAATCTCTGCAGTTGTGCGTTTTAGGGAAAAAATTAGAATGGAAAGTTCTGAATTGTTTTGCAAGAGAAATATCTAATAAAGAGCTCAGGTATGGAAACAACACATTCCCTTGGATATGTAATAGTTATATGACTGAACTATATTAGATAAGCAATAAGGACTCAAAAAATTTAACTACAGAGGAAATTACAGTTTCTCTTTTATAGTCACTCTATTTGCTGAAAAGTCGTAGCTTATTCTGTAAGACATGAATCAATAAATGACAAACTTTAAAATAGGTTTTTAATTAATGTTTTTATTTAAATACAGAATAACATTAACATTGACTCTTTTAGGTTTACAAGGATGCTATTATGACTGGCAGATGTGAAATTTAACACAGACAAACCACATCCTGCAGAGACTGTGTTTCATTTTATGGCATTCACCTGATAGCTTGCAGTCCTCAGTTTGGAGTTCCTTCAGCAGTATTAAAAAGCCAGCTCCTGAAACTGAGTGCCCAAAAACCCCACACATAAAATCACACCCGTGATCTCTCAGAGCTCATTTCCCACTCTCTTACTGTAAACCCTTAGGGTTTGAAAATGAAACAACTTTCAATCCTTAAAGGTGAAATTCACTTCACCTGCATGAAATCATAGTAATCAAATTTTTATGGATGGAGTATGGCAGGGGAGAGGGAGGAAAAATTTACACTACAGAAGTGTGGGGTCAAGTCAGGAGGTCCTACACAGTCCTCCCTTCCTCCCTCTCTTGCAGCTGCTCCTTTTTCTGGCATATTGACAATATCAGCAGCTGCAATTCTTCACATGCACGAAAAGCTGCAGACTGCCTACAACCAGAAGCTCTTTCTCCGGCCCACTGTGGCCTCTGCTGTAGTCTTTCCTGTCCCCTTGGGTTCCCATCTATTCATCTTTATCTTGAGACTTGCTTGGTGTTAGCTGCCTGATTAGTTGAACCATTTAGGTCCTAATACAGAGCTCCCGAAGGCACGAAGAGCTTTTCCAAGGAATTAGAGATTTAAGCCCAAGGTGGGTCCCTTAGAACAAACAGAATGATATGAAGTGGCAAGGTGACTGTAACTGGAAAATCTGGGACTGGTGCTTGACAAAATTGTTGGGATTCACCAGCAGTGGTAAAGGCAAACCCAGATTGTCTAAATTAGACTTCAATAAACTGCATTAATACCGATCTCCTGGAGCATTAGGGTGAAAACTGGACATTTAGAGGATGTATGCGAGAGGTGCTATCAGAAATTAACTCAAATAAGTAGAGGTTGGGCTATGGATATAAAAATATAATGTCCTTATAGAAAGTATCATTAGATGAAATTGATTCTTGCCATCACCACAAGGGACAAGTATTGCAAATACCATAACTAAAATACACAGATACTTTTTATCCATCTGCAAATACATGGCTTTCAAATAAGGTACAAACTCTGAGAGTTGTCAGAACTAAAAATGCTATCTTTGCTACAGAATAGAAATTGCAGCAAAGCCAAGCAAAAAGCTCAATTATATGTGCATGAATCTGATTTTAGAACATTCCCTAGATGAGACAGTGTTAGATAAGACTTGCAAAGGCTGCAACTGATAGAGAAATTGTATAGAAATAAATTCTGACTATTAGTATGGGAAGGATTGTACTGGATTTTCATTCTGGTTTATTAGGGTGGAGGCTCCTAAATTGCTGCAGAAAACTGTGCTGTGAAGAATATGTGAATGTAATCAGCTGGGAGTGTAAACAAGCGAGAAGTATTGTTTTATAATAACAGATGAACAGTGGCAGGGAAGCCCTGTTAAACACATACCAAAATTCAGGCCAAATTAAGCAACAATTTTCATGGTGTGGTGCAGGAAAATTGGCCCCTGGGAACAAAGTAACTGTAGAACTGTGTATGTTGGCTGGAAAAAAAGTCTCTTCAACATTTCCTGGACTATTATTCTTGCTTCTCTGAGGTGACCTTGCTTAAAGAAACTGCAGGTGATTGTGTATACCCGGTTTGATTTTGCTATACATTTTACTTGACCTGGAAGTATTTGAACACAGCTGTAGGGCACAGGACATGATTTTAAGTGCTTTGTAAAGAAATAGGCCTTTAAATGCATCTTGTCATTTACATATGACAAGTTTTGGGGGACATGATGTCTGAATTATAAAATATCCATGAAAACAGTTGTAGAGTCATACACTGATCGCTGTTTAGCCCTTTGATGATAGAAAAACATGACAGACAGTTCTGTGGGTGCTGCCATGGGAGAGTTGTTTCCCTCTAATCACTAACATTACTTTTTTAGGTGTTTTGGTCTGGACAATGCACTTTCCAGGCCAGGAACTGGTATTGCTGGAGGTCCTTCTAGTTGTGCAAGGGGGTCATGGATGAAGGAAGACAGTGTCATCTCTGAAGCCACAACAGTTTAATATACACACCCTGGCACTGTCTGGGGTAAAAGCTGAGACTCTGACACAGCGTATTTCCAGATCTGTGCTTTTTTGTGCACACTCATGGTGATATCCTGAGAAAACTACAAATAAAACTATGGTTTTCAAGTCTTAGGGGACTGATACCAAGTGTTGGATTTAGATTTTAGTTTTCTGAATTGACACCTTTTTTTCCATGTCTTGTTTCCTTCTGTCATTTTTAACAAACACTCAGACTCTGTGACAAAATCCCTGGTGCCCAAGTTTCAGTTTCACACAGGGTTAGCAGCTAACTTGGACACTTACACAACTTGCAATAACCTGGAGACATGGTGTGTTTTGAGTAACTAAAAATTACATTACAGAATTCTGCAGCTGATGGTGTTTATCATCAATTTACAGATTTAGGTAAGAAAAATTTTGTAGTATCAGAGAGGAATTAACTGAAACATTTTGCACCTAAATTATATTCTTTCACAAGCAAAATAGAAATATAGCTATCTGTGAAGATAAAGGAGAGGTTCCAAATAATTTCTAAAAATACCTTGCATGCTAAAATGTCAATAAAGTCAATAGCTATTTTTTATTTTATGTTATTAGTAAGATTTAAATGAAAGCTTTCCTATCTACAGGCTATGAAAAAAGTGACTATACAAAAACAGGGTACTGCTGTCTACTCCAGACATTACCAGAACCCTCAGCATTAATTACTCAGTTGTGGACCAAAGGCTACAAAACTACCAAAGCAGTTACACATTTCTTAGTTCTTCCCTGACAGCAGTGTTATAGAGAGAGTGCAAGGGACCTTCCTCATTGTTGTGCTGTTCTCATCACCTGTACCTTATTAGAGGAAAAAGATTCCAGCACTAGATGCCAATATTTTAAGGGATGTAACAGACCTTTCCATCTCTGAAAGTATTTCCTGCTCTACTTTCTCTGATACAGCCTGTGGTTCAGAGAGAGTCCTGTAGAAACTTCACCATCTAGCCTCCAACCTAGCTGGAGCAGTTCATGGTCAGTCCATAGATTAATTCTTAGATCTTTTCACAGGTGAAGTTTTGGCTGATTGGGTTTTAAGATATGGTAGAGTGAGCTGGGTTTTTTTCTGAATTTTTTTATTAAACTCCCTTCTCAAAGCCATTGCTGTTTTCCTGATAACTTGTTTTCTGCTTTGTCTTGCTGCATACCTGGGAAATAAAGAGAAAGGTGCTATAACACTTTGGTCCCAATTACAGTGGTCTCGTTTTCAGGAATCTTCACAAGAATATACCCACTCTGGCGGCTGCTCTTACCTCCAGAGAATGGCAGTATGCCAATAATCACACATTGTTTTTCACTGCAGAACCTTATTGAAGGTTTTAAACCCTGGGCAGGGTGCCTGCATGGCCCTGCACCCTTTTCTTTGCCCCACCTGGCATCCTTCACCCCAGGCAGCCTCTTGTGTGCACCACATGTGGGTTGTGGTGCAGAGCATGGATGCTGGTGCATCCTTACCTTGGCACACATCCGAAGGGGTGAGGCAGGCGCCTTGGCAGCACTGCTCTGCATCTGTCCATGGGGGCACTCAGGGCTCCGTTGTGTCCCAGCAGGTCTGCCAGCTCAGATCATGGGCTGTCCTGGCTGCTCAGGGCTCTCTTGAACACAAACTCTGTAGAGGGGTGTCTGAATGCCTTCCAATAGCTCATTTGCTTTTCAGGAACAATTTTTTTTCCCCCAACAGTGTTTTTTCAAGGTTATATAAGTGTGAAATGGGCATTTATATGATCTCTGCCTATAAAAGATGTTATCTACCTGCTGAGCTTCCCTCCCTTGTTTGCTAATGGAAGTCGACTCCTTCAATTCATGGTGTTAAATTTACTGTAATTAATTATATCTCTGTTCCAGTGCTGTCCTCATAATGGGTAATAATTGTTTGGTCTGCATAGACAGATGTTCCTTCTGTACTGTCGCAGGCATGCCTGGGCTGGGATATGAGTAAGTTCACAGAGGTGACTGAAGATTAAGCTTTATATTGCAGCAAGGAATCAGACCACTACTTTTTATATATATTTTTAGGAACTTTATTATTTTTGTAAGGTTTTCATAGGCTAAGAAACACAAATTGCAACAGAAGACAATTTCGCACATGAGATATTGCCGTATGAAGTGTAGAATGCTTATACTCAATAGATACTGTAAAATAAAGTTTTACAAAACTATTGCCATTAGAGGTGTTCAGGTGAAGGATAATACTGGGTGACTTTGTTCCCTGCTTTGTTTTGCAGGGGGATAAGTGGGAACTGAATTTCTGTACCACTAAAAACTGTAGGTTTAATATCTAGATATCTAGGTGTTTAGGACAATTGCAGAATCTCTATCTAAAACTTGTTCCTTAGGATACTATAACAGTATAATAATTATCTCCTGTTACTGTTAAAGAAAAATACCAGCATGGCATGCTCCAAAGCTCATAGATGACAGACTCCTGGTGCCTCTGAGGGGCAAATGAAACCCTCCCTGGAGCCATGTAGGGCTATTGATCTCTCTCTGCCAGAGCAAGCCACGGCTATGCCCGTGATTGGAGCTGTGTAAGTGACCAGGCTGTTACAGACCTGACTTTGTAATACACATTTGTGTGTGAAGAGGGTGCATTGTACTTTTTACTACATATGGAACTTGCTTTGTGGTGAGCAGGCCCAGGTAGGAGTAAAGATCCCCAGATGTTTTTCCGACCTTGGTTCCCAGTCTGGTAGATCAGCTTATATGTCACTCAACTTGTTCCTTTGACTGTAGATCAGAGGCCTCAAACCTGACTTCTTGGCAACTGCTGGTAAAAAGTACTGCAGAGAAGTAGGTGCTCATCTAATTAACATGGACTATGACATCTGACCTCATGAAATCTACTGGTGAAAAGTAGTATGCAAAACTAGGTGCTTACATAATTAACATTGCTTCTACAGTCTGTACAAATAAAAATAACTATTTGTATTCTATGTCTTACAATGGTTCCCAATGGTGAAACTTCAGTGTTATAAACAAAACACTGCAAATAGATTCAAAGTTCATTTCTTTGTCCCTTAACGTGAACTATATTTGATTAAATGGAAGGATTTCTGGACTGAAACTTGTATACCGAAATGAAGTCTGGAAAACAGTTGTTAACATTTTACAACTGAGTTATGAACTCTTGAAAATATGAGCTTTCCCTGAAGTTTGGCAGGAGACCATACCCTTTTACTAATCTGGCTTGCAGGTGATGCTGGGTTTATTAAGCTCAAATACTGCATTTTTTGAAACTTTTGAGTGGTGTAATGCCTGTGTCTGTAGCCCTGTAGCTATGGGTCTTAAGATTTAGTTACTCACAGAGACTTCTTTTTCAGTTTGGAAAATGTAACTTTTTTTTTTAAACTTGCTAAAAGTAAAATTTCAACATTGCATTTAGGAGAGAAAATACCATCTTAAAGGAGCTATAAAAGAATTACAAGTAGAAATGTGTTTAGCCTCTCACGGGATGTTTCAGCAGGCTTGTATATTTGCCAAGTATTTCTCTACATAAAAGACTCTACTGCTGCATCTTTCCTCTCCTGTTGTTTTGGAGAGACTGGGCATGAGCCTGCTGCATTATGGAAACTGAACACTTTGGATATGTTACTGTCCAACATTTAATGAAACTTTCAACCTGTCCATACGGACGTAACCTAAGTTTTTCAGATACACATTTTCCTGTTGGCCAACAGTCCTTAGCAAGAACTAAATAACAAAACTCCTCCTTTGGGAAGCATGTCATCTGTGGAGGGCTTCATTTGGGAGATGCTTGGATTAAAAATGTGCTTAAGTGATGTAGGAACCAAGGAACCAGGTGAGCATGAAGTCTCTAAGCTTCCAGTGGTGATTAATGTGTCATTCAAGCTGTACTTTGGAGCCCTGAGGCCCCTCTAGCAGGCTTGTGGGTGAAAGCTGGGGAACATGGTGAAAAAAAACAGTGAAGAGACAGCACTGAAAAGTAACATATTAATGAAAAGTAATGTAATATTATATATTTCTTTTTTAAGAAATATGGAGGTTGGCTATTTTTTATTGGTATTCTTGTGGCTGATTAAATATCTGATTAACTGGAAGAACGATGTGGACACACTCTGAAGAATACACTATGTGGGATACACTCTGAAGAATACACTATGAAATTTTTGTTCCTACCTACCAGTCAGAACCTTTTCTCTTCCTGCTACTGTTCTATTTTTTCTGCAGTTTTTGTTTTATTTGGGAATTCTGGCTCATATGAGTAAGTTGTTTAGGTTCTATGGCAACTGGAGAAGTAGTGAAATGATGAATTCCTAAGAGAATCAAGTAATTGAGAGGAGAGTACAAATTCAAGTCAAACTGCTTAGCAATCTCTGCAGAGCATGATTTAACCTTACTTAGCATTTAACAACAGCTTCATTTACATAAAAAAATTATAAAGTTAAGGTAATAAGCTCCTAATAAAAATACCTGAGGCTTCGTGCAAGTCTTGCTGCAAAATCAAAGGATATTAATTTCAACTTTCTTAATCTTTTGGATTCCAAACATTTTGGATTTATTTTAATTTTCCTATTAAATTATAATTCTGACTTGTGACCTCCCACTGCTTTGTTTTCAAACTAGTACACCTTACCTTGCTGAAGAGTTTCTGCAAGCTTTTTAATTCCTTTGAAAATACAAATTTCCATTGAGAATGTTTGAAGTAAAAGCAAAATTTCTCTTCAAATCCATCTAGGAAAAAAATGCTGGTGTACTCATTAAAACAACTGTACTTGTTTAATACTTTCATATATTGAATTAAACATCAAAGATTAAACACACATATGGAAATAATGCATATTTGTATAGAGGCCCATAGATGAAGGAGAGGGGGGAGGGCACAAAGTGCTCCATGGTGGGGATGGTTCAGATGCAGAGTGGGCTGCTCCGTGAGGACCCCAGTGCCCACACACCCTGCACCAGGTGCGTTTGGCATCCTGGTGGATGATCAGCATTGTTGGTTCTACTCCTTCACGAGGAGAGATTGTCACTGACATAGGCCAGCATAACAGACTTTGATAGACAAATGAAAAGGTAAAACAGATTTTGGATGGTAGAATATAAAGTAGAAAAGTTCTGAGTACATAGAGTGTCACACATATTTTCTCTGCCTCAAACTGGAACATGGCATATTAATGAACACTTACACCTTTTTCTTTTGATGAAACCTTTCACAAGCTCCTTAGGGCACAGAATTTTCATTTCCCCTCATAAAAAGTCACTGATAGTATTAAATAGCAAGTAACCTTAAACAACGACACATGTTTGGGCAGATAATTAAGTACTGATTTTTTTTTAAAAATTACACCATTCCTCTATGACTGGTTTGATTTTAGAAACCATTATGGATAGGGCTGTTTTTCTAACTATGAATTTACTGCCAGATACAATTATGCTGACAAAACATATATATCAAAAAGTAAACTACAGATTACTTATGCTGTAAAAAAAAAAGCCCAATAGCAGCATGTTGATCAGGTAGTTCTCAATCTCAAAAAAGCCCCTTTTTTATACCCCCTCTAAATATTTTGGGGAAACAATGCCCAATGAAGGTAGATAAACTTGTAGAGTAGGGTGAAAGGGTAACTGATTTTCTGAAACATATTGTACTAATCTCAAAAACATAATGTAAGTTATTTGTGCAGTGGCATGGGGGTTATTGCTGGTTTTCTACATCCTACTTTGTCCTAACAAAATTGTTGTGTGATCCTACTATGCAGATCCATCACTATCACAGTGAAACATACTCCAAAACTAAAAGACATAGGAAAGGAAATTAGTTTGAGGTGATTTTCTGTGAAAAACTAATGTTAAAAAAAAAAAGATGGTTTGCAATTTTTCCCAAGCATCTTGAGCAGGACATAAAAAAAGGAGCTGTTAATTTCAGGCAGACTGTGTGATTCTTAGGGGATCCCATGCAGGGCCAGGAGTTGGATTTGATGATCCTGATGGGTCCCTTCTAACTCAGTATAGTCTATGATTCTGTAAATGTCAAGGTGCATCTAAGGACCAAAATAAATATTCTCTGTGTTGGTGAGAAATAGGTCTTGGTAAAACCTGTGAGGGCAGTTGGCTCCCTTCTGTACAGCTGAGGCAGTGACAGCTGTGGGCATTGAGTCAAAAGCCACTGGATTTATTATCCTGCAATACAATTACAATTGGACTTTTTTCCCCTGTCAATGAGAGGCAGAGAAAAGGAGAATCTCTAAGCAGCTGGAAATTTCCTTAATCCCATTAAGTGAATCTCCCTGCTTTAGTCAGAAACAATCACATCCCAAGTGGGATTTTATGATTTAAAGCATCTCAAAGCTTGTTTGTGGATTTTTTTTCCCAATTCCTTCCAATAAAATAAAGCTGAAGCACAGAGGGAGGCAGGGCAGTGGCTGCACAGACAGCTGGACAGGAGGCATGGCAGGAAGTCCAGTAAATGTTTCTAAAGTGAGTTAAGGTATGTTCCTGAAACACTAATCTCCCCCTTTCATTAAGAAATCCTCACGGGATAAGCTTTGCTGACTTGATGCGGGGGGAAAAGGAAAACTTTTTCTTCCCGTAAATACTTGAGCAGAGAGGAAATTTAACAGGGAAAAATGATTGTCATAAACATCATGAATTTTTAAGAAGCGTAGTAATACAAAGTGTCTGGAGTTAAAGAATCTTTTAAAATCGCCTTAGAGAAACTAGAGGTCCCAATCCTCAGCCTTCCAGCTCTTAAAGCTACCTTCCCCCTGTCACTGAGAGAAAAATGTGGGAATTATTGCCTGCTTGCATCATTGCAAAGAAAAACTAGCCCATGACATTCACATGTCTGGCCACACAGGCACAAAACAGTCCTGTAAGTGGTCCCTGAGTGCATATCCATCCTGTGAGCCCACGTTCTATCAGCACAGGCTGTACATTTCATATCTTTCCAGCCACCTCTATCCTCACCGTTGGCAAGTGGATGGTATAAACCACCATCTCCATTTTCAACAGGAATTTGTTTTTTAATGGTCTGGAAAATAATAGCAATTAGTTTAAAAGTTAGAAATTCGGTTGGAAATACCATAAGTGAGTGAAATTAACTTTAAAACATTGTTTAAGTTTCTTTTCTTCACTCCCTTTCACCCACTTTGGTCACTGAAAGCTTTGCATTGGGACTGAATTAACTAGAAATATATTTCTCATCCTGCCAAGATGTCCAGACTGGATAAGGATGAATAGTATCTTTTTCACCTTGTGTAATGACAGAATTTGCCACTGCCTGTAAGGTGTCTCTGGCAGGAAGAGAAAGGTCAGCTGCAAAGCCTTCTTTTACACTGAAATGTCATCAGTCAGAGTGCTGGGGAAAAAAATGAAGTGGGTTAGGTTCAAGTATTTCCTAAATGCCAAACTTCACTCCTCTGATAGGCTCCAGACTGGAAAGATTCATACATATTCATAGAAAATTATTAAAAGATTCCTCTAAAACTCTTCATGAAGTGAGAGATCCCAGATCTTTTGATGATGTTGAAGGAAATTCTTCTCCTGCAATTGGAGTCTGCTACCGTTTATATCTTTAGAGGTGAT
The DNA here is from genome assembly GCA_013398855.1 of Mohoua ochrocephala. NCBI lineage: Eukaryota > Metazoa > Chordata > Aves > Passeriformes > Acanthizidae > Mohoua > Mohoua ochrocephala. The sequence goes on along the minus strand of VZTA01021328.1, from coordinate 110,625 downwards.
GGACACTGCTGCAGTTGAATGTCACAGGTCTTAGAGGCTGAAAAAGGCTGTAATTTCTCTCTTGTATTATCAATTACCTAGGGGCTCCAAGAAAAAGTATTCCTATTTGCTGTAGTAGGTATTTTGCAGAGGACATTCTTGGTGCTGGAGTATTCTTAGCTCTGAGAGGAGATGGTTATTCCTTTGGGTTGATCTCATATTCTGCCCCAGCTAAATGTGCACTCATGTCTCTGAAACAGTGTTTCTCCCACAGTGGACAGGGCTGAGGACACTCAGAATGACTCTCCAGTTTTTCCTTCCAGAGACAAGAGCTGATACTGGCTTCTACAAGCAACACAGTAATTCCATACAACTGGAAGTGGAAGAAGCAAACTCATACCTCTGTGTTGCATCGTATCCATGCAAATGGTGTCTGAGGAGTAGAGTCTGTTCTGCTTCTGACTTGCTCCAAATAACATAGCAGATGATTCTCTATTGAAATTAAAGATACATCAGATAAAGTTCAAAGGTCTGTTCAGGGTCTGGTTATAGTTTTGGTTGGGTTTTTTTTTTGTAAAGTAATTTGTATACTTGAAAGGAGAGGAGGCATTAAATTCACAGATTACATCAGCCTGGGAGAAACAGCAAAAGTAATGGAGAACAGGACCAAAACTCAGAATGATCTTGGCAAATTAAAAAAGTCTTCTGGTAAGAAAAAGAGGAAGCACAGTGAAGACAAGGTCCTTAGGTAATCAGATATAAGCAACTGAGCAAATGCAGGATGGAGCATGACTTGCTGGATGGCATTTTGCAGAGAAGAGAGCATGGAGAATCCCAAGCCAAACAGAAGTCAGGGACCTAAAATGTCATCTCCTGAGCTGTATAAACAAAAGCATTGTCTACAAACATAGGAGTATTTATTTTCTTATTACGTTGGTGAGTCCTTGGGAGAAGGATTACATCTGATGTGGGGAAGCATCTCAGAATCGGTGGGTTCTGAGTTTTAAAATACTGATACGCCTTCCTGGTGCTCCAGGGTGTACATTGTTCTTCAGACCTCCCCAGCTCTTTTAGGGACGCCTTGGCTTTTACTTCTGTCTCAGCCACATCCAAGTCATGGCTCTTTGCTGCCAAAGGCTGCTCTGAAGAATGGGCAGGAAAGCAGCTGCAAGTTTCTATGTTTCAACCTCAAAACCCATGTCACCTATTCAAATAAAGAGGAAATATTCAAGCAGGCAATATTTCACATGTTTTTAATATGGCATGTGAGATTTGAGGCTTGAACGTGGGAAATCCCACATTATAAGGGATGTTTGGCAACTCAAGTTATTTTTAAAAAGATATGAATGATCTGGAAGGGGTCCAAAGAAGGGCAGGAAGAATGATTAGCTGTCTGCAAAGATTGACAACCAAAAGAAAGGAAGAATGAGGAGGGAGACAGACATAAGCTTCTGACATGTAAAAAGTTGCTGCTGCAAGAGGAAGGAAGTAATCTGTTTGCCATGTTCCTGTTGGATAGGATAAAAACCTAAAAGCTTTATATGTCACTGAGGGAGGTTTAGGTTAGATGTTAGAAAGTGTTTCTGAACAGGCAGAGCGGTGAAGCATACGAATCATATTCCCTGGGGAGTGGCTTGGGACATACGGTCTGGATCACTGGGCTGGACGGCAGAGACTGAGTGTGGCCTAAGGCAGAAGAATGGCAAGAGCAACCTTGCAGAGCTCTTCCCAGTACTGGAAGTCTTCCCAGTACTGCTCGTAAGTCTATCAACAGCAGTAGAAAGAGGTAATCAGCTGAGTGCCAATTTTTTTAAAGTATCATCTTGAAAAATTCATTAGCTCTTCAGGCAACAAGAAAGTTCCCACAGCATGCCTTGGAAAGCACGAAATTCACCTTTAATACTAAATGTTCCTTTCTTGGTAACATTCGCAGTGGGGTAATAGCACAAAATAAATGACTGCATTTAAGTCAAAGACCCAATTTTGACTTTTATTATCTGCCTTTCTTTGCATTTAGGCATCATCTACAGAAGCAGGGAGTGCAGTACTGTGCCCTATAACATGGTAAGGAACAGAGGGACTTTGGTATTTTTTATTGCAGTGTTGACAATGATATTTTTCTTTAGGTAGTACCTTGTCCCTGAATTTTTTGCCATGCATTTATGCAAGAAAAATAGATATTTCACATTAAATGTGTGATAACTAACATTAACACTACATCAAATACATACATATATATATATACACACACACACAGCAAATATATATTTATTCTCCTGCAATATTCATGACTTTCATATGCCTTAAAGGACTATTTGCTCCATCTGGTTACTGAAGATACTTAAATTTTCTTCAGTCTTTGAGGGGTAAGAAATTCCATTTGCATGCAAAACTCCATATGGAGGTTCTAGACCCAATTTACCAAAAGTTCATGACTCTAAGATTGATATAAGAATAATATACACTAATCAAGGAAGAGCTGTCATGACTATGGTTAACTTATTTTAATTATAGTGTACAAAACAGCTATATTAAATAACTTCCCTAATGACTAAGCCTTACAGTACAAGCTGTGGTATGATTTTTCTTTAAGATATTAATCTTATCCTAAGACGTGATTTTTTTTCTGACATGGATAATGTTTCTGCACTGACACCTTCATAGTGAAAAATTAATTATATCTGGGAAATCAGAGTTTATGAATTTTTTTTGTATTTTATTGTATTCCCTTTTTAATATTTGACGTACCATGAAAATTATTTAAATTTTTCACTCCTTCACTATGTTTCCTTTTGAAAGAATACCTATTTTTCCAAGACCTAATAAAAGAGAAAATGTTCATAAAAGATTATTTTTATGGTCTTCCATTTTCTGTATTCAGTCATGTAAAGGTGATATTATTATCCTGTGGGAACTGTGTTTTTTGTTTGCAGTGGCACCCCAGAGACCATACCTCTCTCTCAGAGACAGTATAAGGATGTATTTACATAACCATTGCCCTTAGAAATGTCACAGTATCAGGTTTAACTTACTGAGCAGTAAATTCCTACCAGCTTTCAAATCCGAAAGGGCCAGCATGGGAATTACTCTTTATAATACATCTTTAAACATGCTTTTCTTTCTAGGTGATAGAAAAATTACAGTGAAGTAGGGAGGGAGGAGAGGAGAAGAAATAATCTGACTCATGTTGGGTAAATCTGAAAAGGTCATTTCTTGTTTCTGGCCTGCTAGCCTCAGGGCACATATTTCTTTGTTTCTCTGCCCAACTTGTACTGGTGCTTTTGATATGAGGGAGACTCATCCCCCTTCACAATGCAGTTGTGGTTTTGGGTGAAGAAAGGACCAAAACCAAAACTGAATAAGAACCAATACTGTCGGAAGATGCTTTCAGCCAAGTCTTGTGGACTTCCCCCTCAATTCTCTTTTCTGACACCAGATTCTTCTGGCACCAGATGGTTGAGGAAAAGGAACAGTTTGGATCAGCTTTCTCACCCTCTTCTCAAGTACTAGTTCAACTTTGAATTAATGTCTGGTTTTACCTTCATAATAGGTTTTATGCACAGCCCAAATAAAATGGCTCCTTTAGCTCTGACTGTTCATGAACATAATCTGTCAGTCAGCCTAGGAAGTATGACCTAGGAACTGAGAAAGTATTGTTTTTGATGGCAGAAGTGAGCTGTAAATTAAAAGTGTTAGTATGGCCCTGTCACTGCCCAATTCTGGAGTCATTACATTTAATATGGTAAACAAAAGCCTATAAACATTCAAATATACTCTGCTTTTAAACTATGCTTTCTACATCCTAATCATCCATCATATGTAAATACTTATAACTACAAGCTGTTAATTCCCATCGCAGCAACAGGCAAATCTGCAGCCTGGCCAGTGGGTGGCAAACGTGTTTAACTGGAAATCTGATCTGCCCCTGCTATGTGGCCCCTAGCCTACAATATTTCATAACTGCTTTCGGCATGTCACTCCCAGCAGAAGTCCTGCTATAAAGCTTCAGCACTTATGCTGCTCAGAAAGGCAACTCTAATTCACTCGTTTGTGGTCCTGCTCCAAGACTTTACTGCTTCTCTCTCAGTAAAGGCCCCAGGATCAATACAGTCCTTCCCCATGACAAGCACACTGGCTCCGGGTGCATAATGCCACATATATCCCTAGAAAGAAGCTCTAAAATACCCACAGCAGTGCAAACGGATCGAGACTCAGAGATAAAGGCACGCCAGAATCCTGTACATGAACAGGTGAAGGATGTCCCCAGTGCTCGTCCTCTCCATCCTACCTGCCTGGGAAAAGGAGACTGAAACCAGCTCCTTCTCCCCCTTCTTCACCTCCAGAGAGTTGCTGCTGTGACAAAGTCAGTGTGGGAGGGAAAGTGGCAAAGAACCACGACGAAAGGATTTCTGGAATTTGACAATTTCATTGGGCATCTTCCCACTCTTTATTTTATTTCTCCTTGCTTCTATCATTTTCATTAATATATGAAAACAGTAAAAGCCAAAGGACTCTCTTCCCACTGAATTAAAATACAGGATGAGGAAAAGGAAGTTTAAAAGTTTGCTGAAACTCTAGGGAAAAAAAAAGGAAAAAAAAACCCCAAAAAAGAAAATACAACTTCTCGTAGTTTATAAGACACATATATTTAGTATTTCTCATTTCTTAATGTTCTAATGTTCTCATATATTAAAAACTCAGTCGTGTCCAAGACTCTTACTGGTCTGTGCTATAATAAAAATGGTTTAACATCTGGGTACTGTCCTCAGGCAACTGAATCAGGTGACAGTGCACCACCACCATCTACTGATCAATTGGCTGTATTACCAAGAGAGAAAGGCCTCCACTTGGACCGATTTGGGTTTGAAGATTTTAACTCTCAAGTTAAAATTCTTGTACTGAACCAGAGTTTGTCACATGTTGTACATTCCTGACTAGGAGAGCAAAGACAGCTAAATTTAGAAGTCTAGAAGGATCATGAAACTCAAAAATTTCCTGGGAGCAACTATTTAGGGGGTTGAGGTAATGCTGATCTGCTGCTGGAAAAACTGCAGATAGAGATTATTTGAACAGCATTTTGCGCTGACTTACAAAACATGAAAAACTGGTGACCGTATGGTAGGCAAAACTGATTAATGTTGCACTGAAAGGATCAAATACTGCTTTTCCTGCCTGCACTTTTACTCATGCAAATGAAAATCATCAGCAATATTGTGTAAATTACCTGTGACAATTCTCCCAAGGTATCCAGCTGCCTGTGCCCATTTAAAGAGCTCAGTAATGGAATGCATTGCATTGCATAGGGCACACACTTGGTTCTTCAGGCTAAGCTTAGAGCACATTTGTTCAGAGGAGCTAAGCTGTCGCTTCTCCGTATGTCCTCTTGAATTTGACTATATAAAATAAAAATTATTTCATTTTTGTACTTATGAAAGGGATAAATCGATGTCAAATTTCTTAGCTTTAAAGGGATTCTTTTGGTTCATATTCTTTATAATATAAGTTGTTCTTTTCCTAACCTTTCAAGGTCTCTATGTACTTAGACTTGTTACTCTCACTTTTTTAAAGAGGCTGCATAGAATCTTTTTCTGCCCCTTTAACAAGAGGATATTTTTTTACTGGAAAAGTTACGGATATTGAAAGTGTGATCTCTCAGCCTTTCTAATGCTATTAAATCCTTTTGTTCTTATACTTCTGTAAACCAAGTTGAGGTGAATGAGGATTAGCCTGATAGAGTCCAAGTTGTCTAGAAGTGGGAGACTATTAACAAGAATCCTGCTGGGTTGCTTGTGCAGTATCTACATTCTGCAAAGGGATGCATCAAAAATACCCAGTCAGAGCCCAGATTTTCACATCTATTCCGTCTTGGTGTAAATGTCAGTGCATTGTGTATGAAGACACAGACTGGTGCTTGGAGCCATCCTTTCCACTTCAAGTCCACTGCCTTTTGTTAAAGCGTTCCATATGGCCACCTCTTCAATCCACTTATCTTCTTTTGTCTGTGTTGGTGGAGTTGTGCTGACTTACAGCAGTAGATAATAAGTCATTATGTTCTGTGCTAGCGTTACCTCTGTGTTTCACTTCACTCTGTGCTCTCAGATGATCAGTGTTTGAGGACAGTCACCTTTGATATATTGTTGAGAATGCCATGCACACCTCTACACAATAAATAGTGTGATAATAACAACTTACTCCCACCGAACAAGAAATCAGACACTAGGTAATGATCAAGTGGGCTGTCTTGTCTTTGACTGCAATCAAGGGAATTTACAGGTGTTCGGCTGGCCACAGGAGGGCTCTCATATTGTTCCCTAGATTCAGAAAGGAATACAGTGTGAACAAAGACCACATAATTCAGATCAGACAAATTCTCTCTCTTCCCAGATTACCCTCAGAGTTTATAAAAAAAAGAAGTTTTTTATAGTTCTTAAACAAAGCCTTTCCATCAGGGTTATGACCAGCTGGGACCATTACATCATATTACAGAATATGAAACCATTGTTCCCAACATTTTCATACTTGGAACTCCCTGCAACCACCTTCTCCACTTTCCCAGTCCCTAGACTTCATCTTTGTCTGGTCCTTTCCACTTCTGTTTTCCTCCTTGGGCATTCCTTCATTTTAATGTCTCTTAATGGCAATAGCAGGGAGGTCATGCTAATTATCCCAGCAGGGTTTACTAGCCTGGACTCCAGTCACTGTCATGCTTAGCCTCTAATGTCATTATTCTGAAGCACACCTTAGTGATTGGAAAGTAAGAGCATGAGCTGTAACATTGTACCAATGTGCTTTTGTTTTGTCAAGACGTTTTTGCTGAATGTGTAATATTTGTGTGCCTTTATACAGTATAGTAATTTTAAAAGAATTATACTGACTCCAGAGATTTTAAGCTAAACAAAGAATAAAAGTCTTTTATTCAGTTAATACTTTCCTCTTATGTTTATATATATATATATTTGCCTACCATGCACAGATACAGTTGTATGCCTGTATAAATATATGTCCTTATGTGTCTTGATACATATCTACATATAATTTTACAATATGTACAGAAAGGTTGAAAAAGGAAAATTTTTCATGGTGGCATTGCAAACAAATAAATGCTTTTCATGGAAAGGAAATCCAAGAAAAGCATGCTTAAATTTTACAACTTCCATGTTGGTCCTACTGGATTTCCATTTTCAACAGTTGGTGTGTATCCACATGCACATGCACGCATACATGGTTAAGCCCAACATTTGAAGAGTTTCAGTTTCCTACAGTGAACATATCATTAGTGCTTATGTAGGCTATTACCAGCCTGAGTCCTTCATTTTAATAGGAATTGTGTGTCTAAACATTCCCATGAACACTGTGTGTGATAGATGTACTGAAGTCCTTCAACGCAAAGCCAGCACCTCTCAGAAGCAGGCTGGCACGTGCTAGGCCAGTCTGAAGCAGAGGCAGACAAATTCAGTGCACATTTGGACAGACTGACTTCTGGGACTGGTCTGAGTCACTCTCATGCTGAAATAACGTCCCTACAACCAGGCCAAATGCAGGGCTCCCTGAGCACCTCTCTGCAAGTATGTGATACATTCAGAGGCCTGACTATTTTTTCTTGGGTCAAACCCGCTCCTTTGTGTCTTCATTTTCTCAAGCTACATAAAATCACAGCACCATAACATACATGTAATGAGCTCACCTCTCATTTTCCATGTTTCCCCAGAAAAGCTGCATTCATTGTGCTCTGCAGAACACATTGCAATGACTGTCTTTATTTGCACGTTTTCAGTTGAATGCAGAAACTGCCAGCATCTCAGTTTTTGTGGCACAGTACTTCTGTACTGTTTGATGGCCATACGACCTTTGCCAATAAGTGATCTCAATATATTTTTCCAGTTCCTGTCTCCCATATTATTTTGCAGTGTACAAGAGTTGTAAGAGAAACAGCCTAGTCCTTGTGTCCTTAAGCCTTGCATTACAGGGATAGCCTGGCTTTTATGTACGGACATTATTCCACAATTCCACACTCAGCAGACCCTTAAGTTTCTTCCATCCTGGGGAAAAAAAAAAAAAACACCACATTTTTAGATTTCTTATTAGTCTCTACCCTGTCTACCCAGCATGGGGCCACAAACTCTCTTGCCTTAGTTTTCTCTGTGTTGGATGCAGGAGCTGATAATAACATTCTTTTTTCTTTTTTCTTTTTTTTTTTTNNTTTTTTTTTTTTTTTAATTTATAGAAGGCACACATTCAGCTGGAGGACTGTTCCTGGAGCATCCTGGGGTGTAGCATCACAGCTCGGTGAGGGGCTGTGAATATTCCTCAGGAAGCAGCACAGGGTTTGGTGTGAGATTAAACTGGGTAATCTGTAATCAGCGCAGGCATATGGTGTGTCAGCATGGTGGGAAACATCAACAGATCAGGCAAAGCCTGTGAGCCAAGCTAAGTGGAAGGGCCTGGGAAAGCCAGAAGTTTGCTGCCAAACCTAGAAGCAGCCGATCCCTGCTTCAGTGTACAGCAGCAGCTCGTTGCTCACAGGAGTTTGCTCCAATAGACAACTACCCACTTTGCCTTTCCCAGAGCCAGGCCTGCTCACATGAGTGTTCAAAGGGTGCACAACGTCTCTGTCAGGGCCAGAGACAAAAGCATTTCACAACACTTCAGCCCCCATCTCCTGAGGCTTGTGCCTCTTGAGGAAGCCTCAGTTTTTCCCTAAGTAGTCATGAGACAAGTCCCTCACAGCCAGTTCAATTTCTGATGAATTACAATGCCTGGTCTTATTCACTCATGAGATAAATAATACAGTCCTGCCTATAATTTCAGTATTTCACATTTCACTGTGTTTACCTTGCACACTGCTTAAACTCTATCTTTTCCAGATGATGATTAATTCAGGAGCATCTGCAGATGCTCCTTCTCTCATTCCTGCTCCCCTCCCTTGGAAATCTGTACCTATTTCAGATATACAGCCCTCCAAAAAGTTGGGAGGAGCTAATTCTCAGATAGCAACTGAGACAATAACCACTCTCCTATCTTTTTAACGCCATTTAATAAAAATTTCAACAAATGTTCAATTCTGATACATTTGTAATCAACAGCACAGATGTCAGATTTAATTAGCAGTCAGGGAAGGGTTCTCTCAGTATGCCTTCAGTCAGTATGACCTACTGTATATCAAGAAAAATACAAACTTATTGTGAGAAGTATCACAGTTAAAATGAACAGACTATTCAGGTATGGAATGGAATGGAATGGAATGGAATGGAATAGAATAGAATAGAATAGAATAGAATAGAATAGAATAGAATAGAATAGAATAGAATAGAATAGAATAGAATATCCTGAGTTGGAAGGGACCCATATGGATCATCAAGTCCAACTCCTGTTGCTGCACAGGACCAAGAATCTCACCATGTGCCTACACCATGCTTTGGACAAACACAGGGGGAAAATGAAAAGGAGAGAACAGTGCAGACAGAGTTCTGTGCATTTCTAATGGTATACAGGGAAATACAAGGGAAGATATGCAAACCCTGACCTGAAGAAGTTCTGGCCCAAGTGTATAACTATTTTCCAGTATGGTAGTTAACTTCTTGGCTGAATCTAGATTACATAAAATGTTCTGTCTCAGTGCACTCAGAAAAGAAAAGCCATGGGCCACACCAAAAAAAAAGACAAAACAAAAAAACCCCAACAAAAACCACGGAGCATTTAAATTGCCTTTTAGTCTTTTAGTCTGCAGGTGAAGCCCCTTTATTTTTAATCCTATCATTTGTATTTTAAATGCATAGCGAAAGATCTGCTATCTCCTTTTCACTAAAGCAGGGACTAAGTTATTTTTCTCCTAAACTCTGGCATAGAGAACACAGTCCTCTCTTCTTCCCCCAGTCCTCTCTTCTTCCCCCAGCTGACAAAAACATTTGTACTGCTCATCAGTCCTTTGGTCACCTTCCTCCAACAGGTTTCTGACATTGCCTTCCTTCCCTGCCAGCTGCTCCTTTGACACTTTGCTTCATGTAGAAACTCATTTCTGTTGCTTCCCCACTCTGTGCTATGCACAGAGAACAAGTGCATTCCAGGTCTTCAGGGGCAACCTATAAACAGCAGGACTGTGATTATCTGTACTTTCAGGCATAAAGATTGCAGGGAATGACAAAAATCTTAAGGATATTTGGTTTGGCTTTTGGTTATTTCCAAAATAATGGGAGATGGCAGGACAAGGGAAAAAGCACAAGTACATCAAGATGCCTCCTGAGACACTGAACTCTGGGACCCATAAGACTCAGAATAATAGCAAGTAAACCATCAGAACCATTTATAAGCATAAATACGTGAAAAACCAAGCAGTTTCCGCATCCTAGCATTGTAGAATTTAATACTTATGTGTCACGTGAAACAGCTCGGTAGCAAACTCTGAGCTTGAGTTTAGTGAGAGAAGGAAAACAAAAACCATCACAAAATGCATCACATAAATTGTGGTGGGAGGGACAGTGTTTAGCACTCGCTAATTCAAAGCTGGGCCCTTGGGAGCTAAGAAACTACTTGTACTTGCTGGCACAGCTGTAGCTGTCGAAGGGATTACTAAGGCGTGATGGGATGTGTGTGGCAGTCAGATGCAGCAGAACACTCATCTGAGAAAAATTATATCAATAAGTGCCACAATGTTTTGGGGTTTTTAACTAGGTAGTTAAAATATTCCCAGAATTATTTCCAGTAAGAACTTGTGGCATAATATGGTGGAATGAATACCTGAAGTATTTCAAAAGTCAGGCTTAGATAGAGCCTGGAAAGTTACACTTCACAGAGCTTCCAGGATTACAATACAATTCTCTGTATTTGCAAATTACCGATAACTGTGAGCTATTTTAAAACTGCTGCATAATGGCATTTGGAAAAAAAAACCCTTGAGCTTTAAAAATGGCAAGTCTCCACCTCTGAAGAAGAAACAATGATTCATACTGATGCAGCATTGTCTGTTTGACTCAGCAGGTGTAATGACACCAACCAAAGATAAGGGATGGATTCTGATCAGTAAAAAAATCCCCATTCCTCAATTCAGATTAAAGAAGGAAAGAGGTTGAAGTAGGAAGGTGGGAGTACCTGTAGTAATAGAGATTGGGTAAAACTGCTTGAACAAGACTATGGCAGTAGGTATGGCAAAGTTTAGAAATATAAACTGGTATAAATCCATGAGATTTAAAAAAATGGAAAAAAAGACAAAGAAAAAAAAAGCAAGTGCTGTTCAGAAGTTTGGGTGAGAAGGAACAGTAATCAGGTTTTAAATGGTAAAGAAAATGACAAGGTTTTTGAGTAGAGTATGTCAAACCACGACAAATGTTGCAATTTCCAATTGTAAAACTGATATCCTTGAAACTGAAGTTTGAAGTAAATAAGATTTGGAGCAGAAAGATAAATGAGATTTTGGTAAATATAGGCAGTAGCCGAAACTGTGAGAATAAACAAAGTGTCCTGGCTGTCAGGAGATGTGAGAGCAAAGGTAACAGGCAGAGGAGAGGAAGGGGAGCCACAGAAAGACATAATTGACTTTAGAACTTCAGAGAAAATCTGTTTTAAAAATCTTAGTAAGATTGTGGCTTCTGAGAACAATGTTTGCCAGTTTTGTATTGATTTATAAAGTGGTTTCTTTTTTTCTGTTTTTCTTCCCCCAAAGACTAAAATCTGTACAGGACTTGTAATGACAGCTCAAGGCCATTAAGCCAGACTCTCTTCCATTTTATTTTTGCTGACTCTAACGAACTGTCATCAGGAGGCACAAGGAAGCACAAACACTCACAAACTCCACGAACAGAGCTGTGCCTGGATGGGTGTTTGTGTCCACGAACAGAGCTGTGCCTGGATGGGTGGTTGTGTCCACGAGAGCTGCACTGCTGCGGTGGCCTCCGGGAGAGAGCTGAGAGCGACGGTGTGACTTGGTGGTGAGGAACTCAGATCTAAACTGCTTGGAGTGTATTTCATCAAAGTGATTAAACAGAGAGGGAAGGCTCTTAGATTTAGTTATTAAGAGCTTTAGGGAAGACAGTGGTTTTAGTAAGGCATTACACCAAAATATACTCTAGAAAGCTTCTATTTTACTGGTATACTTTTGTTGCCATTTGCTGAAGCATAAAGTTTGGTTATGTTTTAATCTGACATATTTTTTGTTGTATCATAAGAGCTTTGTGGCAGCTCAGACAATCATGTAAGTAATATCCAGCAGAGTTTAAATCAAACCTTGTTCAGAAAAAGTTTTAAATTCGCCTAGCTGATATCCAAATGACAGTCATCCTTTCAGCTGAATGGAGCCATAAATAACAGAAAAGGGCAAACAAGGATTTTAATGCTACATAACAACTTCCTAATTATAGTCTGTGTTAACCTTATAATAATCCTTAGTATGACTATTGTCACCTTTTCTTATTTTATTCAGAATTTTATTATGTTGGTGTTCTTACTAAATCCTTAACTCTCAAGAGTCGGGGACTCATCTGGGACTCTCAGATAGTTTTGTTTGTTTCATATTCACCTTTCAGAAACGCAGGAAAATCTGGAAAACAGAATCACCTTAGAGGTTAAAAAACCCCTTGCCAGCCACAAAATGTTCTGATATCTCCCATGGCTCCCAAAAGCTCCAGAGACCCCACACAACCCCTCCTTCATCCTTCCTTCCCCTGTCTCCAAACCCACTGACTCCTCAGTCATCCTTTCATCCCTGCGTCAGATGTCCCAGCCCCTTCTCAGCTGCTGAGCCTGGCCTCCTAAAACCTTCATTTTGACTTCAGGACTCCCTGCCAGCTTTTCCTCTGCAATCTTTATGCAATGCTTACAGATTTTTTTTTTTTAATCTCAGCCTAGTCCTATTCTGACAGCTCCCATAAGATAAATAAAATTTTATTTAATATAGAAATAGGGCAATAAAATCTACTTTTGGCTCTAATATTTATTGAAGTCTCGAGCTGGTCCACATGCAGTTGTCTACTAAGGGATTTAGTGTGAAGTCAGGTATGGGGATGTATTTCACACATAACTGTTTCATGCTGACTTCCCTATGTAAACAAGTACTTAGGTCTTGCTGAGCCAAACATTTCTTTACCTTACGAGCACATACAGACACCAGTTGACTCTCATGTTAATAGCACAGCGTGTGTATGTCAATATTGAAATGATCTGAGATCTTCAGGGTGAAACATATTTATGCCAAAGACAGCGTTATGTTTTGGTATCCACACTCAGCATGGCTACAACTAAAACAACTGTAGTACTCATTCACTGCTAGATATCTTATAAGGATATGAAACAATTGTTGTCCTGGTTATGAAACTTTGCTTTTCTCTTTGAAAGATCCAGGACTAAATAGCTTCTATAATTTTCATGTAAAATGTTTAATACCACATAATCCATAGCTGGCTCAGCTTACCAGGAGCCTGCAAAATAATCTTCAGGGCTTTACATGTG
>VZTA01021328.1:78689-91905 GCA_013398855.1 Mohoua ochrocephala | reverse complement strand
CTTTTGTTCGGCGCGGTGGCTCCCGCGGGCCGGGCGGGGTCTGTCACCGCTGCCCCTGGGCAGCCGGGCGGAGACGCTCCCCGGCCGGGCATGGTCGTCCTCCCCCTCCGCCCTCGCCCGGGCGGGCGCAGAAGCCGCAGCGAACCAGTGCCCGAGCGCCCCGGCGGCACCCGGAGCAGCTCCCGATGCTCCGCTGCGAGTCCTGCCCTGGGCTGCGCAGCCCCGATCCTCACCTGTGCCGTGGTGTGGCAGCCCCTCGGCCGGCGAGGTGCACCTGCCCTCCAGCCCTTCCCCGTGTGAAAACTCGGCGAGGCGGGGGAGACGCCGCCGTGCTCCCCTCGCCCTCGGCCTTGCGTTTGGTGGCAGGAGGGCAACCCCTCCGTCGGGCTCCCACCGGGAGCCTGCGGCGGCATCGCGCCTGCCGGGACCACGGGTATGTCAGGATGCAGAAAACTTGTGTACCTAGGGGTGCAAGACGTGTTAGAAGGAAGTGCATCCTCCCCTGTGGTCAGTGTTGGCCTTGTGGCACCTATTGTCAAATGGCTAAATGTATCGTCTGCGATGGGCGATCATGCACCGGCTGAGCCTTCATGGCAGCGGGCTGGCAGCATTCTTCCCGCTGCGGTGGGGTGGACGTGCACCATGTGGAGGGTTCGCTTATGTCCTGTTTCCTCAAAGCTTTTCTGATCTCGCACCGGTTGTAACAATCAGTAAGCAATCCCTGCCGCAAGAAGTAAAACGTTAAAAGTAACCTTTTTGGACTGTTTCTTTCATGGTTGTATTTAAGTACACCAAGTAGAATCTGGGTGGGCATGTGTTCACACACAGAGTAGTCAAAAGGCAGAGGTGTCTTGTAGGAAAACCTACCACGCTAGGCAATCTGACATCAAATGTAATATCAGATTTTGCCTTTTTTAAAGGATAAACTAATAGCCGTTTTGGAATAAGAACCACTAACTATAACTCAGAGGCCACTCAACTTAGGATGTACTGAGTTTATTGATAAGCATGCCAGAAAACCAGAGCTGTGTTTGGCCCATGAAGGTAGCACTTCAGATACCAAGGTAATATAAAAATCTACTGTAATTTTTGTATCATATGGAAAATCTCCTTCATGTATGTGATCAAAGCGGTGAGGTGTTGGTAAAATTAGTGCCTTTCAACTGCCCTGTTGATCTTGTCTTCTATTGTCAAGCTCAATTCAGATGGCATGGAAAGGCTTGTCTCAGTAGCTGCTACATCCACATCAAGACTGATAGCTGATTATTTGAGTAATAGCATCTATGTCAGTGAGTAGAGAACATTTTTATCGAAATAGAAATGTCTAATTTTATCTTCCAGGTAAGAACATCTGAGTTTTCATGGTATCATTTTCCAAAGCCTGATTACAAGCCCAGTCTTTACTCTTTGGACATGTACATTGGTACAAAGGCATACGTAGAGCTGATCTCATATCAGAGTGTATTCTGCTTCCTAGTTACCAGCTACTTACTGTGAATCTTTTTTTGAAAGTTTTGTGATGGCCGCTTATGGCAACTTGAATAAGTTCCTGTTCATCAGGTGTGATGATTTTCTGGGGAAAAGAGTGTTTGTACCAGGTACATTCCCAGTTTGTATACACACAGCACAGTAAATGCTAAAAGGTTGTAAAGCCTAAACTAGCTGTTTTTCCCTGTTGCCCTTTTAGTACAGTGGTCATAGCTGTAGGTACCAGTAAAGAGCCATTGCCAAAGTTCAGGGATGTTTGCAGATGACTGTCTTTCCCTTTGTGGCTGGGAATAGACTAGTTAAAAACCAAGGGCTTGAAATAAAGGTGGAGGTTAGAAAGCCAGAGCATGCCATTAGGGAATAATTGCTTCAGCTGCAGTATTTATTGTTGGACAGGTTACATGAGACTAGGGTGGAGAACCCTCCTCGCGGTGGGACAGATCAGATGAGACTTAGTTAAGATGTTCCATGTCTGTGTTAACAAACCAAATAAATAGGTCTTGGATTTGGAGCTTTTTGAAGGTGGGATTTGTAGTCAGTGTTCTGATTAAGGAAGGGATGAGGAGGGATGCTTTGCATCAAGCATTTCTCTCCTTCATCGCTCTCAGACATATGTACAGACAGTCCCAGCTTCAAATTCTCCTCAGCCAGACTGATTACGTAATTTGTGAATATGAAAAGTACTGGTAATTAAGCTCTGCACTTAGCACCGTATTTAGAAAACGGAATGACTTTTTTTATGCAGATCTCTTGTGGCTTCTGAAGGTCACAGAGGTATCCTCAAAGTTTCAGCAACTTGTTTTCTTTAATAGGGTAAAATTAAAGAAAGATGAGTTGTTCACTTTTGTCAGTGTTGGTGCTTAGAACCCCAGCAGTGAGGCTGTTAGATGTCCGTGAAGGTTCACTTTAGAACCTTTACCTCTCTAACTTCTCTCAAGTGTGTAAAACCTGGCAGGTATTTCAGATGAAGACTAAATTATGGTTTTGTGGGGTTTTTGTTTGGTTTTAGTTTTGTTTGGGTTTTTTAATTGTTCTATCAGGTGTTCCAGAACTTAAATTTGTTTTCATGCTGAAATGAATGTGTGAAAATTTTAAAACAAACAAACAAGCCCCCAAACTAACCCTTAAGCTGAATTCCTGTTGGCATTGGTGATTTGTTTGGTGCATACACAAAATACATGGTGCATGTTTTTCACATGAATAGGTCCTGTGTAAAACCTAGCAACAGACCCCTGGCAAACAGGAATTTAAGAGTTATATGGAGAGGTAACATGAACCCAGGGAGAATGTAAGCATAATCAGTGTAATTTGGGAGGGGATTAAATTTCTTTATCGCCTGTAAACTTTGCTTCTCAGTAGGAGATGAGGATCATTCATTTGTAGCTGCTAGGGAGGTCTTTTAAGAGAAATCCTAGAATATACCATTGTCGTGCCGAAATCTGGTATTACATTTGTCTGCTGCAGTGTGTGTTGGTTTTAACTTGTATTTCATTTGGTCTTCCTATTTTATTAGTTGTTCAAAATTAAGAAGTTGTGAATAATAAAATAACAGCTGAGTAATAAATAGCACCCAATTCAAATACTAGCCTACTAGTAGATGAATATGCACAGGGTATCCCAGAATGAGATTAGATAGATAATTATTGTCCAGTATGATGGTGAATAAAAATTTGGATGTTGCTGCTTAGTCAGAATCTACAGTGTTTTTTCCCCTCTGTGTGCATGGGGGACAGGAGGGTTGATGCTTGAGTGCTGCTGTTTGGAATTGCCTGCAAGCAGCCATTCCATTACTTTGTGGAAGCTAACTTCAAACCATTTCACATGGACATTCTTCAAAGTGTGCTTTTCTGGACAGCACAGTAACAGCTCTGAGAAGACTCTCCAGTTCTGGGGTTTTTTTGTGTTTGTTTTTAAACTAGGTATCCCAAGCTTGCGGCTTTAACAATGATGATAAAGCTTAGATGATGCAGAAATAGTCTTTATAGTCTTTTTCCTCTTGCACTGCCGTGCTGCCTTTTCTCATTCAGCTGCAAATTACTAATGACGGTCAAATCCAAAGGTTTATTTCCTTGAGACCACAAATGGACTCCTCAGAGTAGAAGTTAAATTGCTCTAAAACAGTACAAAAAATGTTGCTTTATTTTAGTGCAGGAGCCAACTGTTTACTCAGGACTAGATAGTGTTGTAAAATGTTAATGAAGATGAGGTATTTGTTGATTTTATCAATAATCAGATCCAGGTAAGCACTAGGTTTTGGTTGGGTTTTTTTCATGTTTGTCTTGAACTACTAATGCCTGCAAATGCCTAGTAACTGATTTCTCTCAGTCAGATGAACAAGTTACCTAGGTGATCTGAGGGTTTAAAACTGCAGTCTTTTTCTCCTAAGCATTTGTGTTCACCCTTTTGGCATCTAATACCTTGCACTAAGTGGTTCAGCTTACCTTTAATAACACATGCATGCACTTGTGAAGTGACAAATTCATGTGCTGGCTTTCCCTGCGGTCCCACTCGTGTCTTGTGTCCTTTTTTGCCCACTTGTGTCTTGAGATAGTGTTAATTGCCATGTGTTTCTCCCTCTCTCCTCATTTTTGTCCTTTTTTTTTTTTTTTTGAAACACACCACACTGATGCCTTTTCCTGCTTGAGACTAAAACTGGGTTCATGAAGCTTTTAAGGATGACTGTGTCAACTTTTGGCCAAGTGAATGGTTTCAAATAGCAGTTTCTGGTAGCGATGAAATGCAATTTTAGAATTTTTAATTGTAATGGTTAACAGAAGCTTGGCTATATGTATTTGTGTGCTGGGGAGCAAGAAGAATTGTGCATTTAGGGTTTTTTTTGAAAATATAAGAACTCTCCGGTGGTTTTGGTAAATGGAGGAACAGAAATGTCGCTCTGCTTCCTGTTAGTACAAACTTCAGGTTAGCTTTTTACTCTTGTCTTCTGTGGGCTATGACTAGCCAGTCTTGGTGCAGGAAGAAAACTAGGAAGAAAATGCATGCCAAGGAAATGCAATGCATAGGTCGTGTCATTATAGGAATGTGCTGTACCTGGCAGGCTGGAGGTTCAGCTTCACTGGCATTTCTTAACAGCCCTGCTTGAAGTCTGGCCATTGAATAGCAGTGTGGTTGGGAGTGATGCTTCTGTTCCACATCTCAGATTCCAGTACACTGGATCAATACAGTTGTTGAGAACCTTAAGTTTATAATTTAGGGAGAGTTCTTCTTCCAGTCAGCCAAAAGCAAACTAAGTAATCTCTCAACAATACCTGCAACTTGAAATCAAAGCAATGCACTTTCAGTATTTCTGTTGGCTTATACACTCATTGCCTTATGCAAGCTGCGTTTTTTGTAGGATCAGTTTTCCTTTGCTCCAGTATATATATATATCTGTTCTGCCTTTAGATACAAAAAAGGCAACTTCTGAGAGAACCGTGCTGTTGGTATTCTGCTTCTCCCACAGGTCCCAATGGTTTTACCATATACATGCCAGGGAGCACGAATAGGGGAGGCAAGAAGTCTGTGTAAATGGTTGTATTTACTAGAAAAAAATCAGTTTAATAATACTAATATAGTACATGTTAATAATATACACTAAAATATTTTGTTTTAGGGAGTGCCAAGGAGAACTGAGTGCTTTTTTTTTCTTCAGAAATTCCAGAAACGTTATCCTGAAAGCTGGTTTACATTAAGCTTTCAGTTAATGTAATATCTGGCTTGCTGTGCATGGGTAATAAGCATTATACACATGCTTTTTACGAATACCATCTTTAGTTTTATTAGAAACTGGAAAATATGTATGTATTTTTTAATACAGAGCCATAAGAATGTGAACATACCATAATTTCTTCTTGTTTTTTCTAAGTGCTTTGAATCTTCCACTTTAAAATAGTAAGACAGAATCACAGTTGTCATAATGGCATATCTGAGCCCTTGAATGGAGTATTTTTAAGTTTGTTTCAACATAGAGCAGCATTTTCATTTCTGTAAAATGCTGATGTTCTGATTCAGATAGACCCATGCCACTCTTGCTAGCTTGAAGAGCAACAGATCTTGAGAAAAACTGAAGGAAAAATTCATTATGTACAGTATAGCCTCTAAATTTGACTCCCTATTACTTGGTGGATTGAGGGATTGGGTGTATTTAAACAGAGCTGCTGTTGATATAAAAGTAAGTTTTGAGTAGAAGCAGTTTATGCAGGCAGGGCACAAAAGTCCCTGGAAATCCAACACCGAAGCTGTCTTTTAATTGTTCCTACGCTTAGTTTTTGCAGTTCTGTGAGCTGTCACTGCCTGTGCCATTCTGTGGAGGCATCCTAGGGAGTGAATTCCTGCCTTTGTCCATTGTCTGTACACCTCATGCATTGGCAGGTGGAACCTCCCTGTCGCTGTGAGTGGGAACCTGCACCGTGGCAAAGTGCCGCTGTAAGGGGTGCTTTTCAGATGGAGAGGCAAAAGCACGTGGCAGCGTAGAGGACACCACATAGGCCCTGCTGGAGCTGGAGTGGCTTGTAGGGGCCAGCCTCAGCCTCTGTGCCCTGTGGGAACCAGCCTTTGAGAGACACAGTGGCAGCTGAAGTTAGCAGAGAGGAAATGGAGCACGGAGCGGAAGCCAAGGGGAAGGAAGTAGCAGCATCCTTTCAACTTGGGGACAACAAAGAAGCTGAATCCAATGAGGTGCATAATGTTTGCAGTTTAGTTGTAGCTGCAGGAGTGCTGCGAGCTTCTGTTCTATGTGGTAGGTATAATACAGTAACACTGTTTAACAGTAAAGGGGAGCTCACCTTGACAGTCCATAAATGCTGAGATAAATAAGAGGTAGAGGCATAAAGTACTCTTGCTTTGTTAAGGAAACAGAGCCCTTTCTTCTTCCTGCAGTGATTAACAGAAGTGATAGTGGTATTGGGTGCTTCCTCTTGTTTCATCCCACCTTTGTCATTACTGAAACATGGTGTCTTTCATCCTTTATAGGCAAAGGTATACACAGCAGCAAGTATTTCTCAAGTGATTTTGTGAGACTTGCTAAGAAAACAGCACCAAATTAAGTTACGAGCTGCATTCGTACTGCTGCTGTGAGGAAATTAATGTATCAGCGGTTTTGTCCAGCCCTCTTGCTCTTCACCATAACTGTGAAAAGTTGTGCAAGGTGAAAGGTTAAGATCCAAACATCTCCTATCTCAGTCTATGCGTATCAAGTACTCCTCATGTGAGGGGTATGCAGTTTGCATCCAGGGTAGGAGCCATCTCATCTGCCTTGGGTGTCTGCAGCCTTCAAGTGTCTACATTGTAGTGAGTCAGCCACAGTCCTTTTACAGACAAGAAGATCTAATCTTCTCAGCTAATGAAGCCGAGTATCATTCCTGTCACCTGGAGTGAGCACATTTGGTCTGATGATGTGCTGTGTGAATCTCCACCGACGAGCAGGGCAGCCTACACAATGCCATTTGTATTCCCGTTCAGCGAGGTGAATACTCCCTTGGTGTTGCCTCCCTCGGTGTTGCCCTCTGGCTTGGCCTTGAGCTACTGAATATATACAGTGTAATAAACTATGTGAAGGAACACACACTTGGATTACCTGGCTGGGTTATGTGCTTTTCAAGACTGAAACAAGAGTTATTGTCTATTTACATCTCTAAACCATTTGTCTTTGTAGCATTATGCTTATGAGCCTAAGCGTTTCACTCCCAAGAGTAAATAAACAACAAGAAAGGTTTAGAAACAAGTGAGGAGGCTTGTAGAGTTGTTTGGACTTGCCTATATGTTTTGCCATGTTTTTAATTAGCTTTGTATTCCCAAGGGTTGATTTATTCTGGATTAAACTGCATCGTTACTCTCATCTTTGTCTGTTTTCTCATACTGGCATTTGTGTAGCAATGTGGTAAACCAGATCAAGGAAGTTATCAAACTGAAAACTCCTGTATGCATCAGCTCAGTCTTCACCTGGATCGTTTCCTTGACTGGATTAATCAAAATTACACAAATGCTATTGCTGGTGCAGCAGAAAGGGCTGGGAGGAGCTGGGAAGGGAAAACAAGGACTTCATGGCAGCAGTGCCAGTTGATGCAGGATTACATTTTTTTGTAGAACTAAAGCATAAGATATAAGGCACAGCATTTAGAAAGGTAACTGTGTTAAAAGTTACTACTTAAAGGAAACTGCTCTTGTCTGGAAATACGATACCACCTCATTGCTCAAAGTAAAAGCATAAAGAATTTCTTGAAAAACCTATTTGCTTACAGTAGGCAAAAAACTGCATTATACAGTTAATACTGGCAGACCTGGACCTGGGTGCTGGCAGATGATTTGAGGCACTTTCAGCTGCAACTGTCTCTGTCAGAACAGGTTTTTGTCACTGCCTAAGATTTCCAGTTTGTACCCTGCGTGGAAGTTTAAACAGACTTTCATTCACAGTTTCAACTCGTGTGCTGTGACATGTAGTGCTCAAGAGTGTTTCTCCCAGTTGTACGGCAACAGGTGAGTTAGTACCTGAGTCGTCTTTTCTCTGGATGTTCTAAATGCTTTCAGAGGAAATGGATATATTTTAGTTCATTTGAATGCTAAAGAAACAGTGGGGGCAGTACTAGCACTTACCACAGTCTTCTGGTGGAGTAACTTTTGCCAGCAAGTCATCAGCATAGGATTTGACGTGGTTAGCGATGCCTGGTAGTGTCTGGTTGCTCCTCTCTGATCTGTCAGCTGGAGTGATTCCCACCTTCCTTCAGTTAATTGCCTTACTTTCCTTAGCTGCTGCACTTCTGCATTGATGTCTCCAAGATTAGAGTGTCTGCTGAGAGATAAGAACTTTTCACTCTTTATCCTTCGCTTCCTCCTTCTGTCGCAGTGCTGGCCCTCTCATATCTTGAAAGGCTTGGTTTGTGTTTGCTGATGACAGGCAGGAAAGTGTGCTGGGGAGTGTTCATGGCCTTTTCTTGTTTCTGTTTGAGTTGGGCAAGCATTGCTAGGGCAGTAAATGGATCCAGGAGCTCTGAAGACTGATGGTTTGCAGGGGGTGCGGTGGACAAGGGCAGGAGCACACCGCTGGGCAGGAGGGGATAAACTTGTCCAGGCTTTGCTTTGTGTTTGCAGAATGGGAGTCATCAGCTCAAGATGGGAGCTTTCTTTACTTCCCTCTGCGTTGTGCTCCTGGCAGGTTCTGAAACCTGCTGAGTAGCATCCTGACCTGGACAAATAGTACAGTAGTTCAAAAGGCTACTTGGGGTGATAACATTGACAGACACAGTGAAGCACGGTGATACACTTGCTCTTTTAGCTTTACTGATGGTACCCAGAATATTCTTGCAATATTCACAGCTTACTTCAGCATTTGAAGTCCTGGCAAATAACTTAAGCTTGGGCCAGTCTCTAGGTTCATGATGTATGATTTACAGGACCCAGGAACACAGATTTTTGAAATGAGAGCTGTGTTTTTGTTGTTTTGTGGTGTGCCTGTGTGTGGGGACAGTTATATTTTCCCTACTACAGAAACCTTAATTTGAAGACACTTATTTTCTTCCAAAGTTGTCTGTCCTATAAGAACAAAGGAATTTTTACTTCATTCTTTAGTATACTGGTAGTTGAAACTTTTTAGAGTGAACTATGGCATTAGACTTAGTCAATGTAAATATTGTTGTTAGCATGTTACATGAAAATTAAATGTAGTTGCTTCAAGCAGCCTGAAGCAGTAGGAGCTAGAACTTAAAATGGGATGAATTGCTCATTGCTGTAAGTTATTGAGTTATAACTGCAGTGGGCTTTGGAATATTAAATTAGTAAAAGTACTGTAAAAATCAGTTTTTGAAGGAAGAGAATCTGACATACTAAAATGGTTCTTGTTGAAAACCATTAGTTTTTCCAGACATTTGATAAGGCCTTCCTTCTTCAGGTCAGGTCAGATATGAATACTGACCTGCTCTATGAAGCTTTACCTCAGTAAAAACTACTTACCATTCTTTAGCTATGTTCAGAATCTTGGTGAAGATGTTGTT
The DNA here is from genome assembly GCA_013398855.1 of Mohoua ochrocephala. Lineage (NCBI taxonomy): Eukaryota > Metazoa > Chordata > Aves > Passeriformes > Acanthizidae > Mohoua > Mohoua ochrocephala. The sequence continues at coordinate 82,435 of VZTA01021328.1, read as the reverse complement.
TTAATTAGTAATTTTACCTGTATGTAGTCTTTCAGTGAATTTTGTGGGGGAGGGGAGCATTTCATTTGTTTGGGGTTTTGTAAGGCATGGTTTGCTATTGCTGCTTAAAGAGCTGAGTGAGCCCTCTCAGCAGATGTTGTCATAGAAAGGGGGTCAGAGTAGTGTCATGTCACCAGCTGACTTTCTATGCACAGAAAAATAGCCTTGAGTTTTGAGGGGTGAGGGACTAGGTAAACAGAATAGAGCAGTTTTTGTGGTGAGCTCCTAGAAAGGTAATGGTTATTCCCATGTGCAAGTTAATGCATGCTTTAAAGTGTACTTTCATTTTCCTGTGGTGAAAAAAAAATATTAAAAAATGTATATAAGCTCTCAAGATGAAACTCATATCTAAGTGATAGACCTTCAGAGGTAGGTTCCTTCCGAGTAGTGGAGAATCTTTGCTTACCGTAGATGATTGCACGTAAACAAAGATGCTTTTTAATATCTGATGCATTCAAGGATCAAGTTTTGCTTGATCAGTTAGCTGCTCAGAGTGATCAAGTGTCATCTTCCCTTATCCCTAGCCTAACTGCATGGGGGAAAATATTAAAGCTTAAATTCTTATGGCCAAGCTCTCTCAGGTGTTTCTTCGGTCTGGGTACTTTGTGTGCCTGTGGTGATGTTAGCATTTCCAAGAAGGAATATATTGAATGGGAGGAAAAGTAAATGTACAGCACTGTTTCCTTACCATGGTGCTGACATGGGGCAGAAAGTCTCATGGCCTCACTGTTACTCCATGCCACTCTGTCTGCTGCTGTACAGGTTAACAGCAAGTAAGGATATACTCGAAATAGTCCATCCTGACAGAGCCTTGGTTCATCTAGGGGCTGGCTATAAACAAATGGTATCTGGCAGTATTGGGTTGCAGGTCATTGCTTGCTTTCTGGTATGTCTTTGTAGGGATAGTAAAATGCAGCCTTCATTACTCCAAATGTTAAAATTCAGAAGAGCTTTTAACAGCCCAAAGGCTTTGAAGGCGATGGGTATGTTGCCAGAAGGAACAGCACTTTCTCTTGCTGAGTTTAATCTTTTAAGTTATTCTTATAGTTTCTTGAGTGTATAGTAAAAGTAATAAAAGTTCAAATTAATAAAAGAGAGTATCTTCCTTGGAAAAGAAAGGCTTGTAGCTTGTTCTCTAGTCACAGGATGAGGAAGGTGTGTCTGTTGTGCATAAAATAAGGTCAGGAGTAAAGAGAAAGTGCAGTGACCATGATGATACACTGTCTAGGTCAGGGCTGGGAAGAAATCAAGCCCACACAAGAGTTTGTTCTTCATTCATGCCATTTTTACTTCAGTGGTTAGGGAACTTTTAATGAATTGAGTGATACTTAGTAATGAAGTTTCTGCTTGGACCCTTGTGAAATAATGTTCGGATTTATTCCCCCTCTTTTTGCAGTTCCATGCTTTTCTTTGTCACACCTGCGTGAGTGTGAAGGATAAAGCCAGAAAGTTGCCTGGCAGTGGGGCAGCACAATGGTGTGTCAGCAGTCTGGGCTTGCTTTCAGCCTCCTGGGAAGGCAGAGAGCCTCCACCTCCTATACTCATGTTCAAATCTGAGGGGGTTTTTTTATGTAAACAGCAACTTGTCCCCAAAAGGAATGGCAAGCTTTGTTTCTGTATATATGTATGTGCAGAAACGAAGAAGATTAAAAAAAGGGGGGCAAAAAGAAAAAGCACAAGGGTTATAGGAAGGCATGTTAAAGTTCCTGTATAGAAAATGAAGTTTGAATGGACTCCAGCTACGAGTACTAAGATCCTTCTTCTTTACTTCTTGCACTTTCCTTCACCTTCCCTTTCCTGCTGAGTTGAGCTTAATTTTTAACTTTATTTCATTTTGACAGAAGATAACCTACATTTTAAAACATAGTCTTGTAAACAAATTTGTATTTCAAACATACTCACAAAACTTGATGTTGCGGGTAACATCAAAATCTCATTTCATGCTCTGAAGCAGCAGGAGGATAAAACACCTCAAATTCAAGGTGCTTTTAAAAAGTCAGTACTTGAGTGTAGTTACAACGCAGAAAATACCACAGAAAGCAATTATTTCAATTCAGAGAGTGAGACAACACTGATAAATGTTGATGTCAGGAATTTTGCTGATAACCAACTGCATTTGTCAATGTTCTCCATGCTTATAGTACAGTATTTGGTTTAACATTTTTGTTACTTTAAACCCAAACTGATGACCTGTGATTTTTATGAGGTAGCTGTGTATTCACTGGACTTTGCCTGAGGGCAAAATAAAAAACTGTGTGTTTTATACCACCTTAAAAAGAATAGGGAAAAAGGAAAGAACTTAATTGTGAGTCCATCAATCCCTTTCCTTGTCATGAATTATTCACATATTAGTGTGATTGGTTTTGTTGGGGGGTTTTTTAAGCCTTGTAAAGAAGAAAACAAATATGAGCATAATAATTAGTATCGCTATAATACCTAGTTATCTTTCACACCTTAGTTGTCTCAGTTTGTCTTAATTACCAGGTGTTTGAGACAAAAATTGTGAGTTGGTAGGATTAGTTTCTCTGAGTGACTCTTGAAAAACTATGTATTTGTTTGTTGGAATCCTGTCTTCTCCTTCCTTCTGCTAAGAAACTGGGATGGCTGCAGTTGGTTGGAGACCTCAGCATTCATGCACACATGTGCAGATGTGCACACATGCTTGTCTTGTGAGGCCATATGGAATGAATCAAAGCTTACCTCACAGTAGTAAAACTGTAATGCGTTTTCCACCACTTTCAGTTACGTGTTCATGGCATGATATTCTGTACTTCGAACAACTTACAGTGATTGTCCTTTGTAAATGGTCATTATTCTGTGAAATTAATGTGTTCTCCAGGATACTTAGCTTCAACTTTGTCCCGGGATTGCTGCGGATATTTCACTAACACCAGAAGTTGTGTCGTCTTTTCTGCTCACTGGCTTTGTTCAAAGCAGCTTTTGCTTGCAGATGCATACAGATGTGTTTGTTCTTTCTTGTTCATGGCAGCAGATTTGCAACAAACCCTTGCTAGTAGATAGAAAGCATGTGAACTAATTGAGTGTATGAGTATGTGTACTTCCTTGTTCAGGATTTTTAAACAATCTGAGACCTCTAATTAAACATTGCTGGCTTCTAGTTGGTTTTTTTTTCCCTGCAGTTTTCATAGTATCTCATACTATTGTTGGGAGTTCTTAAAAATGTCCAACTTTATCTGAAAAAGTGAATTTTAATATTAGACTTTTAGATCTTTTATGTAAAACTAAAGCACTTAGAATTTTTTCTCTCATTCTAGTAGCTCAAGACAATTCAGCCTTTAGACTGTGATAGTGCCTTTGATACTATTAAAAATTATCCTTTCTAGACACACAAATACACTTAGCATTAAAATGGAGAGCTAACCTACTGTTTATGTTTTTGTCTGTATTAAGGTAAGTAGAGTGGTTAAGATACCCTAAGAATTGACTAGATGCTGAGTCGGATGTCTTAGTCCGATATGACATTACTGTTTTCAGTTTTCAGAAATTGAAATGACATTACTGAAAATCAATACTGGTAAATTTTTCTTTTTGGTAGTGATAGTAGGTCCTTGGGTTCTAACTGTTCCTGTATACTTGTATGGAACTGATATGCTGTCATTTTTTCCTCTATCAGGACTATAAAACAACAAAAAAAGGATGCATGTTTAGGTAACATGGTGTGTCTTGTACATTGATTTTTTTTTTTT
>VZTA01021328.1:0-69500 GCA_013398855.1 Mohoua ochrocephala | reverse complement strand
CCCCCCCCCCCTATCCCTGGTAAAATGGATATGGTAATTATTTCCTGGTTATCTAAATAAGTCCCTCACGGGGAGTTCCTTGATAATCATGAAACATCTTAAAGCTTATATGTTTTGAACAACTGTTCTCACCTGCCAAAATGCGAAACTGCGTAAGAAAAATGAATATGCTGGTATTTCTGCGTATGTGAAAACTGAGGTGCAATTCCACTGTTCTTGGCCCCAACCACTCACCTGCCCTTAGCAGTGTTTGGCTGTACTAGGACCATCACTGCCCACCATCACACCATGTCAGTGACTTGATTTGGGTTAAAAAAAAATTATCCTTCCCTTCTGAATTGAGTTTTTTAGCTGCAGTCTATTAACCAGCCTATATATATATATGTGTGTGTGTGTATATATATATATATAAAAGTGCAACTGTAACCAGGATAAGTCTCTTCTGGAACCACATCTGAAGAGTGTCTCTTCTTGCACCCACTGGAAAATTTTCATCTCCATTAGTTCTTTTGAAATTACTTTGTGATATATAAGTGCTTGACAGACGGAGCCCCATCTGTCATTATACCATTATCTGTTGTATTTCTAAATTTGCTCTCACTTGTAGTGCTTGTGAGAATACTTTGACATTGTTCTTAATTGTTCCTTGGCTGCTTGCAGAGTTATAACCTTGAACAGTGAATGAACTCTTGGACAAATGCACGATGTATTACATGATTTTATGTAAGACAATACACTTTTCCCTATCCTTTATTCTTTTACTTTCATATATGTATGTTATGTAACTTTTTTTTTTTTTTAATTAGACTGACTTTGTCATTTTCTTGCCAGTCCACAGTATCGAGCCAATGCCTAAGGCCAATACCACGTTAGATACAGTAGTGGCCTGATCTAGTGTGGCAAATCCTGTTTTCATTCTTTAATATTTTAAAAATGTATCTGTTAGTTTAAAGTCTGATTAACTTAATCCAAACCACAGTAAAATATCGCTAATTTATAATAATTGTGTATTTTGAGGCTGAGCGTCGATTAAGCTGTGTCTAAAAGTAAAAGGGTGTATGGCCTTTGGGAATGTCAATATAATGGTTTAATCAGGTGAACAGGTTTAATTATTTCAGTAGTCACACTAGTAAATTGCAGAACCCAGCAACAGATAATGCAGTTTTATAGGATCACTGGTTTGAGTTCAGCCCATATACATCATTCAGGAGTCTCTGATCTGTAAAGTAATATTTGCAGCTGCCATTAAAAAAACCCACCCAAACTGCCTGAAGGCACATTTTAGTGGTTCAGCCTCATTTCCCAGCGTTGATACTTGGTTTTAGTCAAAGCACTGACTGAGTTCTGTCACAGAGGATCTATCAGGTGCACTGTACCTACCCTCTGGCTCCGAATAACCCTAAATTTGTGTGGCTAAAACCCATCTCAAACACAGAAACAGAAATCAATGGGTTAGTCGATTCTCTGCCTCGCCTGTTGTCAGTTAAAGGACACTGTACCCTGTGTTGTAGTAGGGGAATAATTGGGATATGTTTGGTTTCTGAGGACAATACAGTCCTATTTTTCTAGAAGTTCATTCAGTAGTGGAGTTGGTTCACTTTTAATATTTTGCATCATTGTTGTTGACAGCTTAACAAATATAAAATGACTGGCCAGTGAAGAGACTCTCTGATTTTCAGTGGTTAGTTGAGGAGGTTGGTGGTAATTCATGCTCCATTGTGGATGTCGCCTTTGCTGTCAAGACATAACTTAACCACGCTTGACAGTGGCTTACATTGAACTTGATTTTAGACACTCCTAGAACTGCCTGGGGAAGTTTTCTGATTAGATAGTTTTCTTATCTTGAGAAACAGCCCTTTACAAAATTCTTATGGCCCAAGAGGCTACAACCTTCCTCTGTCTCACTGGAACTGTGATGTCTGATTGTCTTTTTATACCAGCAAATGTGTTCATTTTGTACTCTTTCCAACTTACTGCAGGTATTTTCACTGGCAAGATAATTAGGATGTGTGGATTATGGAATAGCTGTTATTTAAAGACAATAAAGCAACTATCACAACTTAGCACAGGGAGGTAAATCTAGAGAGTAGGCACATGAGGACTATGGGTACAATCAGCGCCAGGGAAGCAGCAATTTGAGTAAAACCAAAGAAGAGCTTGAATTTTTGCTGCTTTTTAATGGAAATTATATCGCTAAGATGTAGGGGGGCAAAAAGCTGATAGTTGGGCCTAAGAAGAGAGAGGAAATATATCTTTCTCTTGGGAAAAAATGAAGTAGCTTTAGACCAAGTTGGAATCTCATCTGGTACTTTATGAAGGTCATCGTGCATCAGTATTTATAGCAGGTTTCCCTCCTTTCTTCCCCTACACACACATATGCTCACACTCGCTCTTTTTAGCAACAAGCCGAGGCTTGGAAAAGTAATAACCAGCATGCCTGAATCCAAGATGGAGACCTTTCCTTGTAGCATTACTTCCTGTGAAGTTGAAGAATCATTACACAGGATCATGAGGCTACTAAAAATATGAATGACTTTACTTCAGGTACCCATAAATATTAACATTCTTAATGGAGGTTTTCCCCTCCTATCCAGACAGTATAGTGATATTCCAATAGCTTGATAAAGTTACAGAGCAAGAGAGGTACTGAATGGACAAATCTGCAGACCCTCCAGATCTTTCTAACCAAGCTTCCTTTAGAGAAAAGGACCCCCTTAGTGGTTAATTTCTTTGATGTTTTCCTTTCTGTGGGGTGTGTTGCCTAATCCAGAGTCCCAAAATGGGTGGCATCTGTGTGCTAGTGCTGAAGGAGCTCAGAACAGTTCTGGTACAGCTGAATATGAAGTTCTCTCCATTACAGGTTAACATTCTTATAATGCCAGTTAGGTTTGTACTTACCAGAAATTAGTATATTGGAGAAAAAATGTGATTTTAAAAAATGGGAAAGTAATCAAATTACACTTTGAAATTCTGTGTGCTTTGCTTCCATGTGATAATTGCATCAGTGCTGTTTTCCAGTGGTGTGTGCCAGAGGAGGTTTCTGTCCTCAGAAGAAAACTGTGTACATTTGTTCCTTTTGTCCCCTTCCCCACCCCAAGGCACAAAGGCAGATGGGGGTAAGGGCTGAGGGCTGTACTATTCTTGTATGTTGTATACTCAGGAAAAAAAAATCCCTTCAGTCAAATGTTCATGCAGTTAATTGAGGACATTTTCTGAAGATTTAAATTGGCTTTTTCTTCACTCATGTAGCTTTTTCCCCCTCTGTTTTCCATGAGTAGGTTGTCTGAAGTCGTGTGTACTGTGTATTTTATAAATGCAGACTGATGTAGTTAGTAAGCCTTTTCTGCATTCATCAAGGAGGTCCAATTGAGGGCATGCGTTGAATAACTTTCCTAAATATTTACCAAAATTATGGATTACCAATATTTTGATCATTTACTGTAATGCTTAAATTGACTAACAACCTTAAGGACACAGAACTGTGGTAGTCATCTAAGCCAATTTAAGTTGGCTGAAAGACTATAAGGTAGTATTGGAAAAAATACAAAGGAGCAATGTGGGTTTGATGGATTCTTTGTTATTCTTGACAGGTAAGTGATGCTGCTTTTGCATCATCGCATTCCCTTCTTGCTTTCTTGTATCGTGTTGACTTGTGAGCAACCAAATTTTTACTTGAAAGTAAACATTTCGTTGCTCTTTAAGTCCTGTTTGTGCAAAGCATACTTTTAATGAGCATGGGCATTTAGCTGTAACAGATTGAAAACAGGAGGGCTCTCACAGTGGAAGAATTTGTATTTTGAAAGCTTGCCCGCTACTATCCTTTGTTTATGACGCTGTGGTAAATTAATGCACTGTTACAGCTCTGGCTTCTGCTTGTGGTTGGGCTTTTTTGGTTGGTGTTTGGGAGGGGGATTGGCTGTAATTCAGGTGGTATATCCATTGTATTCATATACAGGAACTGTTAAGTAAAGTACTTTCACCTTCAACTAGCATTTAATGTGTACGTTAAATGCCAAAGGAAATTGAAGTGCAAACAGTCATTAGGAGGCATCAGGAATGAAAGCACTCAAAGGAGAAATGGAATCCAATTGATTTTCAGAAGTGGCTTGATGAAGATGTTCTCTGTTAATTATGGAGAAAAAACAGATTGCTTTTTAAACCAGTTTCCAAGGTGCTTCAGTATTCTGTCTTTTCCATAGAACTCTTCCCCTGTGTTTTCTTAAAGTACATTTTTCAGCAAGCTCTCTCTTCCAGCATAGTTTAGAATAAGATAACTTACTGCAGCACAATTTGAATGAGGTGCGTTTCTTGCTGTATAAAATTGTACAGCATCCATTCTGCTTTCCCTTTTAAACACAGTGATCAGCGGGCAAAAAAACATACGGTTGCAAGATATGAGATATCTCAACTAAAATCTCAACCCTCTTCATTTTTAGGTATAATTAAAAGGTGAGGTGAGCCTATCAAATGCAGGAGTCTTAATTTTGCAGGCAGGTTTTTTTTGTTACCATTGTGTTTGTGGATTGACTTCACGGAGATTCCAGGAAAGCTGGAGTTGAAACATTTGAAAACTGTAATATTGCTTAATTTCATTGCCTTGGATAATTTTCCTAGAAAACTATAAGTTATTTTCATGTAGTTTTATGCATTTTTTCACCTTCATAGTGGTATCAATATTGATAGCAGGCTCATTAAGTACATTTTTAGCAGCTTTGTAGGTGTTGAGAAAGCAAAGAGAAATAATACCACTGAGGTTTAAAGATCGCTTTGCGAAACGGCTCTAAACTGACAAATAATGATTTGTTGTCTTTGACATCTGTTAAATAAATTAATTCAGCTGAACTTAATCAACTAAAGGGAATGCTGCTCCATCAGTCTCCTTTTCCCTTTGCTTTCCAAGTACTCCTCGGAGAGACAGTTTGACCATAAACTTTTTTCCAATTGCCTTGTGATTTTTTTACTTAAATCTTCATGTAGATATATGTAATGTTTTTCCATCTCAATTTTAAACTAGTGGGGTTCTATAACTTGCTTGCAAATAGAAGTACCAAAATAAGCGTACTGTATTCTGCATTGTCACTGGAGAAATATCGACCTTCCCTGAAGGTGTTGGATTTGAACACTTCTGGCAACATAAAACAGATGATATAAAATACCTCATTATGTCTCTCAGTGTAGGATTTTTACACTCTTGGAGCTTGGTCTGATAATTGCAGCACTTTTGATCCGTAAAGAAAAGAAGTCCAAGTAAGATGAAAGCTCTGAAAAGCAAGTCAAATGTCAGGGAGTAGCAGTTCTGCATGGAGCAGTCCTGTTGCTTTCTTGTGGTGGCGAAATCTGCAGAGCCCCTGAGGAGCTCCAGTCATGGGGAATGACCTCAGTAGACCTGGAGGTCACCAAAGACCATTGTGGTACAATCGTCCTGCCCCCTGCACTGTCTGACAGCCGCCAGGCTGTGGTGTCTGTTTGGCCAGGGGGAAAGGAGAATCTTCACAGAGCTCTGCTTGTGGCTCTGTCACTGTAAGATTTTGCATCAAGGTAATTTTTTATCAGTGGATGTGCTGTGCATAGATGGTGATTCCAGCAGCCACACCACGTTATTGTATCTGTTCTGACATATTTTAATTCTTAAACGTATTATGTTCATATGGTGATAAATAAGTATTCCTGATTTTGAGCTACAACTGGAATTTGCTAGTCCTCAAATTATCAGGTACAGTAAATTTTTGCTTGCCATAGAATTAAACAACTGCCAAATTGAATGGTGCTGAACTAAAGTTTGTCTACAACTGTAGTATGGTTAAGGCCTTTCTGATTGGGTTTCTTAGCTCGGTATTAATACCATATGATGGATTTATTCCAGCCTTGAAGCAAAGCTCATGTGAAGTAAAAACTGTGATTTCTTGATTTAATTGCAAGGAAGTTAGTCCTCACTCTCCTTTATGCCTCTGAACCAGTAGTTCTGTTAAAGAGGGAATGCATAAGAAGTGTAATGGATAAAACCCACAAAGTTTTGTAGGAAAACAGTCACCCAAGTAAGAGAATACGCTGAGGCAGTGAAATTAAGTGATTACTCTGATTTTCAGATGCTTCAGTTCTAGCTTGGCTGAAGGAAATTAGAAACTTCCCATTTAATTGTTTCCTTTTAAAGAAATGTCTCATCTTAAACATTCTTTCCTTCTCCTGTGTGAAAATACAGTTTTAAGATAGGCCATGTGGTAGTATCACGTTTATAGTTGCAAACTATATGAGGGTGTACGCTAATAAAATGTGTTGGATTCCCGTGGTGGCCAAGTTATGCTCTGTCTGTAGCATAGAGCGTAACGGAAGCAGTGGGCTTTTAGTGAATGTCCTGCTGTTACCTTCCCCTCCTTACGAGCACAGAAGGGAAACTGCTACTTTTAAAACACCACCCACAGTTTGAATTGTCTACATTACAGAATTTCAGCAACCTATTATCTGTTTCAGTAGCTGTCGGGGTATTGACTGTTAGCGTTTATAATGCAAAATGAAAAACTGTATCATTATAGACTTGTCAAAAAGCTGCAAATCTACCTGAAGTTAAAAAAGCAAAGTGTAATTAGATGTCTCAGTGATCTGCACAGCCTTTCTTTCTCCTTCACGGTGGTTTTTTTCTGTTAAGTGAAAAGAGGCAGCAGCATCTTTGCAAAGCAAGCCTAAACCCCAATAACAGTCTTTGCTTTCCACTGAGATGCTGTGTAAGTTTGTAGATCTTCGAGTCAGCCTAAGGCTGGGCTGAGAAAACAGTCATCTCCTCAAAGAACAAGAAAAGTCAGGAGTATTTTTCTTGTCTAGTATTATCTATGTGGGCAGAAGTGTGTGTGCATGTGTTTGTTTTAAGACTGAGTGAGGGGAAGAGCCTCAAATTGTGCCTTGTCTCTGAGACTCGAGTGTGATGAGTCCAGAAGATGGTAGGAGAGTGGTGCTTGGTTCCTCCTCTACTGCTGGATCTCTTGGTTTTAGTACAAGAGAATCTGTTTTCAGCACTCCCACACGATGGTTTCTGTGTTGCTGTGGCAGCAGAGCAGGGTGAGAGTTGGCTTCTGAAACAGGCACACAAGGGGTTCTACAGTGAAAAAAACGAGGCAGCGATTAGTGCGTCACCAGATTCCTGCTTGTTCTCGCAAAGAGGTTGTCATCGTCAGCCCACTCACCCCTTTGTGAGCCTTCTTGAGCTGGCTTCGAATAAAGAGGCATTGTGAACCTACTTGCCAGGGAGCCAGTCTTCCCTTCAGCACAATGAAGAAATACTTCTATGTGGTCACCACACAGGTCACAAAATATCAAGCTCTTATCAATTTCTGTTTTTAAAAAACAGCAAAAAACCCACCCCCAAACAAAACAAACCAAAAAAAGAAGTTAATAGAAACATCAGTTTCCTGTAGCATCTTTGTCCTGCTTCCCTGGAGGGGAGCAATGTGGGAAAGGGCACTTTGGCTAGACATGCCAGTTTCCCTGGCATGAGGAGTGTCGAGAACTGAGAAACTTTTCCCACATCTGACTATAGTCTGTTCCTTCACATTCCAGGTGTGCTTGTCATCCTTTCTTCCTTACAAAACTTTAGCCAGTCACCTTCCCACCTGCCTCTGTTTTCAAGTCTAGGCAGGACCTAGGCTGAAAATGGGAGAGGTCTGGTCACTTGGTGAAGTTCACAGCCCATTTTACTACATTAAAACTATTATGAAAGGGGTATTCTTGGAATCAAGTTTCATACACATCAGATGATTTAGGGGGGTTTTTTGTTACTATTTTTTAAAGATCAATTCCTGTGAGAAATTATTGTAGAATTGTTCAAACCAGATATAAGTAAGAATAATTTTAAATACCTGGTTTTTGTGAGTTTTGAAGCTCTTTGGTAAACTATGAGTTTATTGTGTGTGTTCTGTTTAAAAACACAGGTTGATTAAATCTTTGTATTGTGGTGTATAAAACTTGAATTAATCTCTGTTTATTAATAGGCTGTCCTCACCAATGGCAGTTGTGAATCTCTCAAAAATCCCAGTATAATAAAAGCTAAAATACTGCAAAGGAAGCTTATGAGTCTATAGAAGGTAGATATGATACATAATGCTATTCACGCTTCTGGTGCTGTTGGCCTTGGAGGTGTTGTCCATGTGCTTGAACCTTAAAAATTTGCTTTTCTGGGTGCTCATTTATGGTGGTCTATCAGCTGGGCATGAGTAGGGTATAGAACCAGCTGCCTGGTAAACCCTCTTTTATTTTCTGTATGGTCTCTGGTACTTCAAAGTAAAATTGTCTTAGTGTTAAGAACTAACTATTTTCTTCCTGTACTAACCTTTGAACAATTTACTACTAGTTTGTTAGATGTACAAAGCCAGAGCATTCAAATATAGCCTAAACCTACACTCCAAATGTTGCTTGACTTTTTCGCCAAGGTATGCTGATGTCACAGGAGCATGAATCCTTACAGCCTTTGGAATAATGGAGGTGTATACAGACTACTCAGAAAACTTCATTTTCCGGACTTGCTAAAGCTTGCGGTTTCTGAAGTAGCTGAATGTGCGAGTCCTACAGCTGTCCTTTGCAACACCAGTGAGCATTCCAAATAAAACTATTGGAAAATTCTTGTGTAAAAGCTAGCAAATATTTTACTGTCCACAAGGAGCATAATTAAACTGATTAAAAAAAATAAAAATAATCTGTAGACATTTAACTTCAAAGGAACCCACAAAGATTTTTGGAGGCGAGGCAGGATATAAAAAGCAGCTATGACACACATTTTGCATTTAAGCATACTATTTTATTAGTTTTCCCTTTGGATATTTTTAGGTATTGCTTTATATCTGATTGCTGACGTGTATAGATGTCCTCCACCACCGTTCATCTCTTCTGAGTGACAAATCTTTTCCATCTGACTTTTTTTTTTCCCCCCCATAAAGCAGTGTGCAGATTATCTTCTAGCACTTACGTCGCTACTTAACCTACGGTTTGCTTAAGTGTTTGTAAGAGCTGTGCTAATGTTAGATGCCTTTCTGGTTGCAGCTTGCTCTGGTTTTATCTTGCAAGTGTCTCAGATGCTGAGTGCTGTCACACAAGCTATGGCGAAAGAAGAAGGGGTTCACCATGTGCTTTGCAGTTCTGGCTAGGGTGGGACCCAGATGGGTTACAGCCATTTCAAAATTCATCTTGTGGAAAACAAGCTGCAGAAGTCAGAGGGATGCCATACTCCTAGGTGTTCTCCCAGCATGGGACTGGGATCTGTTGAAGCAGTGCGTACAAGTCCCAGAGCCAAGGTGTTTCCCTGGGTCCCATAGCACAAGATTGGAGTTTCTGTTTTGCACAGCTCGGGTGGTTTTGGGGCATGCTGTTCCATATTCCTTCCCCTGCCCCCAATACCCTGCTGCTGGTTTTGATGCTTGTAGGGTGTGAATTCAGTGCTGGTGTGAGTCGCTCTGTGCCTCTGAAGAGATGGGTGTAATAGTCTTGCAAGCCCTGAGCCGCATCGCAGCACAATGTGTTGGTAGGCAGGTGTTCGTGTCTCTAGCTTGTCTTGACTGCTGTGACGGGAGAAAGCAGAGCCTGTGATTCTTTGGTCTCCCCACCTCAGTTCCTTGTCAGTGGCTGACAGCCCTGGGGTGGTGGGCTGAGGACGATATCTGTGGGAGGGAAGAGGCAGAAGTGACCCATATGCTGGTGCTGGAGTGGAGCTGCCCTGGTTGTGTGACCTGGCTCCGTGACGGCTGCGCACAGCCCTTGGACCGGAGCGTCTCAGCATGCAGCAGGGATGTACTTACTCTGCAAATCAAAGGGAGTGGCTTGAAATACTCAACTTCTCTTTTTCCTCCCTTCCCCCGCCCAACACCCTCGTATCCAGGGGGAGATGATATTTTGCATGTACAAAGCCCACATGCATAGGAGGATCTTAAACTTGAACATCCAGGTGCTGTAATAAATAAAATGTAGCAAATGATCCCAAAGAGAAAGGAGAAATGGGAGTCACAAGGCCAGCGTATTCTGGCCCAAAGCAGATGTTGTCAGTATCTGGGGTGGACAGTGCTGGAAGGGGAGTGAATCTTGGATGATGTCAGTGAAGTGCATAGGCCCAAGGCTGGGGGATGGGGCAGCTTCCCCATCAGAGCCCCTGGCTGTCGGCAGGGAACACAGCTGTGTGCTGCCCCTGCTGCCTTACACCTCCATCCCGGAGACTTTGGCACATAAGGAAAGTGGAGCGATAGCTGTATCAGCGAGCAGGGCCTGTGGCATCATGTAGGTGTTAGTCTTTCACTGCTGCACCAAGGAAAAGTTTTCTCTGCACCTTGCTTCTCTGAATACTTTTGGATCACTTTTAAGGCCGGTCCGAGTAAGAGCAAATAGCAACAGTCAGTCTAGAGCTGACGGGAATTACTGGAATGTGATAAGGACTTAAAAAGGAAGGAGAGTCCAGTATTCAAGGAGAAAACCCCATTTATGGGGTTTTTTTTAAACTCTAGGAAGATGGAGGGACAAGAGCTGTGGACCTGTGACTTTCCTGCAAGCATCTCTCCTCACTCTCGTTTCCCTGTTGCCGTGAATGGAGATTGTCCACCTCTTCTCCTGTCTTTCTGTCCCCTCCCATTTTACCCGGGCTGGCAGACATGGCAGGTAACCAGCTGTGGGCTCCCAGCTGTGTTAGCTGTGTGCCTCCATTTACTGCTCTTCCCAGCTCAGCCCAAAGGCCTTTCCTTTCACAAGGATACATTCACTCATCTTTTTTTATCTAATAGGAGGTGAAAGTCCCACTGAACATGAAATACATTGTCGATTCTCTGCAAGCTACAAAACTGTTAGAAGAAATTTGTTCATAGGCTTTCGTTTAACTCATACAAAAGCTAGATGCTGCTCTCTCTTCATTACATTTTCACTCTCTGTTATTGTACAATTTTTGTTTCTCTGAGTTCAGAGCTCCTTTTCCTAAATAGAGTCTGTGACTGTTTCTTAAGAACCCTAAACCAAGAAGCAGTCCCACTGCCATCTTAATAGACTTCCTTCATCATTCTCCAGTAGTTATTAGCCTTTTTGCTTTTATGGATCCTATTTAAAATATATTTAAAAATCCAGTAACAGTAAAAATGGCAGTATAACACTGGTAAGCCTCATGACTTGCTCTTTTTCAGGTGTCATTTGTGACTCTTTTGATGTAATCTGTAGGTTCAAGGGCCTTGTATGGAGCCTGAAAAAAACTGCCATGGGAGGGGAAAAACCAAAACAGACTGGCAGGTGATTGCTTTCTTCAAAAGGGAGTAGGTCAAGTCCCATCTGTTAACTGTTGCAATTGAGTGATAGGCGAGAGCAATTGGGGCTGCCCACACAAAATGACAGGAAGATGCTACTTTTGTGTGAGTCTGCTGGAACCTGCATCCTCAGCCTGGAGGAAGGAGCTCCAGAACTCTGCTACACCAAGGGGCCGACTCGCTGCTCTGACCTTCACGATCATACCACATTTCAGATATTCAGCATATTTTGCTACATGCTTTGGGGCTTCTTGTAACTCTGGGTTTGATTGATTTGGCAAAAAGTTTTGGTAACTTCACAAGTGAGCTGTTAGAGTTGCTGGAATCAGTGTGCCTGCTCTCACTGCAAGTGATCTAAAAAGGATGCATATTTTCGGAAGGACGCTTCTGGGGGGCGAAGTAGCAAGGGTTGCAACGAAGTTGTTGGAAAAATGAAAACTGTTATTTTAAAAAGTAATTTCAAATTTCTATACATTTTGTAGAATTAACTTCTGAAGCCTTTTTTTCTCTGCATGTTGATATAGTCTCATGGGAAACTTGGAATGGTTTGTCCTAAACTGTTGCAGAGAGAGCCAAAGTAAAGTACATGTGTTTTGTTGTTTTGTTCTTTAAACTGTGGCAGGTCTGCTGCTTAAATGTATTTGCTACCACTGCTACTTAAATAAAATGAAGTTTAAACAAGACATACTGCTCCAGCGTAAATCAGTTTATTTCAGGTTATTACAATTAATTGCATTTAGCAGAGCTTTCTCTGTTTCCTTTTTAAAAAAGTGTGTATTAGTAAGCGATGGAGTCTTGGAGCATGAGAACAGCAGGACAAAGGTACCTAAATATGAAGCAAGGTGTTTCACAAGCAGTTCTGAAAATTAATAGCTGAGGGTCTAAATACGTCACCTTATCCAAGTTATTTCAGCAGTAGGTCATCAGGCCAAAGAGGTGGCAGGTTTTTTTAAGCCAAGTGAGTCTTTAGCTCAAGAGCAGAAAGTAGCCCAGACCAGGATTCCTGGGTGAGACCCTCAGGCTTGAGCACATTCTTATGCTGCTCCAGGGACCTAGGCTGGGGAAGACGCTGTGCAATGACTCTGCCTGCCAGAGGATTCCTGGCTTGGAGTGCAGCTGCCTTTCACAGACCCTTTCTGCACGTGATGTAGCCTGGGCAGCAGAAATGGGAGAACTATCAAGGTGAAGGCCACATCTTCAGAGTCCAGGCTTTGTTACTGCTAATGTAACAGGCAGTCCCCAGGGCACTTTGCCAGGAAACCCCTCTAATTTGTGGAAAAGGATAGGCGTTGTGCAAAAGGAACTTATGGTCTGCAGAGCCATCTGCTTCTACTACTGTCTGTGTTGACAGCGAGTTTAGCACCGCATCCCTAAGTGTATCGTGAAATCTCACCCATTCTGCTTCACAGTTACCTATTTGATTTTCTAAAAGTCCTTTCTACCTAGGGAATTGGAGCAGTGGCTCTCAGAAACACTTTGGCTGAGGTTCCTAGTTAAAAAGAGATTTTAAGAAATTCCACCCACTTCACTGCAGTTTTAGCATGGCAGTAACAAAAATGAATTTCTAAACCACACTCCAAAGTAGGCAGCAGTGTTTTATATGTAAGCACACCCATTGAAAAGAATATGAAATGTATTTTGCCTGGCTTTGGTATTGCAGCTAACATAAGAATCATCATGTTTGAAAGGAGTGGCTATACACTATGAGTTGCTGTACTTAGCTGAATTATTATCTTGCTGTTATGTGCTATTTGAGACCCCAAGCATTTTGGGCACCATGTGAATGTAACTACAAAATAATTTCAGCCTAATTTTAATATTCATTTAATGGCTAGAAAGATGAACCTAAAGTGCAAATATTAAAGGTTGTTTCATTTACATTAGCTGGTAATAATTCTTTCTTGCTTCAATTTTTCTTTACTTAACTATCCACTCAGATGGGAGTATCCGATTGAATGGTCCAAAGCTGAAGTTAAAATCCTCCTTGTTCACCTTGAACATCTTAGCATTAGGGTAACTCCGCCATTTCTGGGAGAAACTTGAGTCTGCGGATAAGCTGCTTTAAGTTGCCATTTAAGACTATTGGATTTTTAATTATTTTGTTTCTCCTGTATTGCATCCATATGCATAAGGGTACAGGATGTTAATGTGTCTGTAGAATTTTATTGTAGCTACATAGAATCAGAACTATTTTGCTGCTGATCCTGTACCAGAGCAGTGGGCCCAAAGTCCCTTTTTCTTTATAAAAATCTAAGGCAACTGAACTGGTTGTTGGCATCCTTGCAGTAGACCTCTGGTTCCTACAGCGTGGGTGCTGCAGGGTTTCCTAACCTCTCCACTTTCTGTGCTCTTTAAAGGGGTGCATATTGTGCTTGGCCAGCTGATGGCTGGAGGTCTCTGTCGTGCTGTTATGATAAGCTGGGAATTCAGACTGGCTTTGAGCTAGAATAGCAATCTACTGTCCTTTTTCCCTTTCCCTTAAGTAATTTGCAAGCTCAAGAGAGCAACTGACCACTTGGGTTGTTAGACCCGTAGTTGAAATAAATAAATCAGCCTTCCTGTATAACAGCGTGCTGCAGATTGTGAGTGCGTATACACACACACACCTCCTTTCAGTTGTGTGGGTTGGGGTTTTTTCCAGAATCTTGGTGTGAAAAGGGGCAAAAAAAGTAAAGAGTGATTTTGATTTAGAACATATGCTCAGCAAAGCAGAAAGAATACCTTACTTTCATATTGTGGAATGTTAATTTTTTAAATCTCGGGTCATGTTAAAATTATGTGAACTTGAAAATTAAATGTATAGTAATTTGGAGAAGTCAAAATGTCAAAATAATACAGAGCATGAAGTGACACTGAATGTGTTGCTAAAAATTGGTATTTATAGATTTCCTACAGCTGTTAAATTCAAGAAGGAAAGGTGAGGAATATACATCTCTATTTTACATGTTTACAAGAAGGTTAGCGCTCCCGTAATACTCACTGGAATTGTATTTGTGACTAAATATGGTAGAATATGTAGAATTTAAATTTATTGGGCTGGTTCCCTTAAAGCAATGTGATTAACTGTTGAATACTGTAATTTTTCTTAGCAGTTCCTTTGTAAGTGTGAGAACAGAATAAATTACAAATGAACAAAGAGGAGATATCCCTGCATGAAATACATGTTTTCTTAACTTCAAGAAAGTATCTGTAAACTTGGTTTTTGAATGGGTTTCAGGGAAGTAATATGGACTGGTACTGTCAAAGAAACTTGTAAGGAAATGCTGTAATTTTTAGTGTGATTAGCTGTACCTTGTGTTTTCAGTTTAACTCAGCATACGTGTGTAGGTACATAACATACATGAACCTTTTATCTGCTAATTATAGAATCTTTAAGGTTGGAAAAGACCTCTAAGATGACATCAAGTCTAATCATTAACCAAGCACTGCCGTGTTCATCACAAAACCATGTCCCCAAGTGCTAACATTATATTTATTCTGGGCACAACGTATAATAGAGCATATTTTGCCCTTCTAGAATTTGATTATTGGTCTCGTATATCTCCTTTTTCATTTGCATCCCAGCAAATTCCCCCAGCACATCCTGTTGATGCAGCTTCTGTGTATAAGTTTAGCCTCTGTATGATTTGGGTATTTAGAAAGGCCTTCCTCCTGCTCCTCCTGTAAGCATTGTTTGCACGCAGTAGATCACTTTCCAAACATACAGCTGTTTGTTTAAACCAGTATAATAATACTTCATAATGCTTGCTTAATGCGTAGACTAAGTAGCCTACAAAATATTCATGTTGCTGTCTGTGCCAAGGAAGCAGAGCATGCCGCTGGAATGTTTGTATCTGCTTGTAAGTGGGAAAGTGGCCGTATTTGTCAAACCGAAAACACCAGCAGCCCTGTGTGATAGTGTTACTTTTAAACAGATGTGTGTTTTGTAGCACAAGTATAAGAAACAGACGAGGTAAAATGAAAGAATTTGAGGGATTCTCTGCTGAGGGAAAGAGCTTGAGCAGAGTGCTGTTTACAGCTATGAGTATCTAGAATGGGCTTATGCCAGAGTAAAAGCAATAACTCTTTTATGTTGTCAAATGGACCAACTAGTAAATAATATGAGCATTTTCCAGATGCTCGTATGCTCTGAGTGGGCTCCTTTAGGTAGGCCACACGTGTAATATCAAGTTTACTTATTTGAAGATGTGTTTACCATTACGTGGTATTTTTGATTTAGCACAATGATAAAAATGATACCAAAATCACAATGCCAATGTGATTTGTACGTTGTTAATATGAAATATATTAACAGCAATAACAATCACTGCACCAATATGTGGTCCATGTTCTTGGTCTCTGTAATACGCTCACCATCGTGATGCTGGCCATCACCAGCTGCTGAGAAGGAATACACTGGTTGAAACAAGCCCACAGCTGTCTTTGATTTTATTTATGTTGCTACTTGTTCAGTTCCTACACGCTTTGCTGGTCTGAGCCATGTATATATGCCTTCCCCGTGCTAGTATGGGAGACAGTCTCACTTTTTAATGAACTTGGAGAAAGAGTTGATCCACTCAGCTGTGGTGTAGTCAGTTGATTCACTCAAAGGACATAGCTGTTCATCTAACACAAAGGCCACCCTCGGGTGCCATTTGTGTTGAGATACAGTCAGCCCTGTTTGCAGCAGCTGTGGTCAGTCCCACCCTACATTATTCCCTGAGCTTCAGGGCATGTAGCCCTTGCCCATCTCCTCTCAGCCTTCCTCTGCTGTTTATTGGGCAGTCACAGCATTTTACATCAAGACTGATCTCGAAATAGAACAGACTCTGATCTGTTTGATCAGCTGTGATTCGTTGGTTTTTAGCATTTTGATTTGCAATCCCCAGGAGTCCTTCAGCAGAGTGTCATCCCTTTCAGACGCCCCCCTTAGACAGGCAATTAGATATACCACATGGACAAACATGCTCCTCCCAAGTTAACTGTCACCCATTCCCAAAGCCTGGTTCGTGGACCTCCAAACCTTCATTTCTAGCTACCCTGGTAGTCATGGGACTGTGAGAAGCAGCTCTGGGAATCAGAGCTGCAAGGTGACCAAGAAATGCAAAGATATTCTCCAGTGCTCTTCCCATCTTGGAAAGCAAGATAAGGTGTGTGAGCAGCATGTGAAACCCTCATTGTCACATTGTGGTTTTTATATACAATGAGTCTAAGGAAGATGAATGTTGCAAGTGTAACTGTACCTTTCCATTATGATTGTGAATTTGTTGAAGAGCCAATAACTTCTGATTTACATAATTGACTTCCAGTGTAGGGGAACAGAAAGTAATTTTTCAAAATTCACAGTTTTAATCTGGTTCGATTTTTTTTTTCCTCATGAAATCATAATGGCCCTAAAAATTAATCCCCTGCCAAGAATTAAGATCACCATGGCTATTATGGTAATTTAAACTGATGCAAGTTTCAGTTGCTGAGTCAGTTATGTATGCTCTGCATGTATATGCAGTCATCGTAGCTGAAGTATAGACAGTACAGCAGCCTGATTCAAAAACATTAATTGAAAAATTAATTGACTTGGATCAGAAGGCTTCTTCTATATGGCTGAGAGTGGATGAAAGAGAAAACAGAGTGTAATGATAAATGGCCATGTACTAAGCTGGGGTTACTTTACAGTGTTAGGATGAAGGGAACTGTAACGGGTCCTATTTTATTTAAAGTTTTTATTCATTATCTAGAAGACGATCTAGATCAGAGGTTAATTAAATTTTTAAGCTATTCCAAATGAGGAAATAGAAGTATTGTTTTGAACAGAAAAATCTCAAAAACTTGGAAATAAATATTTCTGGAGTGTAGGAAAATTTCAGTATAGCCAAGTTGGGTGGCATTTAATCCTGGTGCTGTTGTGACAGAAGTCACAGGAAGTGGCATGTAGAGGTATTAATAAAAGGAAGCTTTTTAGGGTCGGGAGGAAACAACAGTAACCTCCTCCATCCATCCAGTTGCAAATACCAAGTGACTGTAGAGGTTTTTGGGCGTTCAGGAGCAGTTGTAAACACTGTGTAATGCCTGTGCAAATGTCCTTGCTGCCAGTCCTTTCCTGGCATTGTCACAAGCATCCTGTCGGTATGGAGCCAGGAGATTTTAGTGCTGTGGTGCCAGTATGCAGCAGTAGAGGTTGGGAAGTTATTGAAGAATCAGTATGGGATTTGGGATAAATGCAGAACAAAGGTTTACTGCAACTGTGCATGTTGAACACTGACCTTAATCTTGCCTAGGTCAGGAGATGGACAGGTACCCTTCCAAAGTGACCGTGGGGGTGTAGCAGAGCTGACTGGATTGCCCATGAACCAGCAGGGGTGGTCCTAAATCCCTTCTTTTCCTCTGCCAGTGTTGCACTTGGCCACCACTCTCCACCCCCACACCTGCCTGTTCTGCTGATTTTGGCACGTGGGGCTGCGTTGCTTCAGCAGTGGAGCCTGATAACCTGGCATTGAGCCACTGGGTTTGTTAGGCTGGTGCAGTGCTGCGTTAGTAAATGCAACCAACACAGCAGCAGGTCCAAGGAGAAGCGGGATAGCCCAAGAGAAGGAGCACGAGTCCACAGCCAGGCCACAGAGGTGGGGAGGGAAGGGATACTCCTGGTTTTGCCG
Organism: Mohoua ochrocephala; assembly: GCA_013398855.1. Lineage (NCBI taxonomy): Eukaryota > Metazoa > Chordata > Aves > Passeriformes > Acanthizidae > Mohoua > Mohoua ochrocephala. The sequence goes on along the minus strand of VZTA01021328.1, from coordinate 51,619 downwards.
TGGAGTAGCTGAACAGTAGTGCTGCACTCCTCATCACTCTGCAGAGCTCTCTGTTCAGGCTGGCTGGGTTGGAGGAATGAGATGGTTCCCATGTGTAGCTTCACCTATGATTTAATTTTCCTGTCTGCCGGCTGGGGATAACCTCTTCAAGGAATGAAGTGATTATAAATCGACGGTCGAGTTATTTGAAGAAAGGGAACGTGCAAGTGCCTTGATAAAATTTTAGTGCAATAGTTCACCTCTGTATGTGCATGAGCTTATGTCAGTGGAGCACTGAGATGAAAGTGGGATTTTGCATTGCAGGCTGCAATGGGAATGTAGAGAGGCACTTGAGATGGGTTTGTTTGAATTGTTACAGTGGTTTGTTTAAAAACAAACAATTCAAGTAAAAATACCTTCTTCCAAAGTGATATCTAGCTTTGCTTTCACAACAGGCTTTGGAAATGAGAGATTAAACCTAAGATTAAAGCTGCTTGAAAATGAGCAAAAAAAAAAAAAGTGCTTGTCTCGTTGCTGCCCCATTGAACATACATTGGATTCTTAAACATACAATACATCTGCTTTAAATTGCTTTCATCAGATGCATACTTTTATTAATAGACTTAGGATAAAGTTGTTGGGAGAAAATGTAACACGTGCCTTTGTGGCTAAGCAAATCCAAGCTTTCCCTTTCTGCCCTCCCCCAAACTAGGCTGGTGGTGCAGTAGATGTAAAGTTGACTTAAAATCCCCGTGCGCTCTGCAGCGGCTGAGCTCGATGTGGTGTTGTCCTCAGAGCTGATGTCACAAAATCAGCTGTGGTCTTGAGTCAGTGGAGAACTCTAATGCTGAGCAACTGGAAAATATCAGTGCATTAACTTCTCATTCCGTATTGATCCCCAAACAGAGTTTCAAAGAACTCTATTACAAAAAAAAAGAGGGATTACTTTTTCATGCCTTGTAAAGAATACATTATGCGTGTGGCAAGCTAAAGCTTTGAAACTCAACTTCCATCTGCGCTCCATGACAGTATTTTATTTAATTCCATGTCTAAGAGACAAGGTTTGGAAATGAAATTAGTTTGTGTCATGCACAGTTCCTGTAGAGATCAAAGGCAGACCTGTTAATGCAACTATTGCTATTCATGAGTTTCATAGCCGTGTGAGTTTCAAGTTAATTATAAATGCTTGTTTAATCACTTAACAATAGGGTATCGGAGTCTCATCTGGGCATAATGCATATAGCTCCCACTTTTTTTAATTAAAGCAAATTCCTACCTTTTTTCCCAAGAAATTAATTTTGGTGGTAATGCTCTAGGCTCTAGCAGGTCAGGATATGCAAATCTTCTTTTACATGTTGGACAGCTGCATGATGAATGTCTTTATTTTATTATCCCATAACTGCCCCTCCCTCCCCTTTGAATACAGGGCTTGTATAGTGGCCTGGTTTTCACTGTATGTGGCATAAATTGGTCTAGTTCATATAGCAGAATTCTTTTTGTGACATTTTACTAAAAAATGTGTGCGTTATCCCCAGCAGATAATGCATTGTAAGATAAATTAATGTATTTATCATTTTAGTTTATGAACACTTTGTTTAATGAATTTTAAACCCGAAGAGGTAAGTAGGGCACCTGCCTGACCTTCATATCACAGACCACTGTGCTTTATTTGAATATTGAGGATTAAGTCTAATTATTTTAGTTAAGATAAACGATTTCAATCCCCTGGAAATTAAATTCCTGTGCACTAGGGGAACCAGCCACAGTGCCAGCAATGCCTGAGGCACTTGGAGTAGTAAGGGATGTTAGATGAGAAATACGGATGAATCAACTCGAGCTGCAGAGAAGGGTAAAAAAGCCTCAAGTGCTACCCGAGAGTAGCCTCCTCCACAATCCTGGATCCTGCTTGTCTGCAGAGATGAGATGAGCAGAATGCTCTGATCAGGCATCATGTAGGGGCTTCTCTGTGTCAGCCAAGAGAGTGGAATATGCAGCTCTTATTGCAGCAGATCTCCACTGTTTCTGAGGAGGAGCAAGAGGGAGGAATAAAAGAAAAACTCAGAAATCAATCAATTGTGCATTTGGGGAAGAAAGTTCCTTCTTGACTTCTGAGGTGTGGGAGTTAATTATAGTCATCACACTGCAAGTACTCAGTGTGCAGAGGACCCTACTGATAGTCTTCCCCTTGACCTCTAAAGTACAAAGTGTTTAGCAAATTCATATTCCAGTGCTAAAAAGATGCTCCATAAACAACCACTTGGGCTGGCTTCATAAATGTTCTAGAATCAAACATTAATTCTCTTAACCCTTAACATTAATTGTAAGCCTTAATTAAACACCTAGAACTAAAGTTAAAGCTATTAAAAAAAATATTTTCTCACAGCCTGAGTGAGTCTATTATCTAGTAATCTTGTTGCTAAGAAATGACACCTGAATTTGCTTAGGTTCGGTGTACAGCTGTCGGCTGTCCCTCGTGGCAAGACTGAAGGTCCTCAGCTGACTTGACCTTCTGCAGTTTCATTGTTATGCACAATGATCCAGCCTTCTCTTTGCAAGAAGAGGAGGTCATGTTCTTCAGACGGCCAGTCCCAAGGCTGCTTCCCTGTCCCCTGGGGTTTTATGTGGTTCTTCTCTGAACCCCTCTGCTTTCTAAATCCCTTCTGAATCTGGGTCTGAGAACCAAGCTGTGTTGCGTAGTCCTTACTGGATTTCTGACCAGTGCAGTAAAGAACTCTTGTCTTGATGCCAGGGGCTGCAGCAGCCTTGGTGTCATCTGGAGAATCGCTGAACAGGCACTGAGCAGAGCTCCTGCGTCTCACCCTCTGCGTGGTTGGGTTCCCTGGAAATCAGTGGAGGACACTCGCCCCAGCTGAAACCTGGGTCACCTGTGGTGGTTGGGAAGGTTGTGTAGCACTACTGATTTTCCTGTAATGAGGGCCAGAGCCAGTTCTGAATAGAGGATGTCATCATCATCACTGTGAATCTTGTTCAAGCACATGGTGAAAATAGGTGCTACTTGAGAACCTACTTTCAGCTGACATCAGTGAAGATCAGAGTCTATGTGCTTCTGGAGGGATGTTACATACACGTTTCCTTGTCTTCATGCAAACGAACTCTGCTGCTATTTTGAAGTGTGATTGTCAGTAGAGCCTTCTTGATGGAGCACATTAGAAAGATGCGGTATGTAAATGCTCGAGTTGGCATCTGTGGCTAAAGCATGGGGAACACTCCTTTTTTCTAGGAAAATGTTTTCCTTTAGATAAATGAAAATCCTATTGTTTGGCTGAGGATTGACCTCACACATGGGCGAAAGGTTAAGAGACAGAAAGGCTTATCCATTTGGCACGTAGGATTCAAAGCCAGGCATGTTGCCAGTAAGCTCAGTCAGAGCGGAGGACACAATTTTACATAAAGTTCATAATGGCATTTTTTAAATGAGCAGGAAGTTTTCTTTTTCTAATCAAAACCTAGATAATTTAAATATCTCTTTCTTTGGTAATATCCTGACATTGTCCATGGATAAGGGACCCCCAAAGGAAAAGCTAAGTTGATAGTAGCTGCCTGTGTCAGCCTGTTCCCAAAAGAGATCATCTGTCCAGCAGACGTCAGTGGGAGTCTGCCTGACAGAGGGGTGTGTGCACAGAAACCAAATTGCAGGATTGGGATCTAAATAGGATTGTGATCTTTGATTTCCAATCTGTGTCATAACTTTTCTCTGTTTATTCCAGTATTTGGGATCTGGACAGTTTGCCTTTGCTCAAGTCGCTCAGGATTTTATTTTCTCGGTTGCATTACTGACTTAAAACAACCCCCAACAGACAAACAAACAAACAAAACCCCAAACCACCTAAAACCAGTACTTTTCGCTTTCCAAGAGTTCAGTTATGGAAGACAGCAATGACGATAGCCATTCTGAAGGAAACCATTCCCAAACAGAGTTCACAGCAATGCAAAGAGCAGTTGTGAGTATAAGAAGGGGTTACAACTGCAGAACTAGTTTTCTTAAGGTTAATTGTATTTCAGGCAAGGCAGTGGGGTTCATAGAGCAGATGGCACAGGAAGGATTGCTCAGAGAAAGTTTAAACTTAGTAAAATCTCCAAAATCAGATTAAGAAGACAGATGGGATTCTGGATTGGAGTGCTACCATTTAGGGATTTTTTTGGTCTTTTTTTCACTTTCCCAAATTATAACCTTGAAGATGCTGGAGTTTTTATATAGCTTACAATAAATTTAGTACTAGAAAACTGGGAGGGAGTTGCACTTACGCAGCTGTTTTCACAGTAACTAGTAGTTTTGGTTTGCACTCATTTGAAAAACTAGGAGGTTGTTGTTTGAAAGAAGACAAAGGAATATAAGAGAACAGATTCACACTAGTCTTGCTTGAGCATACATATACATCAACCTTGATCTCTTTGTGAAGAGATTTACCCCTGCATTTGCTGCTTTTATGTGCTCTTTTCCCACTAATCTCCTTTTCCCACTTTGCTTTGGGATTCTTGAAGCAGAGTTGAAGGATTGCACTCTTTAACATCTGTGAGTGGCCCATTCCTACCGGCACTTCTAGACAGGGAGACACAGACGTTTTGCCCATCCTGAAAGGATGTCTTTGCCCGTGGTTTATCTTCTGGAAATGACAGTTATCCTAAGTGGTTCTTGCTTTGGACTTGAATCTTTCCTGTAAGAATGTGATGGCAGGACACACACTAGTGGGGGCAGGCAAGTGACTCTGGCTCTGTACCTGTGCCCACCAGTGCTACCAGCCACCAGGGAAGTACATGCCAGACAGGCGAGGTCTGAAAGAGACGCATTCACACCCCACCAGCTCCTGCCAGGTACATCAGAGGGCTATGGCTCAGGCATAGCCTGTCCTGACTGTGGCTGGCTTGTCTGGGGAAGTGAGAGACCACAGCTGCCCTGGGTGAGTTCATCAGCCCAGGGTCTGTCACCTCAGCCATCTCTGCTTTGCTCTTACATGAGGAAGCATCAGCACTCTTCACCTTCGTGTCCTGTTCCTTCCTCCAGGACCTCATTAGTAGCACAGAACAAAGCTCCTCCACAACTTAGCAAATACTCCTGCTGTACATACAATAGTGTGAGAATGAAGCAGGCTTCCTTTTAGCAGTTCATGTTCTCAGAGCTCTTCTTTTGCAGAGCTTTCAGTTCCCTGCCTTCATCTGCAGCTGTCCTTCTTCTCTGAGTCTGTGTGTCTTTAATTCTTTGTGAGCTCCTGGCTGTGGTGGGCTGCAAAACTCAAGAATAATGTATCCGCTTTATACCCACTGTTTGCTGAGAGTACCAGCTAAAAAGTTTGCCAGATATTTTAAATACTCTATTCCTGAGTTAAAAATAAGTCTTCTAAACAGCTTCTAATCGATTTCATCTAGTATACCTAGTCTTTTGATCTAAGACCTCCCTATTCATTAGAGATCAGACTGATCTTGGGTCACTCGTTGTCCTTACTCTGCTCTCTTATTTCCCTTCTCCAGTTCTCCTGATCCTCAAGAATATATCCTAACGATTCTGAAATTTACTGTTTCTTTTTATAGGTTGTTCTCATCACGTCACTGTTTGAGAGGATGTTTTCTTCAACAATTTCTTTCCAGTTTTAAGCTTTTAATCATTCAGTTGCTGTGGAAATTACAGTGATAATGTAGGTTTAGTGTTTGTGACTTCACTGCTGCATTAGATAAGAAAAAGGAGCTGTTGCGTGGGAGAAAGCCCTGAATTAAGCAAGTTGTATACATTTCACATGTTTGTCAGGGAAGGTAACACATGAAAAGGAATTGGGATTGTTCGGGCTGCTAGGGTTTTCTCTATCTGCTCAGGAAAAAAACATGTTAAATATCAAAAAGAAGGAGAAAACAAGCCCAGTGTCTGATCTAGACAGATCAGACTTTGGGGTTTGGAACAGCAGTTCCAATGTGCTGCCTTTCGGGACACCAGTCTTCCATCTTGGGTGATTGCCTTTGTCATTTCTGTTTAGAAACAGGATTTTGGAAACCCCTGTCCTTCCTTATCAGAAAGAGGGAAGGATGCAGAAAGAGAGAAGGATGCAGACAGAAGCCCTTACATAGCTGTGGAGTGAAAGATAAAGAAATTTCCTACTGGAGATACCCATGGCTAGCTCTCTGATTTGGGAAGAGAAAGAGGGATATTTGTGTATACAGGAAAATTTTATCGTTTTTTTCTCTTGATCAATTTTAGTAGTAGTCTCTATTCTTGAATTTTGGATGTATATAAGGAATTAAATTTATTTGATACTTTTGTTGTTTTCTTACTCTCTTCCTTAATTAGTGTTTAATATTCCAGAATTCCTTGGTTCCATGTTATATGTGGTTGTTTCAGAAAAGGCTAAACTTCTATGTTACTGAAATTGCTAACAGTGATTGCTAACAGAAATTGTCCTGTTCTCTTTCTTTAATGCATCACCTATTATTCTTAACCTCATTTATTCTTGCATTCTTTGCTAGGAAATTCAAAGTGGGAAATGCTAAGAGCACAGCTGTCTGGCTGTGGATCTAAGCATATCTCTCCACTTTTAAATAAAAGGTACACTGGTTTTTGTCCTCATGTTTGTAAATACATGAATATATTTATTTTCCTTCATTGATTAATGTGGCTACCTTTCACATACACAAGATTTCACAAGTTGCTTGGTGGCCAAGGCAAGATTTCTAAGGACGCACACTGTACTGGGCACCAGAGTATGTGGACACTGATTTTCAATGTACATTGCTTCCTTTGACTACTAAATGCAAAACTGGGAGGAAGGCCAGAATCTCTAATAGCTAGAATGTATTTCATGCTGCTCCCATCTAAATTGGCATCCTCCGTTGCCAAGTTCTAAAGCAAGGGCTGCGATGATGATGAATTTCTCTAATGGGGTTTTTGTGCAGGGCTGCTTGATACTGGTATTTTCGGTACTGTAGGATTCAGAGAGAAGGTCCCTGCTTATAAAAGAGCCCAAGATATTGATCTTTCTGGCTGAAATGCCCTTAGGACAGATGTGCTGATACTTTTGTATTAGGTCCTGACATCCTTTTAAAATTTTAGGTTGTTAGAGTGCGTTTCTTCGCATACTCAGTTGTGTCATTTCACTATGGAAACTCACAACAAAGATTTTGTTCTTTGTTTTCTTCTTGGTGTTATGTCTTGCTGGCTCAGGGCTTACACCAAAATAAGTTCGTAAAAGGTATTAGTAATAGAACAGACCTGTACCACCAATACTGTTCTGTAGAAGTCAGTGTCATGTTTTTGAATGTATATGAACAGGAGGTCATGCTCTCTTTTCTGGGCATCACATGCAGAAAAGAGTTGCACATGGAGTGTGAGCATCTTGCTTGTGGGAGGCTGAAGTCTCCCGACACAAAAAGGGAGTTTGCAAAATAGCCATCTCCTACCTTAGGGAATGGAGTAAGCTGAGGTAGGGAACTTCATGCAAGAACAACGCAATTTCCAAAAATTAGGGTGGGAATGAGAGGAAGGGGAGAGTGGGAGAGAACAGAGGGAGGGAGGTGTTCATTTAAGAGAAAGATGCGTCTGGAAGCGAAAAGAACCCAAGGAGTGTCTTGGTGGAAGCAGTAGATCATTGCTGGGTCTTTTCAACACAGCATTGCATTTAAGTCATGGTTATTGCAGAAAGGCAACAGCTGCTACTTTAGAGCATGAGGCAGTGGAACTATTGTAGGCACAGAAAAATAATCGTAGATACAGAAGAATGCCTTCCAGAGGGACTGTCTTGCACAAGCCACTCCATTTTATGTAACAAAAGCCTGGTGACACAATGCATGGTTTAGTCATAGGAGTGCCCAGAGTGGACAAATATTGTACATCTGGAAATATTTAAACTAGTAATTAGTTTCTGGAAAAATGGCAAATTACTCAAGAAAAATGCAGTCCATTGTGTTGGCTTCTGACTGCATATCTGCAAGATGTGTGATTCTCCTGACTGCCTTAACCATCACTTCTTTGCTTCTCACCAGCAGTATGTGGGGACACGTGATACAGCAGTGTCAGGGCTGCTGCTGTCACTGCTAGCACTCTGCATCCCGCCTGGTTGTCCTGTGCTTTGAGGACACGCACATGATCCTGTGGGAATTCACCACTTTGCTTAGGCATCACACCAGGGAAGTCCTGTACCAGCTGAGGCAGTCTCTCCCACCAGAGCTGAAAATCTCCAGCTGTAGCACAGCCTACTCTATTGCCCACTTTTTTCCTGGGCTTCTGTCACGCAGATTTCCTCCGTTCCATTGCTACACAGAGAGAATTGCTTTGGGAAGGAGTGAGGAGCATACCCCACTTGCGGCCCTTCCCTCTCCCCACTGCTGCTGGAGAAGGCTGGCTGGAGCAGAGGCACGGCAAGACGGGGACCTTACAGAGAGATTCCATGCCCTGCTGTCTGTGGCTAACACATGATGTTTGATAGCACACATTCAGAATTGCCGTAGTACAACAGTACGGTGTGATTGACATGTTGCCCCTCAGAGGGAATGCTGCCTGCCCTGGTGATGTGCTGCCCAGCTGCATGTGGGTCACAGGTGGAAGACAGATGCCTCCACAGTTGAAGTTAGCTGTCAGGCAGTAATTCAGGACCTGGTCTGGCTTGTGGCAGAATCTGCAGTGTCTCTAAAGAGTGACTGCCTGAGATGGAGAGCTGCAGGCCAGTGTAAGAAGTTGTACATGGCACCAAAGTGTCAGAGCTTTTCAGTCATTGGTGTGTCAGCATGTTCTAACTGCTGCCTCCCTCAGAAGCTTTTCAGACAATAATCACTGTGGTTGTTTGTCATTACAGAAGTAACGCTGAAGGTCCATGTAAGCGATGCCAGCACCCATCAGCCAGTAACTGAAGCCTTCATTGAGATTTTTACCAACCAGATCTCCATTGCATCTGGAACCTCAGGAGCAGATGGCACTGCCTTCCTCAAGTTTCAGTATAAATTGGGCAATCAGCTGATAGTGACTGCTAGTAAACATGCATATGTGCCAAATTCTGCACCATGGAAACCTGTAAGATTGCCTGGTAAGAGATCTTTATTTTTGTTCTGAGGTAAGATTTTGCATCTAAAGGAAGCTACACAGTTTTGTATGATGTGTTTCAATGCTTGAGATCCTGGGTGGGAGGAGAAACATCTGCACATTTCAAAAATAGTAACGTTTCTACCTCAGTTAAACTGCAGCATCAAGGCTGAGCAGAGACTCACTCTCCTTCTGGTGGTCCTTGATACAGTGCTACATTAATTTTCAAACATTTGTTGGTGCTCTTACAGCTCCACAGAAAATAGAAATCTATTCCAGGTCTTTTTCTTTATGGAGACTCTGTTTCCAAGAGCCTTGTTTCAGCAGCTGTGATGCACTCTTGCTTCTCTTCCAAGGTGTGGCAACAACTGTTGCACCGTAGGCTGTAGTGTGCAAAAAAATTCCTGGTCTTTCAGTTCTTAGCCATGCCACTAGAACAGTTTTAATCTGCAGTTACATTTTCCAGATGTAAGGATTTTTAGTAACTTAATTAGCATGGCTTTGCTTCTTCCACAGGCATAATACTTGCATGTTAGTTTTTATCAGAATGCCTCAGAACTTTATATTAGTTATACAAGAGGAAAAATTGAGTCATGAAGCCTATTTCTGTATTGCTAAAAAGAACAGATTGAGGGTGGCTTTCAAACCTTGAGATGGAACATCTATATGAAGATCACATCCCGAGTTTCATCTGCCTTTCCTGTAATCCTCAGCCACAATTAGGGTCCGTGATATTTGGGAATGGTCCCAGGCTTGTATTACACCCAAATCACACCTAAATAACACACACCTCAGATTTGAAAATTAGCCTGGGCCAAAGCCATGCCCGGTTTTAAGTGCACTAATATTTAAATAGTATACATGTTCCCAGGGCAGTGTTGAATTCCGTGTCTTGGCTCCATTTTATTTATTAATATCAACATAGCCAGAAGGACTGCGTGACTTGCTGCAAGGTCAAGTAGCAAATATATTTTCAGAAGGGGAAAGGAACGTGAATCTCTTCAAACCCAGAATTATGCTTTAGGCATTTCAATGTGCTGTTTGCTTATCTGCTTTCACTTGCTTCAGATAAGATTAGAGTGACTTCTTCCACATTTTCTGTACTGTATTCTGCCATGTTTTTCAGCTACTTAATGGAGCTACAGCAAAGACTTTAGTCAAGCTCTTTGGGGTGTATTGAAAGAATAAGAAACAACTGAAAAGAGTTGCAGCCAGGAGAGTTTCAAATAAGTAAAAGGCAACAATTCATTACAGCAGCAGCAGAAAGGTTGTGAAATCGTCATCTTTAAAGACATTCAGAACTCAACTGGAAAACCCCTGCTTGGTGGAAGCAGGTGACATCCAGAGGTCCCTTCCCAACCATAATTGTTCTGTGACTCTGTTTAGAAATTTCCTTTGGGTTTTCTTCTCTTTAAATAAGATGAAGTGCAGCTTCCTCAGCATACTTCATGTGCTTTTAAATGATTAAAGTACGCAATAACCTTGCCTTGCGTCTCTTATCTTTCTGGCTCATACCCTAGGTCTTTTGAATGAGATGTACCCTTCCATAGCGTGAAGTTTGTTTGGTTAGTTTTTTGCTTGTTGTTTTTCTAAATACTGATTTTGAGGGAAGGGAATGAAACAGGGCATTTTTGTTTTAGTAAGTTATTGAAGTTTAGAGGGCAGTAATTGTATAGGTTCCACAAAATCTTTCTTTCCATGGCTGAAACGTGAGCTTAGCTCAGAAAGTAGATTCGTTTCACCTCTGATCCTCCCCCACCGAAACTGGTAGATAGTTTGCCATTGATTTAATTGGAAGTAGAATCCTTTCTTTTGCTTTCTGTACCTTGAACTTATTCCTTTCTTTGATTAAAGAGACAACAAGTTACAACTTGATATGCCCTATGTAGATTTAGTGGGGTTGTTCTTTGAAATTAGTCCTGAAAAGGTACATGACATAAAAGTTAAGGACCAAGATACTTAGGCTTTCATTTTTTGTATTGACTAAGATGCCTATAGTCTTTAAAAAACTTTCCAAGATCTGTTTGTATTTAAATGCCCTGTATTTAAATGCCTATCATGCTTTTAACTAGCACAGTATAGAACTTTTGAAAAACGTGCAAGTTGTTTTGTTGTTATTTTTAAGCTGGCTTGAATGATGGGGAACAGGCAGCATATCTCAATGTTCATTCTGCAGTGTGCAGTCTGGGCACACCCATACAGCTGGATCCTCATTTCCCAAAAATGCTTTTTAACAGCCCTAGGAGCTGTCCCCACAGAGCAGATCCCCCACTCTGAGCAGCATTCTACCCAGGGCAGCGTTTAAGCTGACGTGCCATCCTGTGTGCTGAGGTAAATGAACTATGGCCGTATTTACCTCAAATGGGAAAATGATAACCACGAGCAGGGAGTAGGTTTGAAAGCTATGGGGTGGTAATGTTTAAAGTGCTGTAGCAGGACTTTGCCAAAGGATCAGGATCCTTCCATCACAGGCAATATGCGTTAGTTATAGCCTTATGCTGAAAAGCTGTGCAGCCACTGAACTTGTGATGTTGTTGTAGTAGCTTCAAGGAGTAAACACTGAGGGTTTTCTGTTCTTATAATTTGGCAGAAATTAACTTTTCTTATATTAGCCAAAATAATTACTAGCTCTTTACCGCTTAAGCAGGAGGATTATTTATTTACATAGTGATAAATGGTAGGAGGAAAAGATTTAAGATCTCTTCTTCCATTAAAATATTTATCAGCAGAGCCATGACTCCATTCATTAACAGTTCATTAATTTAACATCACTTGAGTTGTTGAAGTGTTCGTGATGGAAGATGTGTTCATCTGTCTGCTCTTAACTACGCATAGATTTTTCTTGGTAAATAATTCGGAAGAAAACATTTGTGACTGGTAATCCTTATTTAAAAGGACTCTTCTTTTGGAGCAGTGTGTGCATCATGCAATGAAGAGGGGGAGTTGCTGAGACAGCACAGTTCAGACTAAGTTGACCCTTAGTTGGTAGGGTCAGTGCCCGGTTGTCAGCTAAGTACCATCCATCTGCTTGCTCCCCCCCAGCCTCCATGGGGTAGGGAGGAGAATCATAAAAAGGTAAGAACTATGGGTTGAGATAAGAACAGTTTAATAATTGAAATAAAGTAAATTTAATAATAATAAGAAGAAGAAGAATGAGACCTAACAAAAAGAGTGGGCAGTAAAACCCAGTTAAAGCAAGTGATGCACAATACAACTGCCCAGCCCATCCCTGAGCAGCAGTTGACCCCTCCCAGACAACTCCCCCCAGTTTATATACTGGCCATGACATTCTGTGATGCGGAATTTCCCTTTGGCCAGTCTGGATCAGCTGTCCTGGCTGTGCTCCCTCCCAGCTTCTTCTGCAGCTTCTCACTGACGAAGCACAGAAAACTGCAAAGTCCTTGACTTAGGGTAAGCACTACTCAGCAACACCCAAACCATCAGTGTGTTACTGACATTATTGTCATCCTGAATCCAAAATGCTGCACTGTACCAGCAACAGAGAACAAAATAGCTGTATCCTGGCTGAAACCAGGACAGTCAGTCAAAGCAAACCATGGTTTTGTCACTGTGGTGAAATAGGGTTTTAGGAGCAGAGGATGATGCTTATAGTATTTTAGGGAAAGGAGAACTCATCTGGAATCGTTTACCTGTAAAATAAGGTAAAAACCGGGAAGGCAGAGTGTAGTATTTCAGGACTTGTCCTTGGCATAGCCATTCAGGGAAGTGTGTGGCCAGCTCTGGATCCACACTTCAAGAAGAATCTCTAAAACTGTGAACTTATATCAGGGGTGATTAAAAGATCAGAAAATATGGTTTACGGGGAAAGACTTGGGAGTGCTTAATTTATTTTGTTCACTGGCAAGAAAGTTCATGGGGTAATTTGATCATAGTCCATCAATACCCTCATAGAGAACAGGAAACGGGTGAGAGAGAATTCTTCTGTCTAGCAGGGTTGTATAAAAAGAAGATCAAATGGCTGGAAATCTAACCTCTATAAATTTTGATGGGTAAAGAGGCACACAGTTTAACTGCCCTCATAATTATTTATTAGAACATTGATATTGCGGTGTGTTTTTCACCACTGGACACCTGTAAAAGAAAATTGGAGTTTTTCTACAACATGTTTTCCAGTTTCGGTACAGCTATTGAATCTGCAGCAATAATTAATTCAGGGAAGGCTGTAGTTATACAGGAATAAGGCTGGATCATCACTGTCATCCCTCTGGCCTTAAAAGCTGTGTCTTTCTGTCTTTGTCATGCTGAGAAAAGATTGTGCAGAAAAGCCCAAGGGAAGTTTAGAGGTTATATATTCATTATAGTCTGGCATATATGGAAGAAGATGTTGGCATGGTTGATTGTATTGAGCTCCCCAGGGCGTCTAAATTATATTAGCTTTCTTCATACAAATTAAGTTATTGGAGGAAAGACAAATTTTGTAATTGTGTGGCCTTAGTGCTACTTGCACTAGGCTTTCTTACTTACGTTGCCTGGTGTGTAGATCTGTTTCACATGTAGGGCATTGGAAAGAAGATTCCCAGCTGTACTTGCAATAACATGATTTTTAATTTTTATTTATTTATTTTAATGTTTATGTGTATATATCGTTAAGACCGTCTTTTAGGTGGTAGTTTTTTTCAGTGCATTTCTCCTAGTTTCTTCTCCTTTCTCCTGTACTTCTCCCAAACACTAAAATTTCTGATCTTTAAAAGGCAAGTATATTTCTTAAAGCAGAAGTACTGTAGTCTCCCTATTGGTAGCTAACATCTGTATGGTCTCTTGGGTTAAGTAATGTGTATTAATTTAGAGGAAATTAATAAAATTCCAGAAAATCAGAAGAGTTTGTGTTGTTCTTCTGTTGACTGTTTCTGGGAATGCCTTCCTCAGCTGGCATTTACTTCAGATTGGGATGAATACTCTTGAGGTATGGGATGCTGCCCAGTTACCAAAAATTACTAGTCTGCATTAGTCTCCTCCTTCTGTCTTTGAAAGCCACGTGTGGCCTGCAGGCAGTCATGCTCCTTACTGTTTTCATGGAGGCAGGTGGGCTCTGTGGCTAATTCCTTCCTTATTTTGGATCTTCTGGGTCTGAAGAAGTTGGCATGAAATTATATCCTGTTTTTCACTCTGCAAAGATGTGTGTGCATAGTGACACAGCCCCCTGCAAGGAGTGTCAGTACCCAGTGGGAAGGGAGGTCCTTGCAAGGCAGACTTCTTGCAGCAAATACCATTTATCCGTCCCCTTTCGCACCACTGGTAGGATGACAGTAGTTCTGCTATAAATAACACTTCCCTGGTGTAGGTGGTGACTCAGTAAGTACATGCTGCATTTTAAAGCAAATTATTCAGACTTATTCATCATGCTTTGCCTTTCTGTGTGACTTATGTAAGCATCTCAAAGTACTTAGAAGTTAAGTTTCATTAAAATATTCCTGAGGTAAGAAGTATAGCTGTTGCACAGAAAGATAACTCAGCCAGACTAAGTCAGTGTTTCAGTTCTCTTTATGTACTTCATGTCTTTCTGTGGAGCTGGGAATTGCTTCATGTAAAGCGTGCTTTACGCTGCGCTCTTCAGTGCTTTGAGCTGCCATGCGTGACGTGCAGGAGTCAAAGCGTAGAACATTTTGTTTAGCTCAGTAATTACTCTGGCAGTTTAACTGTTTGGTTCAGAAAATGCATGTGGTTTCTGTCATGTATACAATATGATTTTAATAGTTTGAGTGGTCTGCTTTTGCAAAAATGTGAAGAAAGTAAGCGCTGTTGTTGTTGGATTATGTTTATAAGAATTTAAATATATCCCACTTAAACCACTTCTCTCCCACAGTGTTCTCTTCACTGAGCCTCGGCCTTCTTCCTGAACGCTCAGCTACTCTCATGGTCTATGATGATGTAGTCCAGATAGTCTCAGGATTTCAAGGTATGCTGGCTTTTGGAAGCTGGAATTGAAATTTGAGGGACTCTAAACAAAAAGCCTGACAGCCCAATGCTGTCTGAACTCTGTCCTGTGAATGAGACTGGTATTCTGTGGGGAGTTCTGAGTTCCCTGAGGAATGCTTCTCTGTGGGATTGTTTTACCAAATTAATAGCTGAATTCGTCCCTAACTGCTGTGACTAGGGAATTCAAGTTACACGGTAATAAATGAGTTTGGACTCTAGTGTGCCATTTGAGAGCTAGAGATTAAATTTCTTACGCTATCTGTTGGATGTTTTTTCATCTAGCCTCATTTAACCATCCTTGAAGTAGACATTTTCTGGTGTTTTTAATGTCTAAGAATTTTCTCTGGTTTTTTGGTTGTTTTTTTTTTTTGCTTCCTAGTGTGAATCACTTAGAAATTTAGGGTGTAGAAAAACTGAAAATTTCTTGTATCTGCATTGTTGCATACCCTGTATAAACTTGCTTTTCCTGTGGACCCCTTGTGAGAGACTGCCTGCAAACCTAAATCCTACACATTGCAGCCCACTGTGTTAGGAGAATAAAGTTTGAATAACCTTTTCGTAAGGCCAAACACAGATGTTACAGCAACTGTAGTATCAGTCAGAGGAACAGCGTTTTCTGAACTGCACAGTGAAGAATAAAATGTTCATCTGACTTAGAGGTCTGACGTGAATTATTCCAATTGATGTGCTGGGTGAGGTAAGTCTGTTAGCAACAGAACAGGAGCTTTTTACCTTGAACCAGAAAGGGGACATCCTTCCTGTGGGCACTCTTATTGTGCATAAATGGTGTCTTATTCACAAGAAGTCTTATGCTTCCCATCATTTTAAGCTCTACTGGATAGTTAATAAACAAGGGAATAGTGCCCTCAATAGTATTCCAAGATAACCTTGTTCTGTCTGAGAGAATATAATACAATTATGCCTTCCTGACATATTTCTTTAGTTAGAAGCCATCCAGACACAATAGGCTTTTCATTAATGATAGCACTAGATACGACTGGAGTTGAAAACGCATTCAACAAATTAGGTAGCTGGTGGAATGCTCAGAAGGAGCTGGGGAAACAGCTGCTGTACATACATTCTGCAGTTTGAGAGCCTGACATTGTCTAATGGGGTAAATGAGATGGACGGTGAACTGTGTTACAACACAAAGGATTCCATTAGGCAAAACATGAAACATTGTTTACCAACAGTATTCCACGATCATGCTGTATTAAATACTCTTTATTTATATGCAAATGTGCTAATATTATGCAATTAACTGGAAAAAAACAGTATTTTCACGTTCATAGCTTCCTTCAAAAAAACGGGGGATGCTAAAGGACTAGAGGGACATTTAACAGCTGAGCGAGACTCATAAATATTTTCAACATAATCTTCCTTCCTTCAGTGAATTGATCCAATGTGTTAACAATATATGTAAATTAGAATAATGTAACTGGTTCTACTGGGATAGCAGAAAAAAAAACGGATAAAGGAAGAAAGTGGTACCTGGAGCATGCTAAAGACTGGGATTTGAACTTGCAGTCTTGCCCAGTAAAATCTAATTTATGGGTCCAGTCCGCATTTCTTTTCTTGGGACTTCCCTTGTGATGAAGCCTAAATGAAAGACAGCCTAGACATTGTTCCAGTATTTGAATGGAGCCTCTCTAGTCTCGATCCAAAATCCTTGTGACCTAGTTTTTCCCTGTTATTTCTCTAATTTACTTCCCAGTAACCTCACACTGTTTCAAAAGAGCTGATCAGGAGTTACCTTAGTGCAAAAATGAGAGCAAACCAGAACTCATTATACCGGGAACAGGCTGGGAACACTGGTGTTTGAAGCACCAGTCAAAGGGAAAGAAAGGCCTGTCTTGGTACACTAAGTTACCAATTGCATTTGAATAATTAAGCAAGCAACATATTATGCAGTTGAGAAGTTTGTCTGAGTCGATGCAGGCAGCTTCATTTTCATGATGGCATTACAATCCACTGCTGTGCTCTGTCAGTAATTGTGAGGGATGGCACTTGCCAACCACTGGGTCATTTCAGTTATTTAATAGCAGCACAGTGACGGGCTGAATTTCAGTGCTCAGTGAATGGAAGCTGTATGGGGACCCTCTGTCTGTCTCTGACCTATGAGCAATCAGAGCATGAATTGGTGCGACTTCAGATGTTACTTCACATAGATTAAACCTCAGATGCCGGTGTGGTGCCACATGTCACATATCCAGTGTGACAGAAGGTGCCTTACAGGGACTTGATGAGGTTACATCCTCAGGAGTGTACTGGCAAACTGGAGCTGACAGCATTTGAATCGTGGCTGATATGTTGACAAGAGGCTGTTTAAAGAAGATAAGATCCATGCTCAGCAGTCTTTACCTCATGGCACACACCATGTGGAAAGAGCTCAACATGCCTATTTTACACTTTTAATTTGCTTGGGTTTTATAAGTAAAAACTGGATTTTGTAAGTAAAACCTAGGTACCTTCAGTAATAGAAGCAATGCTAATAATCCAGTCCCAGTGATAAGTGATGAGTTGTTGAGAAATACTCTCAAGAGTCTGGTCAGCACAAGTTTCTACCACTTCCAATTCCCTCAATAAATCTATCCCCAAACGTACACCCCAGAATCGACTATGGCCTCTGGTGAAGGAGAACATTGGATTATCTTCTAGCAAGGTGGTGAGAGAAGGTGAAAGCCTTGGTAGCTGCTTCCCTCACAGGGCTTTCTCTGGAAGCTCCCAGTCTTCTGCCCCTTTGGAGTCTCTTGCCAGGTGTGGGAGACCCAACTGAGGAACTGAGGGGAGAGTCAGGGTGAGTGGCAGCTTTTGGGTAAACATCAATCTGGAGGAATTTGTTTTTCTAGGGTGTGAATTAACGACTCTGCACTGATTTATTGTCTGTGTATGCACTGTCTACAGAGGAGGCTGTTTCTTCACCCTCAAAGCTTATATCTGAGTTTGTTCCTGCGCAGGTTTCCTGCCAGGTTTGGGGCTCAGCCATAAGAAGGCTTTGTGCTGCTTGTAGGATTGAAGGAACTGAGGTTGGCTTTCTGAGTCCTCCTCATCTAGTTAAAATTTGGCAGCTCATGGCTCTCCCAGTGCTAAAACCCAACCTTTTTTTAATAGAAATCCCATAAACTACTGCATTACAGACTCAACAACAGTTACTTGGGTTTTAATTTTTAATTAGTTTGCATCTTTGGAAATAAAACGCCAGTTTTTGGCAACTTGAATAATGCATCTTAACCAGAGATGTAGACAGCAGAAAATCCTACAATTTTACATTGAACGGTTGGGGATAATCCTAATGCCAGTTTCTTTGTTTGGAAGGAGAGGGGGGTGTTCCTGTTCTGTTACTGTGGATATTTATACCCGTGGGCTCTAGGAGCCTACTCAGCAGTGCAGTCAGAGATTTCCAAAGTGCCTGAGCAGATCGGTCCCTGAGGTACAGCAAACTGCTACAGTATGGCAGAGCACACAGGAGATAAGTCCTGCCTGAGTTTGTTGCAGTCAATTTATTTAATCCTTTGTATAATTTTCCATGTAAGTCTAGAAATCAGATAAGGGAGATTTCTTCCCATTTCACACGGGTGTTGTTTAATGACTATGTTAAACACTTAAGGGTATTGCCAGTCTTGAGAGCCTGCTGTAAACACTTAAATGTTTCAGAAATTAAAAATCAAAAGCAATTGTATAGCTTTTTCTTGCAGAATTACCAAAGAAATGACAGCTAAACAACAATCAGCTCTTTGGAGGTACTTACTCCTGTACACAGACATTTTTGTTGGCCAATACAACATTTTGTTCTGTTGAGTTTTATGTTTTCTCACAGCTAGAGCTCCTGCTGGAAAATTATGCAAGAAAAGATTCCAGTCTCTAGGTTAATGACACTGGCGGTGACAAAGCTTAGGAGCAAGTCAAGCTTGTTATTCTTTCTCACAGTGCAGCTACATGTAACCTAAAAGTGCTGCCAGAGACTAATGGGGGAAAAGATGCAAAATTGTTTTGAGTTGACATCTTTGAATCACATAGTCCAATGTGAATTAAGAAGAAAACTGCTTGCCTCTTGATTTTGTGCTGTGTGGGAAGTTTTCTGCGCGTATTCAAAACGAGCTCTGGAGAATACAATAGCTTTTGATTTAAAAATTAATTTGCATGTTGTGCACACGAACTTGCAGATGGAGTCTTGCTGTGTGTTGCTAAACAGTATTAATGGTGAGTATCCTTTGAAAAAGACTATTGACTTTATAAGCTGGGATTTAAAATGAGACATGAAATGCCATAGTACATGAAACAGTCTTAAATCATGTTGCAGCAAAGACCCTTCAATTAACACCTAGTGAGCTTGAAAGAAACGCTAACACTGTACAAGAGAGAGGAAAAGAGAGAAATCTTACATGCCAAGTAATCTGGTTCTGTTTAGATGTGTTCTTTGCATGGGAAAATATGGAAAATCTTTTCACCCAAGGTTTGTCAAGTGAATCTCTTCATCCAGTGATTTCAGTAGTGACTGGTCTCAGTTCTAGAGTTAGTTTTTGTGGCCGAAGTTTTCCAAAATCTAAATACAGAAGTTACATGAGTTAATTGAGACTTCAGGTAGAATTGTCTCTTAGTAAATCATTTTAAAGAGTATAAACTACATTTATCTTGCTATTTCAAGGAAAACAAAATTGGAACAAATACGGTGAACTGGATTCTTTCCTAAGCTTTTGCATACCCTACCTCTGAACTTAGTTTTAGTTTCAGGTGTACTCATTAAAAGAGGCGTGTAATGAAAGTGGAGGGGAAACAACATAGCCAGAAAAGCTTCTGACAGTAGGCGCCTCCACAATTTTGCTGTGGAATACTTGTGGACAAATAATGGCAACTGCAAAATAAATGTAAAAATACTGGTTTTCCGTCTTTCATAATAGCCTTCTGATGTTTCTGTCCTTCTCAAGCTACTGCAATTTATAATGAAAAAAATGTAAAAGTGCTTCCATGAATATGAACACCTAAATATTCTGCCCACCTTGGATATAAAGTCACTTTTAATATTTTTAGGTGCACGGACTCAGCCACAAGTTCACTTTCAGAGAAGATCTGTGAAATTGCCAGAGAACACTAGCTACAGTGATTTGACAGCATATCTGACTGCAGCCAGTTCACCCTGGGAAGTGGACAGTTTCCCTTATTTGCAGGGATTAGATGGAAATGGAACAGGTAACCCACTTCGGTTTTGCTCTGATTTCATAGTGGTCCAGGGCTTGACTTTTGATCGTATAATTTTTTCCATTCCCCATTCCAGCAAACATTCTTTCCAATTTGGATGACGTGATGCGTTCAACTGCCCTACCAATACGCTGTTCCAGTGAGCCAGAGGGCAAGGTCTGCTATCCCTTAGGTGGGGCCACTGAATAGCAAAGATGAAAACTCCTTGGCCTTGGGAGATAAGACGAGTTGGTTACACTTTTAGTTCAGAGCTGAGTCTCCAAATGCGCTGCATGTGCACATAAAAGATGGAGATTCATGTGAAGGAACAGGAGAGAATTTAACTTGAGGATGCCATAAAATTCTTCTTCATCTTTTTTTTCTAAAAATAAATAAAATGCCTATAATATCAAGGATTTAATACTGTGTTGTTTCAATGGCTTTGTTGATACTTTTGAATGTAGCCAAAATGTGCAAATTCGTCTAGCACCAAAGAGAAAACAATGAATATTCATAGTAGAAACACAACCACTGTTAAATTCAAAGTTGTAATACATTTTTATGACTGCAACTGCCTGCTAGTCTTTTTCCACTTTTCATTCAGTCTTGAGTGAAATAATTGGTGTTTCATAGGTAAGAGAAGAATAGCAGAACCGCGATCAGAAGCCTTCAAATTCTTAAGAGGCTGGTGTGAAAAGGAGAATAATTTGTTTTCTGTGCCCGTAGTGGGTTAGAAAGGTATCAGTGGCCATGCAGTGTAGCAAGAGAGATTCAGGCTAGTGATTAGGAAAACCTTGCTATAGTGAGGATAGTTTAAGCTGTAGAATTAATTGTTGGAGGATGTTGGACAGAGTTAGTCACCTGTGAGGATGGCAGAGGCATAGCTGAGCCTGCTTTGAAGCAGCCTAAATATCCCCTTGAAGTCTCTTCCTGCTGTTTCTTAGGATGCATTTACTTGTGATGTGTTGATGTAAGTGACTTTGAATGCCAGGTCATGTGTGTAAACGGTAGCTTGCTGGCTTCCCCCTTCTTCCCTTTGTACAAATCTGTGCATCTCCTTTTCTATTACAACAAGAAAGGTGTCTGCAACCTTACTCCAGTCCTTCTGTCTGCTCCAGTGACTACATCTCATCCTATCTCACTCTGTCTCCCTGTCATTTTCCTTCTCTCATCTTCAACCTTCAGTTTTCTCCGACTTTTCATGCTCAGACTCACCAAAATCTCTTTATCTTTTCTAAAATTAAAGAATGCATTTGATCTCACTCATTTGTCTGCTTCCTCATCTCCGTTCTTTTTGTCTCTAAACCAACTGAACAACCTGCTGGCAAATGTGTGTGTCGGGTTCCTCTTTCCCAAATCTTTCCTAAGTACTCTGCAACTCAGCTTCCCATACTTGCATTTATTTAGTGATCACAGGTCTTGCCAAGGCTTCAGATGATCCCATCTCGTGGGAACTGCACAACCAGGCTGTTGTCTTTCTCCTGTTTTACCTCCTATCTATCCCCCTATAAAACAGATTAATGCAGCCTTGGGTTTTTTAGTCTTCTGTGTTCTTTCATGACAGAAACTTTTCTTCTTGAGCACAGGGACCCTGGATTTGACTTTTAGCCTTCAGGTAAAATTATGTTTTAAAAGACCAAAATGACTGGCAAAGAAATGGTGTTTAAGAGACCGAGAAGTGCCTTGTTTTCCAAATACTGTAGTATTCAGTATGGTGTAACACAGACTACAAATGTAATGTATTTTATTATGCACTACAGTAGAAGTGAAATGTCCTCTGTCTCTAGTAGAAGCCTCTCCTGATGTGGAAACATGAAACTTCAAAATCCTAAAGTTGAATTGACTTCCTTTTCTGCATCTCCAAGTGACTTGGTGAAGACTTGGCCTGGAAAACTTCTGAAAGCATAAGAAATTAGGTCAACACCTGCTGGAGATTTTTTTTATATTTCTGGTCTCAAGAGAAAAAAAATATTTTAAAATGTTAGAATTTTAAGAAAACTTAGCATTGATTTGCAGGGGAAATTTTGGAATTTGGCAGAACACTGTCTCTTCCCTCTCTCCCACCTCTCCTTCCCCCACAATTACTTCTCTGTTCTTTCACAGTTCATTTACATGTCTGTAGAGTTTTGGTGAGGTCTCTCCGTTTAGGTCCCTCAGTATTTGTCCAGAGTGACTTTATAGTAGTTTTAGCTAAAACCATTCTCTATGAGTTCAGCATTTTTCATAAAATACCACCTGGGTGTTGAATTAGTAATACAGAGCAGTGAGAATTCATTGCCTGAATCAGCATGTTGTAAACATAAAAATTTGAAGAATTTCACTGCGAGTAGTGACAAGCCTGTGTAGTGTTAGCTTATTGTTTGTATTAATCACCAGTTGGAGAGCAGGAGGATGGCTCCACAAAATCTTGTCCTTTTAGCCCAACTAAACAAAACTTTCCATCATCTGCCTCAATGGACCAAGCTGGCTAATAACCATTACTCCTCCTGCTTTTCGTGGCTGCTTGTTTCTTTATAAAGCATCGTGTCTGAACTGACAGTGAATTTTATCTGATTATTTTTAAAGCTCTTTACAGGTCACCAGATGTCAAAAATGACACAAAATAAATGAAAGCTGACATTTATCGAAGTCCATTCCCATTTAATCTGTGTGTGTCCTTATCAGTTTTATAGGATGCGAGAGTTTCATAGGCATTGATTTTAATTTGCCTTCACAACAAAAAAGAGAAACATTTTATCTTTTTAATGAGCATTAACATACTGTACAAGGTTGCAAACTGAAGAATTACTTCTTCTTGCTAGAGGTCAGTGGATTTCAGAAATTTCTTCATCTTCTAATATAAATTGTTCAGCCCAGTGCTGAGCAAAGTATTAGTGCATCTTAATTAAAAACTGTGTTTCACCATCAGAATGCCTCTTCTGGGACTGAAAAGTAACTTTTACAGATATATGCCACATCAAGACAGTAATAAAAGAAAAATACAAAACTTTCAATATCTAAAAGATGGAAAATACGAAACATTGTTTAATCCTTTATGTTAATCTAAAATCTGAAGTTAGACCTTTTTTTCCTTTAGAATTTGTATATACAAGAATGTCGTCAGGATACAATACTTGGCAAGAGGAATTTATTTCTCTGATAGCAGCCTGAGGACCTTCGTGGCCCAAGTCCTGAGATCAAACATCAATTTGACCGAAGTTATAGGTGCATGGCAGAGGCACCTGTGTATTGAATGATCAGGAATGAAGAAACAACTTTTCCCTTACCAATTCCTTTTCTCTCTCGCTGTTTTATATTCTAAGGTGTTAAGGGGACAATGCTGTGCACCACTGGAGCCTATAATACACATTTACAGATGCGTGGGTAGGCTGGCAGCCTTCCCCTACACCCTAGCTGAATTTTCAGCGCTTACTCGTCTGTTTTTAATCCGTTAGCTCTGTGTCTCTCCTACATGGCCACCTTCAACGTGCCTGTTTTCTCAGTGCTTTAATCCCTCTGTAAGGTCAGCATCTGCCCCTCTGTTCACAGGCAGTGAAGGCAGCTTGTGTGTCCCTTGCACATCAGCCGTGTAACACTGACACCCACCTGGAAATCTGGGCAAAGTGTGCATCAGACTAGATGCTTTCATAAATCAGCCACGTGTAACATTAATTCTGGTTATTTTCCACTTCTTCAGTTTGGCAATCCTGCAAAATCCAAGGAATTTGAAATTCTGAGAAGTTTTGTCACCTTTTTTTCCCTTCTCTTTACCACTTCCCCACCTCCTTTCCTGGTGATGTCTTTATTTGGTGAGCTGTTACTCAGAGACATCAAATTTAATAAAGGCCATTTCTCGAGACTTAACCAGAGTTACAAGAAGTCGTAAAGGTCTCAGTGCTTTCCCAGCATTCCCTCAAGTGTGCTCATCCTGTTGAGCACTGTCACCCGGATAGGGCTTGTTCCCGAGAGCCTCTTGGTGTGCCAGCACTGCTGGCTGTGAATGTGCTCTCACAGGCAGTGTGCAGTGTAAGGCACCAGGGTTACAGCGGGGGCGGTGCCCCATCCCTGCCATCCCTGCCAGCCAGGCATCCCTCTTCCTCCTCCCTGATTCGCCCCTCAGCAGTCAGAGCAGCTACACAGCCCGGAGCCAGCACGACAGGGGCAGCAGGGATGGTGCTCTCAGCAGCTGCCTGGGCCTGTGGGGCTCAAGCCCCTTGCAAAACTGGAAGCTCCATCTCTTCCAATTTGAACTACTTTTGCTATTGCTTTGAGCTCCAGATCTCCTCAGTTTTAAGCCTCAAGGGGTTTTTTTTTCACCTGTGTACATATATCTGGGATACTTATCCCTGTCATTGATTCATTTGGTTCAATCGTTGAAGAGTTATAATGCTTTTTAAAAGTAAGTTGTCATGAAGTAACATTCATTGGCATGCAGTTTAAACATAAAGAATAATTACTGTCCTAGATGAGAAGATAACATTGTATATGCTAATAATCCATTTAGCATGGTTTTTTTTCAGTGAAAAGCCAAAGGAAATGCAACCTGGCATTCTTAGACATGTGACCGATCATCTGTGAGGTGCCACTGTTTATTTTGGTGTTTGTTAGTTAACAACATGGGCATTTGAGGCTGTAATAAAGACTTGTAAGATAATTTTTTTTGTCATGATTATGGCTGTGTTATACAGATTTAAGATGAATTAAAATGAAAAAAAATACATGCAGGAGATTTTTCCATTGTAGTTTTTTTTGTCTTCACATTTTTCCAAAATTAAGTGGAAAATAGACCATATAAGTCTTCCTTGAATTTTGTGGCTTGGGTTTGGTTTTTTTGGCAGGGGGAGGGTCGTTTGTTGGCTGGCTGGTTGGTTGGTTTGAGGTTCTTTTGTAAGGCAGGGAGGAAGTTGCTGCTGCCATCCCCCTGAGACTTACGTTGATGCAGTACTGCGGTGTTGAACCACACAGGTATCCCTTAAATTCTGTACGTTCTGTAGTCACAGTGTTCATTCCCTCTCTCATCAGGAAACAGCACCAGGTATGACCTCACCCCTGTCACTGCCGTCAGCGTCCACCTCCTCAGCAGCGATGGGACCCCTGTCCCCGTGAACGGCCCCATCTATGTAACAGTGCCTCTGCCAGCCAACAGCAACCTGAAACACAATGCTCACGTTCCAGCATGGAGGTTTGACCAAAAATTTGGTAGGTAACATCTCATCGTGGCTCCCTACATGGCTTTTCTGTCTAAAAGAAGAGACAACTGAGTTTTACTGATCAAATAATGTGCGGTATATGTGCAAATATACTTGACTAGCACCGCGTGCCAATTTTAAGCAAAAGTTTTTGTAAATGTACCATTTTTCAATTATTAAATACTTTATTTAAAAACTTGAGAGAACTGCATTTCACCCACGGACTGAGAAGAAGAGAGACGTGTTCACTACAGCATTGAATTGGAAGGGTGTAGAAATGGAAACTTGCCTTATCTTTGCCAGCAGCCAGCTGTCTGACCTTGGGTCCCTCTCTTGGCTCGGGCTCTGTTTCCTGCCTGCCAGACAGGAAATATAGGACTGACTTCTTTTGTAAGTCACTTTGAGATTTACTGATACCGTCAGGAAAATACATGTAAATGATTTAAATAAATTCTAAAAAATAAAAATTCATTAAATATTTTGAAAGGACAGAATGACTAATTAATAAAATCTGTAAAATGCACTCAGGTTTTTGTATTACAGAATAGTATTTGCCATTGTGAACAGGCGTTTTCCCAGAAATACGTGGTTTAGGCTCTTTTTTTTATTTATTTTCTTTATTTTGTTGCTAGCTGGTACACTGTACTGGCCTTCTTTACAGCTTCGAAGTTTAAAGGACAAAGGAGTGCATAAGTCTTGTCCTGGTGATCCCCCTTCAGTTACTGCAGTTTGCCTTCTGAAGTATGAACCAGATGGTTGTTAAGAAAAAGGAGAATGGAAGGTGAGAAAGGTTGATGCTGAGAGAAAAAGGAGCCAGAAATATGTGTCTGTACAGACAATCAGTGGGGGTTTGTCCTGCAAGGCAAATGTTTTGAGCCAGTTGATGATCACACCTAGAAGTAGAGCAACGAGCATGAAAGCAGCATGTTGGAGAAAGGGAGGAAGAGAGAGGTGAAGGGGGAAATAATGGTTTTGCTTCCTTCCTGCCTCTGTTTGCTGAAAAAAGTGATGTATTTTCAAACAGCATGCCTATGAATCTTCTGTCAGAAGTTGCCTGTATTAGAGAGCAAAGCTGTACAATGTAGTGAAGAGTAAATTTGAGTATGATATAAAGTGGAATAGTAGAAAAAGAGTGCAATTAATGGATTTGGCTTTTCCCTTAACTGTGGAAATGACACTTCTCTCGTGCTGTCCTGGCAATCAGTTTCACTATTTTCTTCCTGAAACTGAATAATTCCTCTAGAAACTATTTTGTTTTCCCTTTTTAAAAAAAAAGACAGGGAAGACTGAGTCACGTTTACTTTCCCCACAAGAAGCAGTCCTTCCCCAGTCCTTCCTGTCAGCTGTGCTAGAGCTGCAGCCTGTCTCATTGCCAGTTACTCACGGCAAGTAAATGGTTCTGATTTTGATTATGGAGCTTTCTCATTTATGGCCAAATTTCCATGCCCCTGCAGTAAGGCCACAAAAACTCGCTCTTTGTATGGAATATGGGTTTTTATTTTGTTAATAAAAGAGCTAGTTACCCTATTGTGTGCAGTATATATATTAGTATAGATCAATATGGATTAGTTAATTAGCGTTGCAGGCTTGAGGCTCCCAATCTTGAGACAAGTCCAGCCTTGTTTGATTCATGACAAACTACTGGAACGCTTGTGTTATTGGGAGGAGAAGGCATGAGGACTGCTAAACAAAATGCATCTTTGTCAGGCCACTTAGCTTCACAAAGCTGTGGAGAGGAAGGTATTGAAGATGATATGCTCAGGCTCCAGCTCACACTTCAGCTGAAGTAAGCATCTTTCTGTGCAACCAAAGATGTTGAACAAAGATGCATTTTAAGCCCTGACTGCAGCATGCCAGTTCTAGGAGAATTTTGGCGACATCCCAACCAATTTAAATTAGAGTAGCTTAATTTAATAAGTAGAGCAGCCACACTATCTTTTGCAAGCTACTTTAACACCCTAAGGGCTGTCAAACTAGCCATATGTAGCATGAACATGGCGGTATCCTGTCATTCCACATCCCTGTTGTGCTTGGACTGTGAAGGGAGATGGATGGATAACGACTGGGATGGCTCCATACTGGAGAAATCCTTCGCTAGCAGATAAGTATTTGTAGCCCACTTGCACTGCCAGATCTGTGCCTTGTCAGGATAGGACCTCTGACCTTATTATTCCGATTTTGTCTTTCATTTCAGGGCTGCTTTTTTCAGTGCTGGTTATGTCTCGGTCTCTCTTTAATAGATTTCCAGTGGCTTAAATTTTCATGCTTTTATGTGAGCAGTGAGTAAATGCCACAGATAGAAATCTGTGACTGTCTTACCAGGCGCTAACACAGCACTTCTCTCTCGTGGATTAGCAGTACAGTGGATGCTTGTTCGTTCAAGCCATTGTTTTTCTTCATTAGAGTCCTTGTGGTTGTCATCATTACAGCGTGAAATATAATTGCTGCTTTAAAAAGCAGAAATACTTTTTACCTTTAGAGGACGTGGAGAAGTGGCAGAAATACTACAGATACGTTTTAATCCTTAGTATCTCATACGTTTTGCTGAGCTCATGATGAACTAATATGAACCCAGAGGCATCTGACTGGAAATGCAGAGATTTTCATAGTTTCCACAAAAATAAGGCGTATTTGCATCTTATGGGAGCCAAAAATAACTAATGGCTTTTTAGGATGTTTACCGTAAACAATCTGTATTTTCATGACCATGCTTTCTCTCCTTGGGAGGGAAGCGGGAGAAGCAGCGTAGTCTGCTTAAGGCTGAGAGTGGCTCCACTGACACTGATGAAACAAGCAGCCAGAAAAAACAGGCTGACATCAAAATAAGACAATCTGCTGCATCTATTTCATACTGTTCCAAATGAGATTTTTCATTATGAAACAAACCTACTGCCTTGTGTGCACAGCAAGCAAATTAAAGCAATAATACCATTTTGAATAGTTAATAAAATGAACATCAGCTGTCAATGCCCTGGAGTTGTTTTAAGGGTAAACGAACACATGTAACCTTGTTCTTGTGTTGGTCCACCACCGTTTCCTGCAGCATTTCTGGGTGTTGGCAGTAATAAACACAGATGCATTGATGTTGCATGCTAAAATGCAACTTAATTGCTCCATGCTGTGGACGTACCCATGTCTTACGTTTCACACTGCTGTGGGATGGTGGTTTTATTTCACGGTATGCACTTAAAAGGTTTGAACATAGAGACAGGGATTCTCATTTCTAGAATCAGGAGTGCTCAGTGCAGTGGTTTTCTGGGGTTTAGCGAGTACCATGTTGTATTTATCAAAATCTGAGGGGGCTGAAAAACTTTTTTTTCTTTATCCGTAAACAGATGGTTGGGATCATGACTTCTTCCGTGTCTATTTGCCTTGATGTCAGTAGGATTTACAGCAGTATAATTAATCTCTCTATTCTTGGACACCAAATTTCTGTTCAAAACTTCTTTCTGGCCTTGTCCTCTTCAGTCAGAAATACCACAGATCCCAGTAGAAATGAAACTTTCTGCCTTCTGTGTCATCTCCAGCTCCCACCAGCTGGACTGAATAACACAGCACTTGCTCAGCTGTATTTTCTTCGGCCCCCATTTAAATGGTTTATGTTTTATGTTAAGGTGTCTGGTTTTCATTGGATTCAGTGAGCAAAACTGTAAGTCCAGCATTCTCCATTTTAAGTCCTCAGTTTCATTCCACGTGGTACGAAGGCATTATGTTGCACCTAGACCTCTAGATCCACATCTGGAGCAGTATGAAGGACTTTAAAATATTAACAAATATTCCAGTGTGCATAATATGAAAATGAGATTTATTAATACGATGCATCTGAATTAATCAACAGGAAAGTATTTTCAACACCGTTTTCAGTTGTGTGGCAATGGACTCTGGAGTGGAAGGGTTAAACCTTTGCCCTTTTGTTCGTCCTCCTTAAAATGTGTTATTTCTTGTGCACTACATGTAAATGAAGTTCAGAATACCGTGTCTCTGTTCTTCCTTCTCCCCAAACACTCGGTGTGCATCTTGGACGTGACCTTGATGTGTTTAAGTGACTGGCTTCTTTGCAGAGGAGGATGTTTCCCCAGTGCCTGAAATTTCAACCATGTGTTCGTGTAAAGTGATGGCAGAATATAAAGAAGAGTATCTCGGGGAACTCTTTGTAACTTTATAAAATACAGTAGTTTATGTACTCTGTTGTTCTTGGTTGGTGCTTTCTGACTGCATTTAATGCCATAATAGATTTCTAAATGCATTCAAAAGTCTGGTACTTGTTTTTTCTGGGTGACGTTCTGTCGTCAGTGGTAAAACTTGTATTGATTTTTGTAGAACCAGAATTTCCAGATGTTCCTTCCTCAGCAAAATCCAGATAATGGTTTCTGTGCTCAAAAGAAGTCATGAGGATATACTTATGTGTAAGCAGTATTGGTGCCTACTTAAACTTGACTGCAGTTTCACAGAGGTGAAAAGATGCTTTGTTTTTGTTCATAGTGTTTATAGGGAGAGAGCGACAGCTACTGTCAGGCAGAAAATGTAAGCAGATTACTCTACATCTACCTGTCTAGTTTACTGTGCATTGTTTGCAAATAAGACGATTTATAAAAGTCTCCAATTTAAGCTTCCCATATGGTAGCAGTGGTAATCCGCCTAAAGAAAAAACTGTCTTATAGTTTAAACATAAAACGTGTTTGTTTTCGTTGTGAATTGGATTAATTTCTGATTGTCACCACATTCATAACCCTGTGTGACTGACAGAAAATAATCATTTAACAGAAACGTTCACAGCCTGTCACTTGGTCTGACACTGGGTGTGAGTGTGTGCCTCTGACCTTGGAGAGGTGGCCTGCATTTGGGCTGCATGCAGCTGCACACACGGCCTGGGACTTCGTGCACTTCTCCATGAAGGGCATTTTCTGTGCATGAGAAATGGATGTACTCAGGAAATCACATTCCTCGCCCCCAGAAGTTTGAGCTTAGTATAATCATATCCAGAACACGTGGTTCTAGACCAGATTCAGTGGTGATATGGAGATTGGTGTGCAAAGGTGAAAACCATGAAGGTTAAGCCATTTCTGTAGTTTAAAAATTCCTTGACTATTTGATTTAGACTTCCTTTTTAATCTCAGCTGGAAAGCTTAAATTATTCTTAAAGACTAAATACACTAAGGAATACAGGTTCTTAACTAACTGCTCTCAAAGAATTTCATATTTTGTGTGTTGCCATAGAAATGGCAGCTACCAAGCCCAGCTTTTTACCATGTACAATGTCTACATAATAGGTGCAGATACAATTTCAGAGTATTAGACAGACTGCAGCATTGAAAGGAAAAGCAGCTCTTCCTCGGATGCTTCACAGTGTAGCTCACTGAGGTATGTTCTCATTATCATGGTTCCTCTGGAGAGGATCACAGGAGACAGTTGTGCTTATTTACCAATGTGTGTTTTCAAAATGGATGTTGTGGCTTACTCGGATGAAAGTGAATGAACGGATTGTTAAATCCTCTGCCCACCTCGTACACCATCTCAGCTGCAGTTACAGCCAAGCAGATGAGGTATGGCATGGTGGTGGTGCTTAAGGGGACACCGAAGGAATCAGGTTGGTGCCAAAGTGTAGTGATCTTTGTGCAAATAATCTACTAATATGTAGTCAAGGAAAGAAAACTGGAAACAAATCCCTGGCTTCTGGGAGCAGGTTTTAATAATGTAATATCATGTAGATGGCCCTGTAGCTCCACCTATAGAAGCCATGGCAGGAGAAGGTGGGAAGAGGCAGGCATCAACACTTCAGAAGTGGAGCAAAGACCTTTGTGCTTGTGCAGCTGCCTAAGTTGAAGAGGACCTGGAGATTGGTGGGAATCCAGGCAGGAGTGGGAAGTGCCTGGAGGGGGCTGGAAGAGGCTGAGAAGGACCTGGGAACTCCTTCCTCTGCAGCCTTGCAATGTTAGATCAAACCCCAGTGTGCCTCTTCTTCCACTTCCAGTTTGAAAAATAGAACCTGAATGTGAGTATGATGTGAGGCTGAAGGAAGGAAAAGGCATGCAGTGTTTTGTGCATGTGCTTTTATTTATTACTTGTTCTAATAATTTTGTCAGTAACTGACTAAATATGATTAATAATGTGGTAAAGCAAATTCTAAAGGCAGTATCTTTCACGTATACCGGTAACTAGGGATGGTGGTCCAGCAGGCATAACTAAGCTTTTCCTTTCGAAATATAATTATTAACCAGTAATTATGTATGGAAGTCATTGTCTTTAATGAGTCCCTTCTGTTCTGGCATTCTGGAAGGAAATCGGGGGGACCAAAGCAATGCAAGCAGTTCTGTGTACAACGTGCCCTGCCTTCTGCCCAGATATAATTAAGGTTATTGAATAAGGAAAACTGGTGTGTTCTTTTGTTAAACACTTGACAGGTGATTTAAGGGGAAAAATGAGAAGAGATGGAAAAACCCACAGAGCTTCTCAGACACAAACGATAAATTGAACCCTTAGATTTCCTTGCCAAAATCTTCAAGGTGTGATGGTAAAAGCATTTGCCTTTTAGTTCACGAAATAATGGTGGTGCTGCTAGAACAGGAGCAGGATTTATCCCTGGAAGGGTTGTGTAACAAATTCTGTAAGAGTGGAAGAATAATGATGGTATGGGCTCTCAGAGCAGGGACGTTTATTTTTTGATGTTGCCTAGCAACCCTGAAAACAAAATTGTAATATTAACTTAAATACTATGAATTTTTAAACCCGTGTGTATTGGGGGGAAGGCGAGGAGGAGAGTAAGCTCCGCCAATATTCAGGAAGGAATTTTCAACTTCCATTTCAAGCTTTTAGCTTTTTAGAAAATGCACAAAAATGAAACCAAAAATCCCACCCCTGTCTAGTAAAACTTCCCCTCCTGATGCAGATTAGAGGTGATTTTCAATTGGAGGAAGAAATCTGATAAGCAGCTTTCAACTGGTAGGATGAAAAGCTACAATTTATGTATGTCATAACGTGCTTTAGGAAGTTATTTTCACAAACTTGCCCTTGATTAACTCTTCATAATAACGCTGCTATTTGCAGTGTCTGAATCAATTACTTGTAGAAGCACTTTTAGTATGTTTTGAATATCCTTTGCTGTCCTACCCTGTCTCATAACAACCTGCCTCATTCCTTTTGACACATATATCTCTGTTTAACCGTGAATCTCTGCCTAAGCAGGACAATCTTACAAGACATCGTAGACAGCACAAAAGAGATCCATGCTGAAAGAAAAGCACTTCTTATTAAGGAATATTTATTTAAAACATCTATGCTATTAAGCAGTACGGTTAAAAGTACCTTTCTTTTCTTTCCAAAGCTCTTTTGTCTAGGGAAGATAATCTTGTGAATAAAAATAAATTCATATAATGGGATTATGTTTAATTTGTTCTCTGACTAATTAAATCCTCTTATTTGTCAAACCTATTGGATGGAAATAATTCACGTTGTAAATAACACAGTTTTGGTTCTCTGCTTGAGTGGGATTGGATGATCCTCTCGCCAGTTAAAAGAAACAAAATGAAAAGCAAACAGTATTTGATCAATGGAAGAATTTTCTACCAAAAACCCACATGTAAAAGTAATTTATGGAAATAAACCACCATAGCGACCATACATTTAAATGCAAGCAATATTTAGGCTTTATGACTGTCCTTGGGGAAAGCTGCTGGCTGCAGCACACTCCTCTGACAGTCATTTACCAGAACTATTTTGGTCAGTGATAGAAAGAACACACAGTCAAAGTCAGCAGAAGTCCCTGCAGCAGTGGTGATCTGGAAGGCTCTGAAATGGTCAGCCTGGGAAGTTAAACCTGAGGCAAGCAGCCTTGTACATCCTCGTAGAGAGCCCAGCTCTGTGCTGGGGTGCCAGCGAGCGAACTCCCCTCGCAGTCAGATCACAAGGGGGGAGGTTGTCTCCCCTCTTCTTGGCTGTAGCGAGAGTCCCAGGCATCTCTCCCTAGAGCAGATGGTGGTGTGGGGCACTCCTGCCTCACCTAGGCCAGTGGGAAGTTTGCCATTTGCTTGAGCTGGAGCAGCATGGGGTTGTCAGCATGCACAGTCACACGTGGAAGCCAGAGGGATGTACAAGTCCCTGGATTCCACTACAGATCAGTTTAAAATCATAAAGTCTAGCTTTAAAATATGGAAGCAGTGTCTTACTCCGAGGCATCATGTAGACTCAGAGGTATCTAGACAATGGAAGCAGATCCACTCGTGCTGCCTGGTTCCAGCAAGCTGTCACATCGGATAGTTGGTGTCTTTGAAGACAACAGGACGTCTCTTTTCTGGGCAAACCAGCCATACCTGCAGTGCCCTGACGGTGCAGGGGGATGGTCTAGAATAGCTGTTCTTCAGTGGCTTCTCTGCAATAGCTGCCCATCTGGGCACTCTCCTTGCTGAAAGTGCCATCTTTCAGTCTGATTCAGAAGTAAACCAAATTAAATTACAGAAAGGTGTTGTTTGATGCTGAATGTGTCTTGAAATAAGGATTTCATGTGCAAACCTTTTGCCGTTAAATCTGCTCATGATAAAAGCCCCCTCTAACCCCTGTTGGCAAGTCCTAAAAGCTGCCTAAGATAAATAAACATGTTCATTTATTTACTGCAAAGTATTAAGATGCTTTTCTCTAGCAGAATTTATTTCTCCCGCTCTGCTGAAGTCTTGATCTTCTCTGATATTTTTGCAGTCAGATGGACATCAGCTTTCTTTATCTGATCATTTTTTGATTTGAGTATCTTTAAAGTACTGTCATTTTTATATTCTTTGCCATGTTCTCTTAGCTTGCTTTTGATTTCCCTATATGGAAGAGTGATGAGTAGATGCTTCATAAGCTTTTTAAGAAAGAATGAAGAGTAAATTTGTTAAATTATATAATTTATTCCAAAAAGTCGTAACAGGCAGTATAATTTTGGTGAGAAAAGCGTTAAACATCTAGGTTCTCCCCGTGCTGTTAGTTGGAGCCAGGAGACAGCTCCCCTGACTTGAATCTTGGATGAGCCTGTTGGCTCCACTGAGCAGTAAGAGAGGAAAAAGAGGAAGAGAAATGTAAAAATGATCCATAAGCAAGAATGTCTCTATATATAGAAGTTTTCCATGAAGCACCAGACAGTCTTTAAGAATTAATGGTGAATTGGCCCAAATCATGCAGTGCTTACAAACTATACTGCGCTTGCTGTTTCTGCTCCAAAGAGGCAATCACAAGTTTTCTTTGGAACTACAGAGTCTTGAACAAAAATGATCACTTCCATTACATCCAGCTCTTTTTACTGGTTTGGGGTTTTTTTTAATAATCCCGTATTGCTTGTTACTTAACAATTATTACAAATCAAGCATAAATATTAATAAGCAGTGAAGCTCATTGATTTTGCTGAATCGGGTGGGGGGAAGAAGTAGATGTTATAGGATATTCAGAGAATAACAAATTAAATTATTAGAACGCAGCATACAGAGAGGTAAGACCTCTCTTCTCTTCTAAATCCTCCTGCTTAGTTCTGCAGTTGTAATCCTGACAACACAGAAAGAATGAATGCTGCTTGCTCTTCTTCCATTTGCAGGCTACTGCTTAGGAACAGATAGAAAAATGGACAAAGTTCTTTACTCGCTGCCCCAGTCTCGTCCTTTGCTTACAGCAGCAAGTATGTAAGGACACAGAGGATAATTAGCTTCACTTTTAGAACAGGAAAACATCTTGTTTTCCACTCCGAGGAGGAATCTGAGGCAGGATAGGGAATTCATTCTCAAGGCTGCACAGCAATGAGCTCTCGGTCACGTAAGGCAGTGTGAAATGGTAGGAGCACAGCCAGTCTGCAGTTGGGTTTTGCTCAATAGAAGGTCCAACATTAGTCACTACAGCAAGGCATTGCATGTAAGGAGCTACAAGAACACTGCTTGTTTAATGATACTTGAAAAGCAACCGGGGAATTAGAACCTATAAAGGATGAAATATGAGAGAGACCTGGAAATGCTGATGGATTTGCAGAATACAGGAGGTATGTCAGTTCCCTCCAGTAACACTAGGTTGGCTTTCAGCTGTTTGATCACAAAAGAAGCAATACAAGACTTTGTGTTTCAGCTGTTTCCACTCAAAACCTGTTTTGTTGCTGCTGTTGTGAAGGATGGAGTTCTTTAATTTCTTCATCCCACGATGTGGGAGAATGCTCTGTTTTATTAGTGGACTATTGGTAAGAGATGGTGAAAGAGGCAAATTTAGCACCAAAGTTTTGGACGATGAAAGTGTTAAAAAAGGGCTGACAATGAGATTGTGTACTCATGGTTCACAGGAACCCACACTTGGTGTCATCCTGATGAAGGAACTTTGGACAGTGCCATTTAAGAAGGAACTATTTTCTGTCGTAATACACCAATTTGTAGGGTATGGTCAACAAAGGCTGCATCACTTCTGTTTAAAGATGACCAATATTGGATATATCTCTCATGCATTTGAAATTCTTAACTATCCATAACAGAGAGAGAGAATTACATTTTTCCTTAGTTTATACAGACCAGCACATTGCCTGGAGCATGTCCACTGGTTAGCAAGAACGGGTGAACTAGGTGAGCAGCAGACAAGTGTGAAACCTGACTGAGGCTTGTGCACCAGACTCTTGTTTGCTTCCATTGCAAACAAGGGATTCCTGTTGTTGCTAAAATATGAGCAATCTGAGCTGCTGCTCGTTTGGCAGGACGGCAGCAGAGCTCTGCTCGCAGCGATAAGCCCGCAGCCTCTCTGAGCTTCTTGATCGCTGCATTATGCAGAGTATTAGTGAGCAAAAGGCTTTTCGGGAGGCAGCGGGAGGACTGCGTCCTTTGGCATGCAGCATCATGTGGGTAAGGCATGCTGGACAAAAGTTCCCCCTAGTGAGGGAATCGGTAATAGCTTCTGTTCCAGGAGGCAGCTGGAGAAATAGACATTGAAGATAGTGAAACTTTGCTAAATTACATACGTCTGCGTTCTGCTTGTGTGTGAATTTAAAGGGCTTAGAGATGGTAAGAAAAGTATGGGAAACATGATGTATTCATCACCCAGGTCCTTCCTTTTTTTTTTAATCAGCACTTTATATCACTGTTAAAGTTTTATTTGACATTGTTGTGTATTTGAATAGTTGGTGCTTATTCTCATCATCCAAATCTTGCCAAAAAAGAAAAATGACAAGGTTCAAGGTTACAGAATTTTTACCAAATGGCATTTTAGAGACAAGGTAAAAGCAATTTGTGACCCTAAGGACTATTTTTCACCTTCAAGGCTACTAGTATGACATCCTCCCTGCAAGTGCATGGATAGAGAATCTGAAGGGTTAGTGGCCATATTAGTGGAGAAAAAGAACTCTACTTTTCCTAGTTTTTCCAGAAAATTCACACATAACTGCGGACAATTCCATTCTGTTTTTCCTGAAAATGTTTGCCTAAGAGGGGCAAATGAGTGGCTGCATCAAGGTGTTCTGCTGCAACAGTTACAGATGCCACGTATGCAAATCTGTGTACACAGATTTTGGTCCTTTTAGTACTGTAAATCAAAATTACTTGTGTGACTTTCATTATGAAATAACAGATTATTGCTACCATCTACAGACTGAAATGATACTTGGAAAAGTGATAATTACATCAGCAATTCCTTTTCCCTGTTGCCCACAAATTCAGTTTGGTTGCAAATACAGTTGACATCTGGCAGTCGTAGTCACTTCGATCTGGAAATCCTCTCAACCATGTATTTTTCTAAACCTTTCACTGTATTCAGATGGATTTATTATTAGCCTAAGATGTTGGTCTTCAATAGGAAAAAACAGTAGTAGGGAGGAAACAAATACTCAGAAAAGCCATTCTTATGTGTAGAGGGTTTGCACAGATGGATAATCTAAGGAACACAGAAGAAGTCATCAGGATCTTGGATGCATTATAAAAACAACAAACCCAGCCCCAGCACCTCTTCTGTGTGTTCTGTACTCACTGCTGAGTGTTCAGATGACTGTCATCCTAAATGCTCTTGCTTAGTCCTGAGTGACATCTGATGAAAAGCACCATTTTGGGAATCACAAGGAGTAGACTTATTTAAAGGAACAGGAATCACAAGTACATGATGCAGCTTGCCTTTCAAGTGAGCATTTGAAGCTGAGTAAGGGAAATACAGCATTCTTCCCCCTTCTGCACAGAAATAGAGAACTGCACTACAAAAATGCAGAAGGGTTTATCCCTTCTCTGTACACAGATCAGCATCCTGGTAGTGGCCACCAAAATATGTGAAGAACCTCCTTAAGGAGGCCATGCCCTCTGTTGTGGCCTCTCAGTGATTGCTCTCCATGTCGAGGCCAGCAATTCTGTGTTTCATTCAATGAGGATGAATACAGGAACAGTCTGCAAG
This sequence comes from Mohoua ochrocephala, assembly GCA_013398855.1. Taxonomy (NCBI): domain Eukaryota; kingdom Metazoa; phylum Chordata; class Aves; order Passeriformes; family Acanthizidae; genus Mohoua; species Mohoua ochrocephala. The sequence continues at coordinate 13,987 of VZTA01021328.1, read as the reverse complement.
CCATTCTGGGCATTTGTTACATCAGAAACTAAGTTGATTTTTTCCTGTTACAGCCCCAGAATCAGAGGTCTTAATGAATTTTAAAAAGGCATTCAGCTGGTTCAGTTGTAAAGGTTTTCATAACCCAACTCTTGGAATAAAATTAATCTTCAGGAAGTAGCACAGCTCTCAACTAGTGCAGATTGTCAATCTGGACTACTCAAGAGTTACGTGAACTTAAACACATTGCTTTAAAATTGTTAGTCTTACTTATTTTGAAATTATCATTTCATAATTCTAAAAAAAATCTATTTTGTTTCCTTTGAGAAACATGTTTTTAAAAACTCATCATCTGTTACCAAACAGTATTCCTGTGAGTATTATACAGATGCTGAATGATTAACGAAGTTAATCAAAGTGATGGTGTGATGTAATTCTAGTCACTGGCAGTAAGCTTGCTTTCTGTATGGGAAAACTATTTTGAGGAAACATTTTCCTCTGTCTTCTAGAAGTTGACTTCCAGGGCTGGTAGAAAGGTGATGTGTAGAACTCACATGGGGTCTGAGAGATGTGATGTCTCTTGAATGACATTTTTAAAGTGGGCTGTCTACATATAATCAGCTTCAGGAATATACACCTTCAAAAATAGGGGAATCTAATGTGATAATAAATGTTTTCTTTTAACAGGCTTTGAAGATCTACTAGTTTTATTTAATCTTAAAGGTTTTGGATTTGAGTTCTTTTTGCTTCTGAGAAAGCCATGGGGATGACTGCTTGTGGGAGCTCTCAAATGCCAGTGACCAGAAGGCACAGCTTCCCACTTCACAGCAACACACACGGTCCCTACTGCACATTGATAGGCTTTGTTACTGCTTCATTTTCCTCCTGTTTGCAGAGAAATGTGTGAGTATCTGTAACATCTTCCTACCATTTTTACAGGGACATGGCTGAAGAGTAGTTTGGGCATTGTACAACAAGAAGGAAATCAGTTGACTTGGACTTACATTGCACCTCAGCTGGGCTACTGGGTTGCAGCTATGTCACCTACTATCCCAGGTAAGAATTGGATTTTATTGATATTTGCAGCACTGGGTAATTATTTATTCATATATAATGTTTATATTTTTCAGAATGACCTCAACTGAGATGCCACAGCTTGATCAATAATGGATTATTAGAAAACAGAAATCTGAAAGTAAAGGGCTAAAATCTTTTCGGGATTGTGTGGGGCAACCCTGATGCTCAAAATATCCGCATCATTTCAATGGGGAACTTGTTTAAGTGTTCCTGCTTTGATGCGTTTATGTCACCACTGCCTGGTAGAGCCATTGCTAAAAAATGAGGGGAGTCATAGCATCAATGTGTTGGTGTTCCAACAGGTAGAAACACAGGTGCTGTGAAGTTTTGTACAGAAGCTCACAGAGATACAGATTTACCTAAAACCAGCATTATCCTGGGTTAGACACTGATGGATGGATGGATGGATGGATGGACGGACTGATTGACACTTTCTTCCTTTTGCACTGAAGATGCCCATTTTGCCCTGAGTTATGCTGTGCATCATCTTGGTGACTGATGAATTTACACTGCGAATAACTTAGCTTAGAAGTTCTAGGGGGTGTAATAGAGTGGCATTGGTACAGAGGTGACTGGGTGCCATCTGCAAATCTCTTGGCCTAACTGTGCAAAATGGCTTTGAACTAGGCCTTAATTACATGTGCTTTTGTGTCTTTGGAGATTATTAATGCTGCAGCTTCTGCTTCATTTTTTTCTGCCTGTGGCTGCTTCAGATTTCTTGGTATTAGTTCTTCAGCCACCAATAATCTGAGATACCTCTGTGCATAAAAGAGCCAATCAATCAATCAAAAAAAAAAACAACCCAGAACTCCTTACAGATTTTCTGTATTAGGTTTTCCAGCTGAAAACCTAATCCAGTAGAAATGGAAACATGCTTGCCTTGGCTGTGCAAGCTCAATAAACTACATATAGCCAACAAAACAAACTCTTACACGAGGACAGGTTTTAAAGTCTACTCATACATATCATGAAGTTGTTTCATAATATGCAAGGTTTTTATTTGAGGTTTTATTAAATGATAGATATTAAATGCTGGGATAGTCAGCTGATTCATTGCTGAACAGACTTTAGAGGCAGGTGCAGATCTGAATAAGCCATCATATTAAATTTAACGGAATTTTACAAAATAATTGTACTTGAAGAAAAAGCAACTGCTCTGAGCCAGACGTTTCCCAGTACAGCTCTGTCCTCGATTGCAAGGAAGTTACACTAGCCATGAAATTGTGCTTGTAACAAGGGCTATAACTCTTAACAGGAGAAGGTTTATTTGTCCTTGTGATTTAACTTGTATGGCAGAGTTTCTACTTGTATTTTACTTTTCCTTCCCTCTAGGGCTAGATCTGAGTTCCTAAAACTTTGTTGCAATGGGAACAGCATTTTCATGAAAAATGCAAGTGATTTATCTTGTCTTCTTCTTGCTTAATGTCCTGAAGCAACAGTAACAATCAATTATGTAAAGGTAGTGGTGGGACAGAATGTATAAATATTTAGATTTCCCAAATGCAATATAATTTATGTTACTTTTAATGAGTTAATGTATTTTTGCATATTTTATCACCTAATTGAATCTATTTGATTTCTTATCTCAAAAATGAGCTCTGTTTTCCTTGCAGTGGCTCTACAGACCACTCAAGATCCACAGATGAGGTTTTGCAAACCTTGTGACCTAGAACTTTTAAGCTGGCCAAGCTTGCTGTCCTTCCCAGTACATGCATGTTAGTTTGCCAGCTGGTGCTGTACCTCCTTGCCTGCACATGAAAATTTGAGCTCTTTATTTCAAAATTATCATAAGGATTTTACAAACCAACAGGGTCACACATGCATAATTGTGAACAGATGTTGTCCACATATGTGCATTCCTTTGTGTGTTAGAACATTTACTGAGCATTATTTAAACCTGGAGTTACAACACTGTTTCACTAGTGGCCTGTTTTTTAAAGCTACTGAAGATCTGCTTGGCTTGGCTTGATCTAGACTTCAGAGCACCAGCACATCCTCCCTCCAGCGAATCCTGTACTGCAGTGTCTGCACTGTCTGGTGTGAAGCGCCACAGATGCTAAAGAGCAGTTGTTGCCCACCCTGTTGCTTTGTGCATCACAGTGCTGGGAGATGCTGGGATGGATTTTCTCCAGTGGTGAGAGCTTTAGGACCTGGAAGGCAGCGTTCACTGATGCATGCTTCCACTGAAGCTAACAGTTTTTCCGCAGAATAAGCTGCTTGGACTTGCAGTCGTGAAAACCAGCACATGCTTCCTCCACAACTTGCTCCCTTCTCCAGAGATGGTCTGCTCAGTAGGCACTAGGGCTCTGAGCAGCAGTGTTGCTTAGCAACACTGATAATAAGGGAAGGTGTCCCTCTCCTCCTTTGACTGTTGTTCCTCTTCCTGTTTGCAGGTTATTACAGGTCTAAATTCTCTTTTCTGGCCTTCCAGGTCCCGTTGTAACACACGACATTACCAGCTATCACACAATGTTTCTTTTGGCAATTTTAGGAGGGATGGCTCTCATACTTCTAGTCTTGCTGTGTCTGCTTTTGTATTACTGCAGGTAAGATTCACCATCCTGGTTCCTTAGCTCATGTTGAAAACACAAGCTTTTTTGTGCTTATGAAATTAAAAACTTTTGTATTGAAACATTTTTACTTTGAGGGGGGAAAAAAGGCAAGCAAACACTTGAGAAAGAAAGAAACAGTAAGATCAAATTTCCTGTGTTCCTGGTTACACGCAGCATATAAATCCCTGCCTTTGTTAAGATGGTAGTTGAGTGAATCCCACACATCTGTACCTGTGTTCTCCATGTAACTTCCTATCAAACATGGGCATAGGTTCAAGATCTCTGTCATTGTACCTGTTAAGCAATTGCAAATGATCTTTCTATTAGTAGTGTGTTAAAATGAATGTTAAACTTGTATCAGCAAGTGCCTACTAATGAGTGATTTTATATTTGCCTTCGCCAGACATTTACTCCAATTTGTAATTGGTACTTGAGATATTTCCCAATTGACATTAGTTATTCTTTAATTTTATCTTTGCTGCTGGGATAAGCTTTTCATTTTTAGATTATGTAATAAAAGCTCAATTCCCCCAATACTAATCACTGCTTAAAAATCTTCTGTTAAGACACACTTGCTTCTCTTGTTTTTGTGTACAACAGTCATAAGTTTATAACTTCTTTTGTTACTGGCTTTTGTAGAAGAAAATGTCTAAGACCACGTCAACATCATAAGAAACTGCAACTTTCGACAGCACTGGACACTTCCAAGAAGGATCAAGCAACCTCAATGTCCCATATAAACTTAATATTTTCACGTCGTGAGTCAGAATTTCCAGGTGGATTGTCCGTTGCTAGCAATGGACATGCTGAAAACTCAGGGGCAAAGGAATTAATCAGTGCTGTCCACATGGAGATGGTATCACCTACTGGGGAAGCAGATATGCATACACCTATGCTCAAACACTCTTTCAGTACTTCCCAGGAGTTTAGCTCCCGAGAGGAACTGCTCTCTGACAAGGAGAAAGACAAGAGCAGAATTTCCTTGGATGACCTGACTCCCAGCGGGTCTCTAAGAAAAGACTACCACAAATCAGCAGATAGTTTTCCTCTAAAGACGAGAAAGTCTACAGAAACAGCTGAAGGCTATGAGTCCCCTATCAAAGATGAGTATAGGAGAAGTTACAATGCTATGCTCTCTCAGCCTTTATTTGAAAAGCAAGAGAGAGAAACTCAAGTATCTATGAACCATATTGCTACTGGAAGTAAATACAATATTCAGGAACAAATATACCCCACACCTTCAGCCCCTGAGAAAGAGCTGCTGGACTGCAGACCTACTGATTGTATGATGTCTCGTTCAGTTGATCACCTTGAAAGACCTACATCTTTCCCTCGACCAGGTCAGCTAATCTGCTGCAATTCTGTTGACCAAGTCAATGACAGTGTTTACAGAAAGGTTTTGCCTGCACTGGTCATCCCAGGTCATTACATGAAGCTGCCCGGAGAACACCCCTTTGTTAGCCAGCCCCTGGTTGTCCCAGCTGACCAGCAGATTGATATAGAAAGACTTCAGGCTGAGCTTCCTAACCCTCACGCACGGCTCTTCCCACACCCCGCCCAGCAGCTGCAGCCCCAGCAGCTGGCATCCCAAGCAATATCTCAGCAGCATTTGCAAGATGCAGGTGCAGCTGAGTGGAGTCAGCAGAATGCTTCCATGTCTGAATCTATTTCCATTCCTGCCTCTCTTAACGATGCATCCCTGGCTCAAATGAATAGCGAAGTGCAGCTTCTTACAGAAAAGGCTTTGATGGAATTGGGAGGTGGAAAGCCATTGCCTCATCCTCGAGCATGGTTTGTTTCTCTAGACGGGCGTTCAAATGCTCACGTTAGACATTCATACATTGATCTCCAAAGAGCTGGTAGGAATGGGAGTAACGACGCCAGTTTGGACTCTGGTGTTGACATGAATGAACCGAAATCTGCCCGAAAGGGAAGAGGAGATCACTTGTCTGCACCACAGAGTCACCCCCCGGTGCAGGAGCACCAGCAGAGGGAGCGGAAGGTTTCAGATAGCACAGCTTACACACAGCTCGTGTACTTGGATGATATGGACCAAAGTGGCAGCGAGTGTGGAACAGCAGTTTGCAGCCCTGAGGACAATGCTCTCCGATGCCTCCTAGAAGGCACCAGTAAGAGAAGTGGTGTGCAGCTGCCCAGCCTGCAGGAGGAAACCAGAACTGTGGATACCAAACCAGAGCCATTAACTAGTCCTGAACATGGAACATCTGTTCAAGATGATGATGATGAAGACGAGGAGGATGAGGAAGATGACCAAGGTGAAGATAAGAAGAGTCCTTGGCAGAAACGAGAGGAAAGACCACTAATGACTTTCAACCTAAAGTGAGCTATTGTGAAAATCCACCCTTCAGTGGAGTATAAAATTGCCAAATATCCTTTCTGTGGAAGTGCTTGATATTTTTTTTTTCTTTTCTTCTTCTTTTTTTTTTTTTATGTTGTGGAGAGAAAAGAGAAAAACAAACTGTGGTGAGCAACATTTGAAAGAACTTAAATGCATTACTGTGTAAATGTTAGAAAAGAATTAAAATCATTCCTCTGATTTAACAGCTGCCTCCAGTGAGATAGCTGAACAAAGAGTGTGATTGTTATTCCATATACTTGATATTGGTCATCCAGGATGTTGAAAATACTGACAAATTGTTTTGGTTGGTTTATGACCTCAATCTCCTTATGAATGGGAGCTGGTAAAGCTTTTGTTTTGTAGGCCAATTTTATGTTGATAATGCTACTGAAAGTATCTTAAAAACAGGAGTTTGACACATGGTGTCCAAAATTGTGCATTATCTCAATGAAAGGCTATGCATTGCTGCTTTTAGTAATATTTTGCTTATACTATGCTTTTCTTAATTTTACGAGTTGGTTGTAAACATTTTATGTCCTTTATTATAAACTACTCAGCAATTTATTTTATTGTACAACTGCAGGAAACTTGAGTAGCATCCCTTAGCATTGAAGCCTTTTTATGAAACCAAACTGAACTTTATGTCGACTAAGATTCCTCCAATTCTGGTCCCATTTTCTCAAAGTGCCTTTTTTACAGTAACAATGAACAGTCCCTTCTTTTGCTAAGTCCTTTTAATTGACCCCATTTGAGATTTTATAAACTTCTGAACTTCTACCTTTTATTTTAAGCTGCATGCCAAGAGTCCCATTTTGTGCTGAGCATTTCTCATTTCAATACAGTGTATTCTGTAGCTATCATGTATATTGTGGATTCTGTTTAGCCAGGATAGACTTAGAAGACATTTTAAAGGGCCCAGAGTAGCCAAGAAGATAGTTTCATTGACTGTATATATTGATAGTTTCCTCTGGAATCACATGAGCTAATCATGCTCATATAAAATGGACTATTGACCGAGCAAGTGGACTGAATGTGTCTAGAAAAATTTGGGGGAAAAATAAATGTACTATCCAAAAGTGCCAGAATTACTCTTCTGTGCTTTTTCCATACAGAGCTGCTTGGTTATCCAAAAATTATAATTGAAAATAAACTGCAAAAAGTATCTTTGTGGATTTTTTTCCTCTGTTAGTGGGTATCACATTATTTTATGTTATTTAAAAAGAAAAATACTTTGGTTTCACTTTTCCTGTGCATATTTATGCTCACGTGACTTACTTTCTTTTGCAGTTCTCATGAACTTAAGTCAATACTGAAATTCAGACCCCTTTTCAGAAAAGCATCCTCTGTATCTTGATAAATACGTAATTATTTGCTTAAGTATCACTGAAGACTTTGGAAATGAAATCCTGGTATCACCAAAATTCCCTGTGGAGTCACACTTCCCGTGGGCCAGTTTTCTTCCTGGGATTTCCGTGGCTACTCACACTTACTGCACTCTTCTCACTTTTTCATGAATTGGGTTCAAAGAAGAGGAAGTACGTGACTTCCACTCTTGTGGAATCCCTTGTATACATTCAGTTTATCATGTTTCATTCAGTTATTTTTTTGCAGATTAGCAGCAGTCACACTTACTAAAGTTAATAATTAAGTTATCTCCAAAGTGATTTAAGTGCTATATAGTTCCTATTTAATTTTTAATAATAAGCCCCAACTCACATTCATTGCTTTATTTTACAGTAAATTTCAAGGTTTTCATAGGAAGCGAGTCTTGTAATTTCCATCTTACTGTTTGTCTCACCTGGGAACCCGATCTCTAGCCAGGAGCTGAATCCCGATTTCCTGGTTCCCAGGTCAATGCTCCTTTCCATCCACAAAGCCAGATCACCTTTTGCTTTGATTCATGTTTGAAAGTGGTATATGTTGTAAAAGGAATCTAAAATATTGTGGAGTGCATTGAATATTGAAATCACCATATTAGCAGTAAATTATGTTTTACTCATTGTGTATTTGCCAGGTCCTTTCCTGTTCTGTTTAGGAACTTTGTACTGACCACCTGTGAACTGGTTTTGGGCTCTGGGTTACTTATTGTCAGTTTGTGCAAGGTCACTGAACAGAAAAATACTACTTTAAAGGAATAGTATTTATCAGATGTCAGTAAGTGCTGGTAATACAGTGTCATTTATTAATCAGAATGCTGCGTAAGTAAACATTCTGAATAAAATTTCCGCATTCTAGAATTATTGTGCTATTTAATTTCAAGTTTTCTGTTGTCTTAAATCTGTCATTTTTAATTACATTCTTTTTCCACATTCCTTTGCAAAGTTTCCATCGTTACTATCTTGTAAAGTGAGATTGTTGCTATTAAATTGCAGTGGTTTGTTTCTTTAATTGTGTTGGTTTTATGTTCAAAACCCTTCATTTGATGATTTGATGATTTGTGGTCCTAATACAGCAAATATACTTGAACAAACACAATGTGGGTATGTTGCAAATCTTCTTTAAAATAGCATCTTTTAATTGGTGTGGTAATTCAATTTTGCAAAATATATAGTTTATGAAATGTATTTCTCTGTATCCAACACACCTGGGCCATACGCTAAATGAAACTGGAACAGAGTTAACACAGATCAGGTAACAGGGTGAGATTAGAGTACGCTGTGCCTAATCTAAAAGTCCAGTGGTCAGTTCCATGTTTTAATTTTCAAAAACTTACTGAGGAAGATATGTCAGTAAAATACAAAGACATTTTCTTGCTTGTATATTGCAGTTGCACAGTGAAGCAAGTAACAATAAAACTTACAAAACACAGAGAACAAAGTGTAACTGGAATAGGTCTTGGCATCAGCAGCTCCAAGTCCGTGTAGAAGATAACCTAGAAAATCAGTTGTTTTCTTGTTTTATGATGGCAGATATTAGTAGGAAAAAATTGCAAAAGTTTGTAATGACAAAGTTTACAAAAATTAGGAAAATATGTTTGTCTTAAAAAAATACTAGAAACAAATCTTCAAAGTTCAGGTCCATTTATGTCACAGACTTTCTGAAATGTTAGCACTGTTGGAGTTAATGCACTCATTAAGAGTCCATTCACTTCATGGTTGTCCCCCAGGTCCCACTTTGTTCCTGCTCAAATACTTGCTTCCCAAAGCTTATTAAACTATCTGTAAAGTACCTTGACTTAGTGTGATAATGACCTTTTACTATTTGATTAAGTGCTTTGTCAGGGTACCAGCATGCTAAACCCTCTGCAAATACAGGGACAAAAACTGGTTACTGCCTCAGAGCATTTGCAATCTAACATGTTACACAAATTATACAAAATTGTGGTACTGATCTAAGATGAACAGATTATACAAAGGAAGGCCCAGCATTTGGAAATTGCTCATGATGCTTTTCTTTGTTACTGGGAGAACTGAGTAGCTTTAGTGATTAAGCACTCTTGAAATAACTTGGCAGTATTTTAATTTTTCTGCCCTTCATTCTATCCATGAATGCTCATGGGGACCAATTTTATTTCACTGTTCTAAACCAATATGTTTGAAATTGATAAGAAATCCAATGTCCTATGTAGGGTTTAGCCTATAGAACAGTACAGCTATAAACGAGCAAGTGTTGGATTAGATATTTACTCTTACTCTAGGAAGGTCCGTAGTGAACCAGAAAGGCTTTTTTTTTTTCTTAGCCAACAAGAATTCATCTGGGAATTAAGATTTATTATAACACAGTAGTCAACTATCAATAGCCTGTAACTTGAAGCATGGTAGGGTCCATGCAGTACATCCTTGGACTTGGTCAAAGGAGAAGAGTGTCTGTTTACTTTTCTAAAGCAGATGTGCGACAGATAGGGTTTTTCTGAATCAGTGCTGCCGTTTGGTCTCTTCAGCATTTGAAATTCGAGTTGTGGTATCTGCCACCTGGTGGTGAACTGCTTCTGCAGACGTACCGTGTGTGAAGCACAGTTTATCATTTCAATAGAAGCACAGTTAACTTCAGTAACGCCAGCAGGCAGCTGGCACGGGATCATCAGTTGTTTCCTGGGCCTGCTGTCAGTCCAAGTGCAGAGATCCCTGTCAGCCCAGTCTCTTTGCTGGGGGAGTATTCAGCTTACAACATCTCCATTCAAATCAAAATGCATCATCACTGATGGCTCTGTATTCTGCCTTGTGAACGGCGCCTTGGGTTTAGCTGAAAATAAGGTAAAAACATTTTAACTACTTACTGTTTATAAAGTTGAGAAAAATAGGAGCAACTCAATTATTCTTTTCCTGTTCCTCTACTTACAGACAGATATATTATGCTATATCATATGCCATGATAGATACATACACGCACTATCTTTTCATCATATCTACTATTTTCATTTCCATGCTGTAAAACAATTGGAATTGGAGCTTCAGGTAAACAACTAGGCAGCTGTCAAGTGCAATTTTCAGAATAGAGGAGCATTTTTTATTACATTTATTCATGTAATTCCAACTGTTAAATCGAGACCAGGTACTGACTTCTATTTGTCAGTAGTAACAGAAAAGGTATCTAGTTCTTTTCAGCTGTAATCCTCTGGTATCCACAGGTTACTACTTTGCAAACTGTGGTGCCTGGTCTATTATCACTTAACTGAAGTATTTCTTGTTTTATTGATGTGCTTTTCTTCTAGGAATGAACAGTGCCAGTTAGTGTGTTTGATCATTAAATAGCTATTCTGCCTTAGAAGCTTATAGCCACAGGGAAGGAAAATGTGATGACAACAGGGAGGTACAAATGAAATACTTGTTTACAGGTTATTTTTGTAATTCTGTAGAGAAGGACTTTGTGTTCACATGACTAGAAATACAGACTCCTCAATAAACCAACTGAGGAATGCTCCTGCCAGCTTTGTATTATAAAGGTAGGAGATGGTGCTTGAAATAATGCTGTGAGATGAGAAATCCCACTTTCAAAGGAACAGCTGGTCCTGCTGCAAGAGAGGTTGAGCATCAAAGCTGAAAGAACTTACTTAAAGTGGGTCCTGTTACAAGCCCTGTTTTTTAAAGGGTTTTGGTGATTTACTGGTTGTAGGAAGTTTAAAAAGCTTGGAGATGAGAGAAGCTGTGGGCCTTGGCTTCTCTCTCCCCTCTTTTCAAGTACTGCCCCTTCTATAAACCCAACTCCCTGATTCCGCCTTCAGTTTTGTGCCGTGCTGTGAGGCCACACATCGATGGGACATACAGTGTGACACCCTAATATGAGACTTTTCAGTAGAGCTACTTTTAGATGCTGGCGAGGGCAAACTTTCTTTGTATCTGTGCCATTTGCTCTAACTTGTGTTTAACACCTTGCAATCCTGCAATAAATAACACAATAAAAATGAGAGAATCAAAACATGATAGCCAGGTTCCCCAATGAGAAATGTGTTTGTCTTGACAGCTGGGTTGGTCTTTCATTCCTTGAAGTCCTTGAGAGTATACCTACGTAAGAGTGTTTGTGTGTGCATACACACGTGCGTGGATACCCATTCACATGTATGACTATAAATGCATTTAATATAAAAGCTGGCTTAAACACTAGTTTCAGCATTTCAACATCAAGCAATGGCAAAGTGAAGGTCGCTCACCCAGACTGACTGGAAGAACCAGCATGAGAGCCCATAAAGGTTTGTATTAATTAACTTAATTGTCCTTGTGGTCTGACATTGCAGGGTCAAAACCATGCCTGATGCTGAGTTTCTGCTGCACCTCCAACTTCCATGAGATTTATTCACACTTGCCTTCTAGCCTAGACCTGATGTATGAATTTTGTGATTAAAGCTTGTCTAATGTCTGTAACGTCAAACCATGACCACCCAGAAGGCACATGTGTCACAGGAAAGAGTTCTTTTTTTGTTTGGAGGTAAAGAACTATCTGAAACAGACAAAAAGGAAATTCTAAAAACTTTCTTTTTGGAAAAACTACTGAAATGGTCAAGAGATAAAGAATAATTCATGTATCTATCGCTCCCTTCATCCAGAATGAGGGAAATAAAGCATCTTGGTTGTACCTGCAGCCTCCCTGCCAAGAGAAGGAAACAGCAGGCACATTGGTAAGGGGAAGCGTAAAAGGGTAGTGGGAGAGCTGATTGCAGAGCTGACGGGAGTAAATTGGATTGATTTGGAGATTGGATGGGCAGAAGTAACTGCTGAGTATTGGTCAGAGCTCCCGCAGCACCTGTGTCAACACCATCTTTGTCAAAAAACCTGTCACCACTAATTCTCATTCACATACATAGTTTGGGAAGGGTCTTAGAATAAAAATAGACATAAAAATGCAAAATATGTATATTTTTTCAATAATTATTTAATTCTTGGTTCTGATTATTAAATATTTTTTTTACCTTTTGGGGCTAGAGACCCTAGGAACTGAGGAACTGAGCAGTGCTAGAAACAGTTTGAACCTGTGTTTGACATAAGTCTTGTATCCTGCTTCCAACAATCATCACAAACAGATGCTTCAGAAAACTGAAATCTCTACTAGCAATAATAACTAACATAAAGGGTGAAAGTCTTTCTACCCTTATCACTTACACCTTTAAGCACAAAGATTTGTATTTATCCTACACATTTTTTAATGCTCTGATATATTTTCACTATACCTGTAAATGTCTGACCCTCTTCAGTGCTGTGTAGCCCATGGCCCTTGCCAATGCAGGCACCAGCATGGAGAAGTAGATGGTTCTGTGCAAAGGTAAGATGTAAAACAGAAGAGGTAAGGTATGAGCTGCATTTGAAAATGGAATAAAAAAGAGTTGCATGAGAGTGCAGCAGAAAGAGTGGGATGCTTTGAGAGTGCTTGCCCCCAGCTGAACCACTGCAGCCAGTACAGGCCATCAGCAAGTGGGCTGTGGGAACAGGCGAGGCTGCAGCTCCCCAAGCATGGTATGCAGGGGGGGCTAAAAAAGAGGTAGAGTGGGTGAGACAAGCCATAAAGACCAGAGGTATGATCTCACATGGATACAGGTGTGCAACATATGGGATCACAAGCTCCTTTCCTTCCCTAACCATTTCTGCCTATGCTGTTGTTAACTGTAACAACTACGGAGAAGTGTTTTTGGTGCATTTGTTCTGTTTGTTTTAAATCTTACTCTTTTACCCTTGCCTCTCATTCAGAATTGAGGAAGGTAGTATTTTAAGTTTTCACCATAAAGAGCAGCCAATTAGAAAAAACCAATGTGAGGTAGTACTAGTAAACACTTGTATGAACCAAAGTCTAAATATATTTGCTCGATAACTTTTTTTAATGTTAATTAGAAAAACAGGGGCAACACTAAAATATTAGCTAATTTTCAAATTGGACCAGTTTTGCTTCCAATTTACAAGATGAAAAATGTTTACACCAAGTTGTTACTTGCAATCCAAATCCATTTTAAATGCCATGAATATTTCAGTGTGGTGTGTAAAGGTAGGAGCAGCCCTGTGACTGCATGAAAATTTCAGATCGTTTTCTTCTGCAGTGTTTAATACTCAAAACACATAGACTAATCAGATGATGCCAACAGCCTGAATACGGGATTATATATCACCAGCTCACTGGGATGTAATTAATACGTATTGCTAGGCAGGTAAACAAGTCTGGACGATGCCTGGCTGCTTGAGGGAAACAATATCTGTGCCTGGCTGGCTTTATTAAATCGCAGAAGAGCAAGGAGAAGCATGGTACAACCCTGCCCGCGTACTGCACAGTCTCACCTGATGGTTCATCCTGCAGGTGAGATCCGACAAGTCCCTGTACAGTCCTGGGAATTTAGGCTTCCTAATCCCCAGTATTTCTTACTGCCAAGCTTAAATGGCTCCTCCCTCAGTAACCTGGGGTTCTTGTGAACTCATGTTGGCCACCAAGACGCCCAAAATACTCGAGTGTTTCTAGGGTTTCATTTTGAGTCCTGGAGTTTGCTCTGGGAGTCAGCTACAAAAAAGTTAAACACGACACTGGCAAAATTCATTTGTGAATCTGTACCTACACTCATACCTGTGTTTGAGGTGGCCCAAAGTATCTCTGAGTTGTAGACACAGGT
>VZTA01021327.1:150215-171589 GCA_013398855.1 Mohoua ochrocephala | reverse complement strand
TGAGGCCACACCTCAAACCCTGTGTCCGGTTTTGGGCCCCTCACTACAAGACATTGAGGTGCTGGAGTCCGGAGAGTGAGTCCAGAGAAGGACAATGGAGCTGATGAAGGTTCTGGAGCACAAGTCCTGTGAGAAGCAGCTGAAGGAGATGAAGGTGTTTAACCTGGAGAAAAGGAAGTTCGGGGGTGACCTTATCACCTTATACAACCACCTGAAAGGAGGCTGTAGCCAGGTGGGGGTCAGTCCCCTCTCCCAAGTAACAAGAGATAGAACACCAGAAAATTACCTGGAGTTACACCTGAGGAGATTTAGATATTAGGAAAAATTTCTTCACCAAAAGGGCAGTCAGACTTTGGAATAGGCTAGCCAGGAAAGTGGCTGCATCACCGTCTCTGGAGATTTTTTAAAAGAGATGTAGATGTGGCACTTAGGGACGTGGTTTAGCGCTGGGCTTGGCAGTGCCATGTTAACAGCTGAACTCGATGATCATAAAGGTCTTTTCCAAACTAAACGATTCTAAGATTCAATGATTCTAAAAGGTGAGGCAAGAGGAATTACAGTGTCACATTCAAAATTCCCAGGCACTTTGCAGCTGAGACAGGACCTCCCATCAATATTTTAATCCTGCATTTTTCACAAAAGCTACAAAGTCTTCCAGTTAACTTGATTTTTAAAGTAAGTAGCAGCAATTTGTAGAACCCAGGAATAAAATTACATCAAAATGACAGTCTTTAAGACTGAGCAAGGAAAAATTATAATGCTTTCTTCTGCACTAATGATTTGAGTGTATAGCTAGACTTTTGGGAATAAGGCTACAGAAATTAATTTTTTTGTGTGGTTTTTATTGGTGCAATCTTCTTGTAGGTTTTCATTACAGCATTTAAGCTCTGAGATTTCCTTTAAAATCACAAACCAATAGATTAACCTCAGCACTAAGGAAATAACCCTTTTTGTCCTGCAAGTTTTTTTTATAGGCTAACTTTTGTCCTGTTAGGAATAATACACACAGAGGAAACGAAGCCTTGCCCTAAATGAAAATCTTTGACAGAACTTCAGCAACAACTGTCAAATTGTCTAAATGGTCTCAGAAAAGTGGGTAGTCCTTGAGATGTTATGGAATCAATGCCAGACTCTAATTCTTGATCTTTCAGAGGCTGCAATTCCTCTCACCTAAGCGTAGGCATCTACTAAAGAGATGTCTCCATCTGAGCTATTTTTTCTTATCAGCAGAGAGAAATGAGCCCTTCTCCCTTGTGATTCATCTTGTCCTGAGGTAATCATCCAAACCAGACCAGATGACTCATGAAGTAGAAATGCATGTTTCTATCCATTAGTCTAGGAAGGGAACCCTGGTCTGGCTCAAGTGGAGACATCTACCTGGCAGATGCCTCAGGTTAGGCGAGATGAATGCTATCAAGTGTCTCTCCAGCATTTCTGTGTCCTTGGTAGAGTAGACAGGAATAATTGGTCATAAAATTATTCAAAAGAAGTATTCAAAACAGGATCTTTCCATGTAATAGTTTGCTACAGGGCACGGTCCCTTTCTGGAAGGAAGGAAGAGCTGATATAAGGCAGTTTCCCTGGAAGTGATAAAATATAAAAGGCAGAAGTGGTCTCCATAAAAATTTAGGGATGCAATGAAATTGCACTTTGCTGCTCTAACAAAGGATCCATCGTTCTGAATTCCAGAAATAAGTGAAAGGCAGCACCACACAAAAAAACCACCATACTCTTCTCAGCACTCTGCTCATTTAGGGGGTGGGGAGTGGCAGGTGTGTCATCAAGGATTGTGTTGTTAGAGGGATCAGGAGGAAAAGAAAGAACAATAAGACATTTAAAACTGATTAATAAATTCCAGGTGTATCTTTGAAGAATACTAAAATACTCTATTTCCTTTCGTTTGCAATATATATCTTATTCTAAAATAGGTCTGATGGGAAAAACAGAGCATAACTCCATATTTATTACATTTCTGGAAATGTGCCTGTATTTATTACTGGCATCTGCTGTTAGTGACAGAGCTTGAGTAGAATCCAGAAGTCCTGAATAACACTTGGCTTTCTTTATTATGGTAAAAAAAATTGCTCTTGCAGACTCACTGCAATTAGCAAAGATTGTATTTTGTTCTGCATGCCCTTTACTAGCAGTAATCCAATATTGAATTGCCTCAGAGGGTCTCAGCAATAACTGGGTCAAACTCTCTCATAACTCTTTCCGCTTGACCTGGAAAATTGACACTTCTATAGGAGTGCACAGTATATATGTATATGGTCAAAACACCGTGTGTATTTCAATCTAGCACTCAGTTCTTCATCTATTCACCTTCCTTCTCTGATTTATTTGAAGTTTGTCCATATCTCAATTTTCTTCCCAACCTATTTAGCCTCTAGATAAAGACCACTTAGCTGCTAGCAGAAGCAAAATTCATCTTCACATGGCATTTATACTGAGCATGTTCTAATTAAGTCAGTTAAAGCAGCTATCTGCAATTCAGCATGTCTGAGCAGCTCTCCATTCATCAGTGATCTCCTGTAAACACTTAGGACATCTTGACCTTGACTAGTTGTGAGCGTAGAAAATGAAACATGACTGAGATTCGCAGGCTGCTTCTTGGCAGTAAGGTCTCAGCGTTTTAAGCTGCTTCTCCAAGTTGTTCCTAGTCAGGAGTGCAAAGGACCAGGAGGAACAGCGGCAACTCACGGAGGCCACGCGGAGGTCCCATGGCAGGAGTGCAGGGGGCCAGGAGGGGGAAATCTCTCGGTGGGGTCAGAGACATGATGTGATACGATATAAATTCTCTGTTTAATACTCACCCAAGAAACTGGGTAAACCATATTTTTCTCCAATGTGAATGAAATATATTCTTACTTAATTTTGCAGAAATCCAGTATGTTAAAATTAGGCCCAGATTCAACTGACATAATCTTTCCCCACCTACACCTGCTTTTTTTCCTTTTAGCTGACTCTCAGAAGCTGGTACAGATATCATCAAGGTTTCCTCATTACCGTGGTCTGAATGTTTCGCTAATTCTGTGTATGACACCCATAAATATTTTCCGTATTGGAAACTCTGTATGTAAAGTTAACATTTTACTAAACGTTAATATCTAGGCTTTTGAACCAACAGAACAGGTTAGACTGAAAAATGTGTGGTTTGCATGCATGGAACCTGGGCAGAGAAGTATTGCCACTCACATTCCTGTGTTTTGCCAGAAGTCCAGAGATTAAAGCAATCTCCAGAATACGTGAAATCCGGTTCTTTTTTCTGTCATAACCAAAGTGGATCTGAATCCACAGTTACGTCCCCAGAGTGCCTAAGCACCGGGCTATGTAATATAAGGATCTCCCGTCAGTGCCACTCCTCTTCATATCTAAAAGGTAATTGGGGTAGGAACTGGTTCCCTGGTATTACAAGTCCCGAATGAATGCCTTGACCTCTACTCCATCTGTCTTTCTCTCCTGCCTCTGGCTCAATTTATATTTAACCACTAAGCCTTTGTATGAAACAAGCACTACATTCTTTACTTCCTTCCCTGCATTTTGAATGCCGTCTGTACTTTGCACTTCATTTCATGAGGGATTAAAATGCTTGAAATAGATTTGATATGTTTTCCTTCAGCCTGAAGTGATAATTGATATAATTTTCTTCTACAAGAGAAATTTTTTTAAGTTTTAATTTTGGCTCAGGTTTCATAGTTCCTGTTTTTAACTTTTTTCAGTCTGAGGGATGAGCTAAAGAATCTTTTTTTTTTTTAAATCCCAATTTCTCTTTGTTCTGTTCATTACACTATCTGCTGTCAACTGCCTTGAGGTTTCGGTAAGGTTTCAGACACTGAATGTCCTTGCCAGTGGAGACCAAGCTTAATAATTTAACAGCATTTTCAGTGTTCAAAGCCGGGAGAGTTTGAGCTGTTAAGCCTGGTAGTTGCAGTTGCTCAAAGTCCTATTACACAGCATAAAATGCTCATAATTTTCAATCTATTAAACCAGTCTCATTGCATTTTGCTCTTATTCCCTAAGGTTAAAAAAAAAATTGCTAATTAAGCAAAATGAGTGCAACTCCAGTTTTATTTAAGGGAATTTTGCTTAAATTCCCTTAAATAAATTGTCTTAAACTACCCCAGACAAAAACTATGGAGGTGAGGTAAAGTAAGATACATTTTAATTCTCAAGGAATGGATAAAGATATAATCAGGAGCTTATTATGACCTAGATATTTTTGGCATTCATATATAGATAGCAGATAGGTTTCCTGTATGTCATCCCTCTAGCAAAAGAGAGTTGAAGACAGGTGGATTTTATAATCCTATCCTTACTCCACTCCCGGAAAGCTAAGGATCACAGTGAACGAAACATATTTTTCCCACAGAGAAATCACAGTAAGATACTTCCTCTAGCAGCATGCTTTGCCTCTCCTCAATTGGCTAAGGATACATCTCTCCCTCAAGGGGTGAGGTTAGCAAACAATGGGGATCCAAAGAGAGGTAGCAGCTTCAGGCTCTTCTACAAAGAAGCCCTGATGAACATCCTGTGCTTTGCCTATTTTTATCTCCATTGTGCTCAAAAATTTCATAAAAGCCCCTATTAAACTTCAGCATAAGAGCAGCTATAGGCAGGAACTGAAGGTTTGATGACATTAGGCTAAAGTTATGACCAGCCTGGTGAGGTGTGGTGACCCGGATAAAAAGCCTTATATACATTTATGAGAGACACACATACAAATGAAGCCAAAAACCCCTCACTGACAACTGTTTGCATAAGTGGGGTTATTTTAACAGAAAGAAGTGATGTCATTATGCTTTTGATCTCACTGACAAGTAAAGGCTTTGGATAGCATCCCCTAAATGCAGTAAGAAAGCAGAAAACCACCCCCAAACAAACAGAAGATAAAAGCCTGGATGAAAAAGACATGGTGCTACCTAGAAGAGTGTCGCTGCTGAAGGTGGTATTCTCTGCTGGCCATGTGGCTGAGACCACACCCAGGGCATGACCACTGGCTACTAAGGAATTGATGCCCTGGTGTATATGCCAGGGGTTTTTTGCCGTCTGAGAAGCCCTGAGACCCTCAGCATCTCCAACTGCTGCTCCAAAGGAGCACAGCCCTGTGTGATATCTCCCAGCCCCACATTTTCTATCCATACACACGATTCCAACAGTATTAGACGCATTTAGTAGTAGAATTCTAGAGAGGCCTAGACTGCCACTGGCTGCAATAGTACCTGCATGTAGCCAGCCACCTACATGGAAACCCCACAATGGAGGGGTCCTCAGGAACAGTCCAAACCTTCTACAACCTTTAATCAATTCTGATGAAGCTAACAAAGAACAGCAAGATGCTAAGGGAGCTAATGCTGATTATAAATTAAAGGGAATCCTATTTGACAACTAAATCCTATTAAAGTAAGGAGGTGGATTACAAACAGCATGGTCGATAATGAAATGGGCATGTGGAAAATGTTCTGTAGGCTAAAAAAAAGAGAACACAGAACAAGTTCTTAACACAGGATGAGTGTCACGGCTTATTAACAGTTCAGTTCAGTTATTGTGGTGGCTAGTGCTGCACATGATCATACTAGAGAAATGACATGGCAGACAAAGCAACCAGTCCTTGTACACGCTTTTATTTGCTTTGTGGTGGCAGGAGCCTGCCCATTAATCACCACATGCAAGACTCATCAAATGCCCATACCGCAGACTACTGTGTGTGATCTGGCCACCCTGTCATGAACGGACATGTTAGGGACACAGGTTCCCTCACTTGTTTTAGATATTCCTCTCAGGGTGGAAAGAAAGAGGCCTGTTCCCCTCCAGCAGCTCCACCGGGTGGTCTGCTAAGGTGGGCAGAGGGGTGCCACCTAGAGCTACCTGTGTGCTGCACAACCTGGTGCCCTCTTACACTGGCAAACACCAAATCCAGCAGGACTGTAAAAGGTGGAGAACTAAACCTTTGTGCTAAAAAAGGGCATCTCACAAACCCTAACCCTAACCCAAACCCTAACCCTAACCCTAACCCTTAAGGCCTGTGTATTTTGGGCTCCTGGCTCTCAAGAACTGGCTATGCTAGGTAAGCAGACCTGTAGAAGTGTTCACTGAACCTACTTTGATCCCACCAGCTCAGGCTGTGAGCATATAGCTGAGGTTTGGTGTGGTACCATGACCATTGTATTTCGTGTTGCTGGAGGCACTGTCACCAAGGAGCAGTGCTGGCTGTCCTGTGCTGAAGACCTCAACACGTGCCAGCACCCAGGGCTCTGTGGTGTGGTGAGTGCACACTGGTGTTCTGAGTGATACCATGCTCTCACAAGCTTTACAGACACCATCTGTCACACACTGTGTCCTACCACTGTGTAAAAACCAAATGCCACCTCCAAGTCATCAGAAAAAAAGAAGCAAGCCCAAACCCCAGCAGCCTGACCTTTTTACAACATCCCCACTTAAAAGCATGCAGCAGTAGACGAAAGGCAGGCTCAGCAACTGGTATTAAAGCAAAGGGACATTTGCAATGCAGTGGGAAAGGAAGACAGATGGGATGTCTCACTGTGAAAGGGCCCTGCTATGACAGCACACAGCCATTTCACTGAGACAGACATCAGATGCTGAGGAGGAGGAGTTGCAGTCAGTGAAAGGGAAGTTACTCGCTGTGCTAGAAGATATTTGTTACATTATTTCCTGACTCTGTATGCACAGAAGGCAATGTTATGGGAGAAATTCATTCTTTCAGATTATCTACTTTTCAAACCAACAGAGATTCAACAAAGATGGAAATAAATCCATAATATGTGTACCGTGTATCTATGTTCCAAATCAATATTAGAGATGGGCTACCAGTGTGAAAAGCCAGAGATCCAGGCCAGAGATGCATGCAGTATTACAGGGACAGAGAGAAATCTATATGATCAGTGTATTTCTCTACATTCTATGCCAATATTCAAGCTAGTTTACTCATGTGAAAAATTAGTGCTACATAGTTCAGAGGGGGAGAACACATCAGTAGCTGAACTATGGAAACGTGTGCTAAATAACAAAGATTGCCTTCATGCCATGCCTATCTAGCGCATCTATATTGTGCAGAGAAATTCTACAGTCCCCCAAAATATTTAAGTTAAGCAGCCTTTTTTGAAAGAAAAGTATTTATGCTTTCCTGGTAATTTTCTTCTAAACTTCATCAGGTGCTGTGAAAAGTTACCCTCTCCACCTTTGGTGTTTTCTGCAGTGCTCATTGCTGTAGTCAGTGGCCTGGCTGAGCCTGAGGAGCGCAGCACTGAAGTGTTTGTCTCCACAGGGACCAGACCTTCCCTCTGTGTCTTGCTTCCTGCCCCTGTGATCAGCAGCGGCTTCCTCTTTCCACACTCCACTGCTTGCCCCGTCTTTGCTCCATTTTACACAGAACTATTAAGCTTTGCACTTTTGCGGCGCGTGAACAGGAGAGGCAGGTGAAGCCTGATCCACCATATCCAATTCTCTGGGATTTGGTTGTTTACTACTAAGACCTGCTTCTTTTGCCAGCAGTCACAGCAGCATAGCTGGCACAGAGTAGGCACAGGGAAAAAAAAAGGTCTTCTCCTTAGACAAGGCTTGCCCGGTCCCAGGTTTCCTTATCTCTGACCCTTGCACCCCTCACACAAGCACCGATTTATTGCTGCTCGCACAAAGGCTGCCTTCTGCGAGCACCAGGCTTTCACAAGCTGCCCTGCCCTGCTGTTCTCTTTTATCCCTCCTCTGCCTTTGCAGACGTTTTCTTCCCTTTAGCTTATCAACACCAGGAGGGGCTGGCTAATCTGAGCCCTTACTCTTTTCTATGGCTGTGGTCTCACCCCCATCAACACCTGTCTCTTTCATAAATTAATCCAAAATCAGTCAATAACCCCATCAAACAAGCCATGTCCCTTCTTTTGCACACACTTTTATCTTGCTCTGATTAATATCCCAACAATGAGTCACCAGCTGTTTCGCTCAATTTTGGGAACTCTGCAATAGACCAGCCTGTTTTGGAGCTCACCGTTTCTTTTCCGTATCAACAAAAGAGCCATTTCCTTAGAAAAGAAAAATGCCCCAATACCCCACTCAACACATTCAGCTCCTGATTAATAATTGTCCCCAAATAAGGCCCTTCCTTATTAAAATAACATATAACTAGAGCATTTGAGGGCTGCTTATGAGCGTACCTTGCAATCTTGTGCAGTATCAGTAAAGCGCAGCAAATCTGTAAGGGAGACATACTCAAGCAGCCCTGGGAAACATTTCACATATATTTTGTTGGGTGTCTGATCTGGGCCTGCTCCTGAACTTGAAACTGATGAAACTTGCTAAAGGTTCAGGTAAGGCTCTCCACAATTTGCCCCAAAAAACATTCTTATGCCTGTAAGAACTAATATGCAAATGTAGGTAATCAAAGCTCACTTGTCTGCATGGCTCCTCTAAATCCTTTTTACAATTAATTTCTTCCTGAGAGGACTGTCAGATCTGTTGGCTGGCAATGTTGCAGCTGTGAAGCCAGGAAAACTGATTTCAAAACTCCGGAAGAACAGACTCTGTTTTTATGAGCGTGGGGAGATGTAATAATTTTTGTCAAGAGCTGTATGTAAAAGGCAGGTAGCAGTTCATGTTTTCTGCCACAGGCACTGCAAGTAACGATGGAGAGAAGCGGGATTTTGGAAAGTGCCAGACTTGTGTATTACACTATCGGAAATGTGGTGATGAAGAAAACATACGCCACTTATATTTGGGCAACATCTTTCTGTTCAAAGTATGTCTTCTGATTTCTGCCTTATCTGACCATACATATCAGAAGACAGCTCATTTTTAATTTTGTTTAGAAAGCATATGATGGGTTCAGGCACTGGCCTGAGAACTGAACTCCTGGAGAGCAATTTCATGTCGGATTCTCATATCTGGTACCTCTGTGGCTTTGGGCGTGCCCGATCCTACAGGGTACTCAGCATTGTGCAAGACCCAGGTCCCAGTCCCCCAAAGATCTTCAACATATGATTAATTTTTAGTCCCTTTGACTTCACCAACTAAACTGCTTAGCTGGATTCACTCCTAGGCACTTAATCATCCCACTTGAATTTCAATATTAGCAAAATGAGGATAATTCTTTCTTTAATATAGATGGGTACAGCGAGCATTAATTAGTTAATATATGTGGAGTGCTTTGGAGATACAAAGGCTATCTACATGTTAATTTATGCAGATATTGGAAGAAGTAGAGGGAAATAATTGCTGTCTCTCACCTGTGCCGGGTTTCAGAACAGCATACATTCCCTCACCCGCTGTAGAACAGAAACTAAGTGCTGAGACAAGCCCACGCTTAGGAGACACTCAGAGCACGCTTATCAGATTTAACACACTTTCCCATTTAAGGGAATGCAATCAGCTCTGTATTTGCATTTCCCTTGCAAATGAGCCTCACTGACTCCTTAGGCTGGCTTTGCACTAGCTGCTTCTCGTGTCTCAGTGCTGTGGTAGCCAACTGCCTCAGCACTGTAACATGCTTTTTTATCTATCCTGTGTCTGTACTTAATAATGAACCTGGCAAGGAGGCTCCAGCACTGGCGATTGGCAGATTCTCACCCGTTCTTGTTTGGAGACGCTGAATTTGGGCCATGTGAAATCTTGGTTTGGCCAAATGCTTACCTTGGATCTACAGATAAATAAATAAATAAAGCACATAAAAGGGACTGGTTTATCTCACGTCATTCTTTAACTTGTTCATGCAAGGTTTCTTTCCTAACAAGTTCTGTAAAGTGGCTTTGGCGAAGATGCCCTTGCCGTTGGCTCAGGAGTTCTGTGAATAGTATTGTTATCTCTCCAGAACTGGAAAGCCTCGGCAGCTCCTAGGTCCCTTTCCCACTTGACAGAAGTAATAAACCACTGCTAACCATAGATCCAAGCCTCTTCTCTTATCAGCTGGAGAAAAGCTGAATAACAGAGACTCTGGAGTTTCCATCAAGTCTTGGTCCTGGGATTTCTGCCTGGTGTTTCAAGCCCACCACCTCTGACTGCATTGCAGATTTGGTTGTTTTTCCACTGAGAAACTATTTCCTCAGCTAAAAATGGAGAGGGAACATAAATGCAAGGCTTTTTACTCAGCTCTTCATCTGCTTGTGGGCCTGAGGACAGTAGGAAGAGACCTAAACAGGGCTAAATAAACTACAAGAGAAAAAAGACTCTGGGCAAATCCCTTGGAGATAAAAATCTCAAGAAACTATTTCTAATCCTGATGGAGTTAAGCCTGAAAGTACCTGCTGCCTGTCAGCCGGTAAACAGCTTGAAATGTGAAGCTGGGGGGGGTTCAGATCTGACCCATCCATCCTGTGGGATCCCATCACTTAGCAGGGGTCCTGGCACCTAGGGGAAGCCCAGAGCTACAACAGACACCAGAGGGGTCTGGCTGGGGGGGGCACAGGCTACAGTGAGAGCCCTTCATACATCTCTGGGCAATGTGACAGCTCTCCCGAATGCAGAAATAATTATAAAATTCACCTTAAATAAAGCTGCTACTGCCTGGAAAATGTTCCTGATATGTCAGAACAATATCACATAAAATATCAACAGCAACTGTATGTACCCATACGCTCTGATTTATATCTTCTCTTTCCCTAATCAAGTTTTATTGCTAGGAATCTTGTTGATAATAGAAAACAAACACTCTGGATGAAAATGAAGAGAGTACATTTTTCTCAATTTTTGTTTACCAATTCACGTTAGGTTCTGAATAAACTTTTATTCATTTCTAAGGTTAATGCCAGCTACTCAAAATTACATCAATAATGCAGAAAATACATGAAACTTCTGACTGATACCTTGTGGCTTTCTGGAAACCTGGACCTTGCCAGGAAGAGGGCTGTCACCCGTGAGGCAATTGGTATCCAGCTCATGGAGATAACAGCCACATGTCCAGGATTATTGCTAATACAAGAATTTTACCTGCAGACAGCTCTTCTGACTGTTGGCAAAATCAAGTTTTCAGTCCCTGTGCATAGGACTTTATTCAAATATTTAAATACAGAAGACAGAGACTGCAACTTTAAAAACATTATGTAAAAATCCATGTAGTAACACCATAGGAAACTGCCAGTTACTGTTTGCTCTACAGCCAACCCATTACACTCTTACAATAAGCCAGATTTTCTTAAAATTTACTGTTGGCTTATCAGAAGCAAAGCACTTCAGAATTGTTTATATTTTTTTTAACACAGAAGCTTTCAAAAACTCAGCTGTGTATTTTGTTTTTGTTATGGTATCATCCATAGGCTCTGCTTGAGGTTGCTGGATACAGTACAAACAGAAACAAATCAAATCAGAGACAATCAAATCCAGACGGAGAGAAATCAGAAATCAGAGGCTGTCTGTAGCTTGCAGAGTTTATAGTCTCAGCAGGTGAGGCAGATAGAGGAGAGAGAAAGAGAGAGAGGGTAGTGCTGGAGAGGGGAAATCCACATAATGATGGAGGAGCAGTGGCCCAGAGAGATGAATTGACTTTTGCCAAGGTTACGTGAGAATCCTGAGCAGAGCCAGGAAATGAGGCCAGAGCTCCTGAGACCCTCAGCCACAAGGTAGTTCTTCCCACTCTGCGCATCTTTCTCTTCCTCTCTTTTTAAGGCAGAAAATGTTTCGGCTGAATATCTGCGGTTCTCCAAATTCTTTCTACTGTTTGCCAGTCTGGGATTTTGAAGCCAGGCAGCTCCCTTTTCACCTGGGCACACCCTCACATCGTCTGCCTGTGTTCCACAGGTTTATTTTCAGGCGCTGTCCTGATGATAATAATCATGACAGTGAGCTTTTCAAAGCAGGGATGAGAGAATGACAATTTATTTGGCTCAGTTTCTCTGCCTAAACTAGTAAACAAATATTATCATTGCAGAGGTGAGTAGGAATGGGATAGTCTCCCGTTATGCAGCATGCAATTCCCTACCACAGAGACTCCTGCCTTTTGCAGCCTTCATGATTTCAAAATTCCAATTTAAATGTCCATCACTGGGCCAGGTGACAGCAACAAGCAGCCAGTACGCTGGGTGGTGGGGGAAATGCACCATCCAGTACAGGAGGGATATTTCCAGCTCCATCCATCCCTGCAGTCTCACTCTGCTCTGTGAGCCGCAGCCCAGGCACAGATGAGCAGCCGATAGCAGAGCGAAGGCATCCCGTTCTGGTTGACAAGCCAAGCAGTGCCCGTGCTGTGGTGCAAATGAAAGAGGCGAGCAGCCACAGCTGGGATGCTTGGAAGTGGGACCAGCTGAGTGAGGCTGACAGGTCTAGGGCTGTCTGGGAGCAAACCTGCACTACCACCTGATGCATAGCAGCGATGTGGGAGCAAGATGTCACCCAACCCAAACCACCTCGTAGATGGGTTCTCAGCTTAGGTAAGCAGCTCAGAGGGAGCAATAGCGTAACGTAATTACAGTGATTCTGGGATCAAAGCTGCGCTGCACCACTGAGACATATCAGCTCAGAGCTGGAAGAGGTCCAGCATGGCATGGCATGCATTGGATAGAGCAATCCCTGTCTTGCAGAAATGCATATGCATGTATGCATAGTAGATGATGCTGTGGAGCAAACCTTGTGAGCACCATACACACAGCCAACACAGCTCTGGATCCCAAACCATGCAGGTGGTGCGGTCATGTTGCAACATTCACTCTTGGATAATTAAAGGCACCAAGCATTTCAGCAACTTGCAAGTGACTGCAGACAAAGCCTTTAGGATTCATGTTACTCATCTGCTCTAAATGCAAAGGGATGTGGAGGATCAGCTCAACTAGAAAAGCAAGGCATTCTCGGGGTGGGTGGGGGGAGGACATTCTAAATAGGGCTAGATAATATCCAAGAGCAGAAAAAACATGTTCACATGAAATAACAACTTACAACCACGTTAAGGAAGAAAAGCTTACTTCTAAATGCCATATTAGCAAACCTCCCTGTGTACAGGTTGGTTATTGATATTTGCAGTACAGATGCTGAAGGATGTCAAAGCAAGGACGCCTATTGATCCAATATTGAAGACCAGTGGAAAGGAGGATCAGTAAAGAGACCACAGTTGTTAGCCCCAATTACTTTTGGATGTCACCCTTTGCCAGCCAGTCGTTGGTGTGCGTGTCCGTATCCAGTGACACCTCTGCCAACCTGCCTAAGCACTTGTGAATGGAAAAGGTACTTCACAGGGAAGGCATTCAGTATTGCCAGTAAAAGATTTGGGACAGCGTGGTTGCACAAATGCAGCCTAAAAGAATGTAATTTCTTAGGAATGTAGATGTTCATTTGCCTCTTCGTAGGGTAGGTGTGTCATTATAAAGACCTCTCGGGCTAGTGAATGTGACTATTTGGGTCCGACTTTATACATAGCACTCTTGATAGAAACCTGAAATCACTGAGGCCTCAAGCCATCAGATGAAGTCCTTGCACAAAATGACAGTCAACAGGGGCAGGAAGGGAACATGACCATGAGTTGAACAAGGTTGTTTGCACTTCCTCAGGTGAATCACCTGAGCACCCACAGCTTTGCACACAAGCAGTCATTCTAACGAAATCTCACACTTCAGAAGTTCACAGGCAGCCCCAGTAGACTGCAGTTAATTAATGCATTACTGTCAGCATTACTATCATTTTGACTTCCCCTGAATATGAGAGGATGACTTGCTCGACGATGGCTGTAGGATGAGTAATGAGGCTGGTGAGCCACACACAGGAAGTTTCTGTATGCACTCAGAGTCAATCAGTGGTCACAACTCTGCAGCCTGTTCTGTGGGGCTGGCGCACACTGCCAAACTTTCAGAATGACTCTTTCACAAATGAACTGTATGCAACTTTGCAAACACCTGCTCTGCACAGAAGGGATTATTTTGATACCAAATTTGAAGCTTCAAAAGTCAGGATGTGTCTACATAAACAGGTGTGGATGAGTGCATGTGCTTTGCATATTCTCAAAGGCAGGTGGAAGAGGAGCACATCTGCCTGCACACAGCTGGGCTACTTATTCTTAGATGTGTTCAAACCATCTCCTTTCTCTTTTCTCCTCCAAAGAAGGCCGATCAAATCACTCAGTCAATACTAGGTAAGTGGTTCACTCAGTTTATTTACTGTTTCACCCTCTTTTTACCTCAAAAAGAGCAATGGGTTTATATTTTTTCCTTAAAGCCTCCCCAAAACCAAAATCAATTTTCAGAGGAATTTTCAGGCCTTTAAGGGAATATAAGTGCAGGTGTTTGTTACACGTACAAAAATAGGAAGTCGTCTGGTGATTCTTTCGGCAGCCTTTAATTTTTACTGTAAGACACAGTAAATAATGAGACAGCTGGTGAACTGTAGGCAATCTGTGGCTGACAAAACTTTGGTGCAAGAAAGCTGATTAAGTGATACTTACAGTGCTTCTAATCTTGACAGCGGCTGAAGCACAGCAGCACGCTCAGCTTGGAGCATGAGCCTCCCGTCAGCGGTGACAGAGCAGCCCTTTCTGGACTGGTTATTGCTCTGTACCGCATGAGCAACACAGATGGAGGATCTGAAAGTCACTATTTGGTTTTCTTGGTCAGATAGACTTGCAGGGAAATTATGCTAATTTTCAATTAGGTAGGTATGAGGAGTGCAGTATCATATGCTGACTAGATTTATCCTATCTTTCAGGCAAAGAAACTTCATGTTAAAAGGTGAGACAGGTTCTATAAACAAACCCCAGTGAGAGGGAAAGAGGGAACAGAGAGGGAAAGATGGATAAAAGCAGGAGGGCCACTCTTCAGACCAGTGCAATAGATTGTGCTTTCTAACCACTTACAGTTTTGGAGCAGGCCATATTTTGAGGTCCTTAGTTCAGACTACTCATTAACATGGAGGACTAAAAACCACATCCTGCTTTATACAGAAGGTGCAAGGAGAAGCTAGGAAAATCTCATGGGTAAGGTATGATTTTGCTACTGGGCTGTTTTTACTCCTGGGCTGCTTTTTCTCTGCCATTTCTCTGAAACAAGGGCAGGGTACTGTGGCTCAATTCTGTTGCTGAACTCCTAACTCAGTTCACATAACACAACACTCAGACACATAACATGGTGCACAGAAGGGTTCTCACGCTGTCTGAACTGGATGAAGGTGGCAGCCTCCTTAGACTGAAAGGAGAACATGGCTTGAATGAGAGAAGCAGGACCTAATCCAGAGAAAATAGATTCTCATCTTCTCACCAGTGTTTCTGAACACCCAAAGGTAGACTGGAGAAACCTCTTCTCTCCGTGAGCTATTACTGCAAGGGGACAGATGGGCTCTCCTTGAATCAAAGTACTACACAGTCTAAGTAAAAACTGAAAAGTTTACACTGCCTCTTTGAGTGCTGGCAAGTTAGGTACATTCCCAAAAGGTATGGAAAGTATAAAATCAGTCAAGTTTCGTTATGAATGGGTTTACTAATTTAGCAGACTATGGTTGAAAACTTTCCAGACTAATGTAATATCTCCTCCTTGTCAAATTCTTACATGTATAAAAGCAGTGATTTAGAAATAAAAAGTCTATTCAGCAAAGACTGCAAGCTACCGTGTTTCCAACTAGTAAAGGTAGGGAAAGCGTGGAAACCTTGTGAGAAAGGATTGCCTAGCAGAACCATGGCCAGTGAAGTCCTTGTGTAGATGTGAAATAATGCTGAGTGCCTGGAGGCAAAAAATGAGTGGAGGACAAATACAGGGCTATTGCAAGGCACGGACTGCCCATCTGCACCTTCATGCCACTTCTTGAATCACAACAGCACCCTTGGAGGTTAAACCAACAAATACGTCTATGTGCTTGTGAGCTCAGCTGGCATTTTAGAGAAGCTCTGCAAGCTTGCTTCCAACCCAAACTCATAGATATTGGATACTAAAGCCTGTCACATTAAATACGTCTGTGGACGTTCTGTCCACAACATGACCCGAAGCATTTTCTTCAGAGCGGCTGATACATTTCAACTCAACGCTGCAGCACTCGGTGCCATGCTTGATTGAACAACTTGTCTCCACTATTAAAATGCAGAGAGAACTTAGACAAGCATTTAGAAGCTTTGTCATTAAATAGTTTTCTTGTCAATTGATCTATCTCGTAGGGGAAAGACAACTACTAGATCCATCAATTGCCAGCTAAAAACTAGGAACAGGTCTTAGTCAATTAAGCGGGCAAGTACTGCTTGACAGCTCCCTTCGGGAGAAGGTTCATTTGGGGCCTGACTATTCAGCAGGATTAGCAACTTCAAGCACTGGAAAGCTGACCTTAACTGAAGGTGAGCTCGCATCTGCAATGTGTCAGTGGAGCAGCACTGTGCGAAGGAGCAGCACAAACCTCTCTGCTCCCCTGCTGAGGACTGTAAAATCTCTTTTTTATTCCTTTTTTTCTACCCCCGAGAGCTTCACACAGGTTTTAAGTGGTATAATTTTTTCTGAAGCCTCGGTCTTTTCCCTTTCTGTTGATTTTTTATTGTCACGCATTTCGCGACTTGTGCTGTTCATCTCGAGCCCTGGTAGCTCTTGCTCCTCCCCGGGTGCCATACCTTGAACAGGCAGCAGCACATGTGGTTGGAAGGGTGCACTGAGATGGAATTGGGCACAGACAGACAGCTCACTGAGTCGAAATCACTCTTCTCATTGATGAATGGCCAAAAATGACCACACACAGAATGCAAGGGGAACATCTGCTTACCCACAGCTGTGTCACACAGGAGCATCTCATTGAGCCATTCCCTGCCATTCCCACTCCTGATATGAGTTTTAAGCTTTCGCTGTACACTGCCTTTTTTTTTTTTTCTCAGAGTCCCAGGTGCTCCAGATGTCCCAGGACACTTCTACGTCAGAAAAGCCTGGCGTGGTTGTCACAGACACATCCCTGTTACGGAAGAATCCTGCTCCTTGGGAAGCTGTTTCCATCTCCTTCAGCATTAGAAATTGCTTGCCCTGACCTTTACTAATGGTTGCTGCTAGCAATGCTGCTCACAACCCCTGCTCAGCAAAGCCTCCTGGCTTGAGACGGGAGCAAACATCTTTCACCCATTTTAAAAGTAAAACTCCTTAAAAGTTTCTCTGTCTCTTCGCTGAGTACCAAAAACTTGGTTTCTTCATGGGATTAGGTTGTGCAGGTGTGTGCAGAATGTGCTCAGAAAAAGCCAAGTGCTGAGCAGGACTTCTTGATGCACAAATACTTGTAATATTGTCGACCCTGTCATCACTTTGCAGAGCTTGCCAAATCTGTTTTGCTTCTACTGCGTGAAAGTAGAGTAACTCTCTCTTCCTGCCTGAGCTATGCCCCAAATGCTCTCAATGCACCACTACACTAATTATTACACTTAGAAGTAAGGCAGCAGACAGTCAGATACTGTACTTCAGGCAAAAATCCCTGTTGAGATTCAGCCACTGCATGAGAACGTAGCAAAATTTAAAATGTTCCCAATTTTTCAAAGCTACGAATTAATGCAAAAACTCAGATGAAGATCATGCCTGTTTAGAGATGTTTAAGATGGATATATCATATTTGCCAGCCTTGCAATCAGTCTGAGTTTCAATTTAAGTAGAACTGAATCACCCAAGCATTTATTTCCATTACAGATGGGTGGATTCAGGCTGTAAGGTTTACATGTCCAGATTTATTTTCCTCATGTTCTGCACCGATTCATTCTCCAGACTAATAAAAGTTGCAGAAAATAGTATTCACAGTGGATGTGCTCCAAAAAATTTGAAGCTCTGATGTCCATGAATACAACCAAATAATTTGGAAAAGTGATTTTCTATGTCCTAAATTAAAACTAGATTGATGATGAAATTTCAGTTGTCTTTCACTTAACAATGTCATCACAGATACCAAGGGACATGCTCAGCCACTGATTACAAACATCGAGTTTACAGGGAGTCTGTGTGGAGCTGAGAAATGTAATGGCCACTCTGTGGAAGGAATCACTGCTCGTTTTCCCATTGCATTTATCGAAAGTGATGCCAATAAACAAAGCAAAATGCAGAATGCTTCACTGCAATCAGCCCTTTAACTTGTAACAATTGCAATAAATCACCTTTCAGCCAGGGCAACATCTTTTGATGTGTTTTTACCTCTTGCCCAGCACAGCGTGGCCGTGATCCAGCAGTGGGACTCCTTCAGCAATATCTGGAAGGCAGCAGCAGCTGCCAGGTGGTTGCAACACAAGGGAGAATTTGGCTCCCTCCCACTCTGCACCTGGGGTGCTGCTGGAGGGATTATTCCCACCCCTAGGGGCACAGCAGACTGCCCAGCATGAAAAGTTTTGCTGTACCTTTGCTGAGGACTGCTTTTCAGAAAACCTCTGGAGGTTTTTTGGGGTTTTGTTTTGTGGTTTTTTTTTTTTTTTTTTGGTTGGGTCTTGTTGTTTGGATTTTTTTAATAGAAGAGGAAAGCTCAGTAGCACTGCAGTCCACAGCCAGGAGCTTTGTGGAATGTGATTGCATTCTCTGCCTGGGGATGCCGAGGAATCCAGTCACTGAATTCCAGTGGAGGAAGAAGATAGCCAGGCTGGGCTCAAGGTCTGAACTAAAGCCACTGGTGCCCCATTTTTTAGTGTCCTGCAGTTGGGATGTGGATGAAGGGTGGCTTGCCACCTTTCCACCCATGGGGAGAAGTCCCTGGAGTGAACCTGAGAGAGGCAGCACTCCAGTGAGACACTGGCTGTCAAAGACACTTCAGCCCTCACGACCCATCTCCCAGGAGCTGCACATCCTGGTTGTTGGCAGCAGAGGACCCCCAGGGAGGCTCAGTCACAGAAACAGAAATGTTCCCGCTTCTCATTCAATGTAAAATAATTGCCTGAATCCATGTGAGGAAATCCTCTCCCTGGAGTAGCTTTGGGGATATGACAGAAGGCATGCTCCACTTCTGGCAGAGATAAAGCAATTTATCCTTCTTTTTGCTGTAGAAAGCCCTGAATTTCTTTCAAGACATGACAGTGGTGTATATTAGTACATGATGAGGAAAGAAATTGCAAGAAATTGTCTGGGGTGGTGTGGTGGATTATTTTTTTTGGGCCACCGTGGGGCATTTTCTATCTACAGAGTTGTGTCAGCGATTTCTGTGAGTTTACCCCCACTCTGCCATTGTTGACGTTAGTGGTGCTGTAAATCTGCCTGTAAGGCACTGCTTGCAAAAGCAGCATGTAAAGCAGAAATTTGTCCTTTGTATTTTGAGCAAACTAGAGGCAGAAATTACATAAGCTGGCTCCTCAGTTCTGTCAGGCAGTCAGGAATCTGCTTCACTGGTCTCTTCTTCTTGCAAAAGTTTTGGTAGCAGTTATATACCCCATATATACACATTCATATAAGTACATTGATTCAAGCACGTATGAAAATACAGATACGTGCATATATGAGTGTGTATGCATATATATATGTACATATATACATGCCTCTGTGTGTACATTTATATATATATGAGACAGGTTTCAGATGTGGCACTGTGTATCTATAATTATCTAGACTCTTTTGGTGAAACTTATTGTACACATGCTTATTACAGAGAAAATGACTGAACATGTATTTTACATCTTCTTTTCTCCTCCTTAATATCCATCTTGTTTTATTTTTGTATTTTGTTCCTTCTTTTCCTCTCTGGGCTTTTTCCCCTTTCTGTCTAAGTGTATTGGATATTAGATAGAGTCTAAAATTGGCTTTGCAGCGATAGTTTTGTGAGGTCTACTTAGGGAGGACAAAAATCTTTTGAATAATTGTATGTAATGAAGATGCTTTTGAATAGATACTGTGTCTCTCACCAGCAATGCTCATCCCGTGTCTGCAGCTTAATGTAAAGAGATCACTGTGCATACATGACGTGTTACGGCAGAGTGGTACGTAAGCACATATGGAAACATACACTTGAAAAGAATGATGAAAATAATGTAAATATTTGTTAGCATATTTAAAGTTAATGCCTCCATCTCAACACTAACATGTTTCTGTATGGGTACATGTGCTTTGTTTCCGTATGTATCAGCCAGCCTTTCTATGAGTGCATGTGTGTGGGAGGAAAGGATATGATTATGGATTTGCATAACATCCTGCATGAATGTAGACTGAAACTGAAAACATGGAGGAAATTATAGAATCTATTTTTAAAGTCTACATTACTGCAAATGTTGCTTCATCAAGCTCTTATCGTTGCTGATTAATTATGTAGAATGAATGAAGATGAGTTCTAGCCTTATCTTCCATCTCTGCATTGGAGAAGAAATTTAAGCAGGGTGTTTTGTGACACTCGCAAAGAGGTGTTTCAGCAGACAGTGGAGTACCATAATTTTATTTTTTTTTTGTCCCCTGGACATTCCACAGTTATTGGTGTCTCTCCTTGTGCTTGAGATTATTGATCTCCACGGTAGTAATGAAAGACAAAAAGGTCAATTTTTAAATGTGTACAGTAGGGACCACTTGCTACTACAATGGCTGATGTAGGAAATGTGTGCCCTTGCCTTTTGCAAAGATCTCCATCATGTCAACAATATTGATCTGCTGTGGGAAGACCTTGCTTTCCTATCTTTTTGTCTTCACACCACTTCTGTCCAGCACTTCTGGAATGAAACCTTTTATAGTTTTGATAGCTCCCTGCTTCCTGATTTTCTTCTCTTCCAGTATGAGAGGCACTTGTTTTAAGCCACCTGAAGCACAGGTCTTGGCTGTGCTGGTCCTTTCCTGATGGCTTCAGGAGGAGGTGACCCAGCTGGAGGGCACCTTCCCCACTACAGCACCCCAGCCTCTCCTTGCAGCCCCCAGGGGTGCCAAAGGGTGTCGGCACAGGAGAGAGTCCCTGTGGCTGTTCTCCTAGGTGGGCAGTGCAGCTGCCTGCTGTGTGGATCCAGGCTCCGCCACAGGAGACAGAAGCGGGATAGAGAGCATTAATGTAGTTTGGTGCAATCAGATGAGGAAAAAGGGGAGCAGGATATGGGCAGTTAGGTTATTATATTTTGTTATTTAGGGAAAATGAAGAATGGGTACCAGGGATGAGAGCCCAGCAACAGAATCTGAGCAATCCCAGGACTGACAGCCCCACAACTTGGGAATACAGGGAGCAGGGAACACCCCACCCTGATATCTGTGGTATGACAGCTACAGCTATCGAAAATATCAAGACATTCCTAAGATATGGACACAGAGGCATTATGTTTCAGATAATAGAGTGCCTCAGTGTTGTCATGCATTTTAACTTCCTTCCTTCCTTCCTTCCTTCCTTCCTTCCTTCCTTCCTTCCTTCCTTCCTTCCTCCCTTCCTCCCTTCCTCCCTTCCTCCCTTCCTCCCTTCCCCAGGGCCAGGTGCGAGGAGAAAACCCTCTCCCAAAACCAAACCCACCTCACACCTGACGTTCAGAATCCATCCCATTCCCCAGATTTTGGAGCTGTTTTTGAACTTCTTCCCCCTCTCAGGCCTGG
>VZTA01021327.1:126826-150105 GCA_013398855.1 Mohoua ochrocephala | reverse complement strand
TCTTTTTCTTTTTCTTTTTCTTTTTCTTTTTCTCTCCTCTCCTCTCCTCTCCTCTCCTCTCCTCTCTCTCTCCAATGCAGTGAAAAGTATAAAAGGATGCCTGCCCCACATGCTGAAAGAACTGAATCAAAAAAATCCCAACTTTCCATGTTTTCTTGAACTCCCATGTTTCTTTTTTTTTTTTTAACAGCGTCACACAGTTGTAGACAGAAAGATTGATCTGTAATTTTCTGGGTTTTTGAGGGTTTAGCGCAGTTGGAATTCTGTCAAGGAAGATATTAGCCTGGACTTATTTCTGTTCAGCAAGGGGAGGTATTAGGTATGCGAGAAGAATGGCAAAGTTTGATGCTGGTATTCACAATGATTTCAAGTTCAAGTAAGCAAACCCAAAAAGGCATTGTAGAGGAGACTCTCACTAATAACCAGAAGTTTTGGATTAGATGTTAAGTACAGGAGGTAAGAGGCACAGAAGCACATTTGGAAGGTGTGAAGAAAACTAGTCACTAGGATACAATGGAATACATCAACAAACAAGCCAGCCAACGTGAGTTTCTAAGAAAGTTGGGGAACTCAAAATGAAACCACAATTGCAGCATGTCTGTCTACATTCCCCACTACTCCCCGTCCCTGAAATAGAAAACAGAATAGAGGAAGAAGCAGGCAGTGTGCCTTTGGAAATCCTGCTTGTCAGGCTCTGCTCAAGTCCCTGGGAAGAGATAAAACTAGCAAGAAAACAGAAGAAGTGAAGGGCAGCCAAAGGGGCATCAGATAAGACGAGTGCTCTGCCAAAGAGGAAGCAGACCCCATTTTAAAGAGGGAATTGAAATAAATTGCTGTGAAATGGGAATGATGCAGAACTATATTTAAACTTTGTTTTATGTAAACTAAAACAAAGATGGAGTGCTGGCAATTAGGAAGCATCGACAAAACTTTAGCTGTTGATAAAAAATCATGTGAGACAACATTTGGTAAATTAGCTGCCCTGACTAAATAAATCCCTAATATTGAAGGGATTAATATTGAATTGCATATAATTTCTCATGTCTCAGAAAAATGGAAAAATACTTTAAGATGGGGAAACAATATAAGGAAAGACTCAGCTTGCTGATTTAAGACACCCATAAGCAGGGAGGTACCTACAAAGGATGGAGGCACCAAAGTCCCATTATAATTGGTAGCAATTTAGGGCTTTGTTCAGTTGCTTACACATAGGCATGGCCTGACAGCCTCAGGAGACAGCAGACAGCACCGGGGACTAACAGCTGTATGACAGGAACTACAGGAAACCCACGTCTCTCTGGAGCATAGGACTGCAAGCCAGGCAGGAGAGGGCAGGCCTTGGGCATCTCAAAATGAACCGGGCACCTCTGGTCCACAGCCAAATCAGGAGCTGGGAGCAGGAGATAGGTCCAGCTGAAGGCTCCAAATGCCCGTCGTCACAATTTAGCCAGATGTTAGAGCTCCTGCTACATTCCCCTAGTGATAAACAGTTCAGTCTAGCCATTGGCATCTAAACATCATACCTAAAGATTATGTCAGCTAATCTAAGGTATGGGCACCTAAGGCCCTTGAGCAAAAGACGCAGCAGACAGCATCAGTGGGCTGTGTGACACGTTACCTTCACTGCCCTGGTCTCACTTCAGACCTGTCCTTGGGAGAGGTTTATGATGGAGCAAGCTCCCCCTCCCCAGCTAATGAAGAGAGAGATGCATGGAGGTACATTCCCTCTTGGTCCAAAGCAGACCTCTAAAATATAAGGGATTCCCTTTCTCAAGTGCTTGTCGCTCCTGAGAGAGTGATTTTTCTCAGTGTTTAGAGCAACAAAGCCAGCTTCCTGGTGGTGCATGCAAGGGGAAAGCAGCTCTTTTTCTTCTCTCGGGGATTTGGAAGTGATTTCTCCTGAAGATGCTAGGGGGGCTCATTATATATGGCAAAATCAAAAAAGAACTGCAACATGCCTAATTTTCATAACTGTGGTATGTTGGCAACCATGCTGCAAAGTGAGCAGAGGCCTCGGCTCCCCTCCCTGCAGAGCTGGATCTCCCACAGAGCTGGCTCTCTGCCCCAGGTCCAGCTTGTCCTGACACTCAGAGTCCCATGGGGAGAGGCACCCACACGCACGGGGTGCTGCACGGGTCCCCGGTGAGGACGGGGCAGCCGGGGTGAAGCGGGACACCCTGAGTCACAGCGATGGGCCAGACCCAGGGAATGAGTCAGTCACTTGCCTTCACCCTCTGTGGCCCATCAGGGCCTCATTAGCTACAGGTAGCTTTATTTAAAAACAAACCCCCTTCAGTATGTAAATGCATCATAACTTAACACCAGGGCACAGCAGCCCTTGCCCATGGCTTCCTCCGTTTGCTGCTTCCTTAGGGTGAAATGAATCCCAGATCCTTCTGGCTGAGAGTTGCAGGAAGTGTGCCCACAATAACACAGTCGGATTGGATGATGAGCCGGAAAAATGGGGGGTGATTTTTCAGAGGAGGGGTTGCGAATACTTCCCGTTGACAGTTTTGTGCCCTGATGAAATACGGCATCACATCTCCACAACTCCCACTGCTGAAGAGGGCAAATAAAACGCCAAGGGGAGGGAGGGGATTCCTACAACATAAATGCATATATATCTCATGCAACTGGAAGAGATTCAATTTCCAGAGATTAAGGTGAACATTAGAGCAGAAATTCCATAAGGATGACGTCTCTGAAATTACAGAGAGCAATTTGGAAAACTGTGCTTCTCAAGCACTAAGAGGAACAAGAGTGCATTGTAAGGCACAGGATCTCTCACAGTTAATAGCTGCATTACAGTGATGTAGTGTTCGTGCTACAGTTTAACATGAATCACAATGCTGACTGATGCATAAATACCATATGATTTTATATAGGCTATATATGCACCGTGTCTATGACATTATTTTTATCTGTCCCTATAATGCAAGTTTAGAACTTCCCCGAGCTAGTCCATAAGACTTATGTACAATGCTGGGCAAAACCCTTATGAAGTTTAATTTGACCAGTGCTCAAGGAATGTGCTAATTTTTTTTTTTTTTTTTTTTTTTTTTGCATTAGGAAGTAAACAAAGTTCAGAAGTTTCCCTTGACAGTAAGCACAAGTTTATCTTCAAATGGTTTTGCAGTACTTGTAAATGAAACTTGGGAGTTCCAGTAGTTATCTGGCAAGTGACACAGACTAGGGTTAAGAATGTGACCATCCACTATGAATAGTTCCCACTTACATCTTTAGTATGTGTATTTATAGAACTACTTATTTTATGCTCAATGCATTTAGTGGTGGGATCACTGGAATTTGTTCCCGGGACCACTTTCTTTTAGAAAGCAACAGACTGCTGTCTGCTTGGGGTTTGACAAGAGACGGCATTTAACATTTATCTTGTTTACACCTAAAAATGAGGAAGGAGAGAGCCTGGTATGTATCAATTTAAGCATTCTCCTGTCCATTTTCTAGCTGAACATTCAATCATAGAAGTTGCACAAACAAATTAGGCATACAGATATACAAACCTAGTTTGAAAAATTGGGCCATGCGTGGGTGTGTGCATCTAAATATTTTACAAGCTGAACAATCACCCTGGAGTATTTTAGGTTAGAGATAGATAAATGATATGTCCATCCAAATTTACATCTAAGCAAAGATTCAAAGATGAATATGCATAAAATCTTTCAGTTACCAGATTTTCAGGAGTTATGGGTGTCCTTCCTTCAGAGCAGTGCTGGGCAGAGCGCCATGCTTTTGCAATCCAGTTACATGACACAAAAGTAGCAATAGGGCTACTGCCAGAGTCCGGGTTAATTAAAAATATTTCCAATAATCTATTTCATTGCTGCAGTATAGCAGATGTTAACAGTGACACAAACACCCAAAGAGGTAAACCAATGGAGTGACTGGGAGAGGGGATGCCCAGCGTTGCCACTCAGCCACAGTAGGGAAGGCTCACTGACAGGTTCAGGAGTTTGGGGGGGTTTTGCAGTCTCTCCACAGCATTACTTCACTTCAGCCCATATGCAATGCCTGGAGCCTAGTGATGTGGGGCTTCCTGTGGATGGGCAGTCTGGAGCCTTGCCTTTATATCTCAAACCTCCTGGGAGCAGGCAGAAACATCCGCTCCATGGTGTCATCCACATGCCTGAATGGCAGGACTTTGTCCCCTCTCCATGGCTTCACCTCCTCCTTGATGAGGGCACAGCTCCAGCAAGAAGAGTGATGAGACTTACCCTCCCGAAATTACAGTGCTGAACCATTTCCTTTTCTGAATCCAGGACTTTATGTTTCACGTTGTATTCACGGAATCTGAGCTACTGGCCCATGAAGTGGTCTGTCAAAGGCAAGCCTATGGCTAAGTCATGAGCAGAATTGGGGAATGGATTTGGAAACAGGCACTGGCTTAGACCAAAGGACATTGTTTGTTTTCCAGCAGCTTAGTCTCGCTGTTCAAGGGTGCTCCCAGGATTTCCCAGGTGACTAACGTTACCTCCTGGCACCAAAGGCTTCCCTGCTGTACTCAGTCCTACTACAAGGCTCGTATCCCATTTCCACATAAGTTAATTATTACTCTTATTGAAACACTCCCTTTTAATTAATGGGAGAGTTGATGATCTCATATGTTTATCTGTTAGCAGTTTTTATACTTTTTAATAACTAGAACCCTAGAATGACACAAACCCACCGCATCAAATGATGGTGGCTGATTGTCACCTCCGATGGTAGAGAGGGCTGTG
Source organism: Mohoua ochrocephala (assembly GCA_013398855.1). Classification (NCBI taxonomy): domain Eukaryota; kingdom Metazoa; phylum Chordata; class Aves; order Passeriformes; family Acanthizidae; genus Mohoua; species Mohoua ochrocephala. The sequence continues at coordinate 145,369 of VZTA01021327.1, read as the reverse complement.
GTTTGGGGAAAACCCTGCTATTCAGGGCCACGTTCTTCCACGTGGTGTTTGGTGTATACCACCAGCTAACAACCACTCTGAGAGGTCCAGAAAGTCTCTTTGAAGGACAGGCAATGGAAGGGGAAAAAGCAAGTCAACAACAATAAAGCTGCAGCCTTTAATGTGACACGCCTACAAGTGAGCAGTTCTCATTCCTAAGAGGCTGGCAGATTAACGCAGTGACCCTTGCAGCTGGCCCATCTGCCAAAAATTATGATTTTCTCTTCTTTTCTTCAAGGGAGATCTTTTTATTTTGCCTGCTGACTTGAAGAAGCACCCGAGAAATATATTTCCATTTCAGTTTCTGCCCATAAGAATGGGGATGCAAGTGAGGGGAAAGGAAAGAAAAGGCAAACAACTCCCCATGTGTATTTCCTGGTAGTGTTGCCTGAACTGGTACATGTCAAGCCCAGAAATACAGAAGACAGAGCACACCAGAACTGCCTGCACACTATCACCTTTACCACTTTTCCCACAGCATTGCCAACATTACATTTCTCTGCCCAGAATATTCTTGAACCACCAAAACTGGGAAAACCTGTGTGAAGAGTAAAGAAAGCCCAAGCTACCTTATTTGCCCACAGCAGTCCCTATGGGCAGCACCTATGTGTGTGCCTCTCCTCCTCCTTCCCCTGCCCTGAGATGCTGAGGGTTGGTGCTCATGGGTCTGCAGGGTCCTACTGAATGGGCACTGCAGAGAAGGCTCAGCCCACTTCTGGGTGTGGGACAAATGCAGACTGTCCAGAGATGATCCCTCCTGGTACAGATTTCAGAAAGTATATTTTCTTCATCAGTAAACAAACAATGAGTCATTTTCTGTCACATGGGAGAAAATGAGATTACAAAGGATGTATAAGTAAATAAATTAGTTCCCGTTAGTCATGGCAACGGCTCAGTGTTTCTACCCAAATGTTTTATTCCAATTCATCTTTCTGTCTTTATTTTTGTAATATTGTTACTCTTTTACTTTGGGGGATGAAATTCTAATAAGATTCTCTTGGAAATACAGATTTTAAAAATGCAGTTCTTGTGTTAGACAACTTTTGAAGACACGGTCTTTATTTTTTGACATTTATGTTCAGGGATGGAGCTGTGGGCGAAGAAATGAAGCTGTACCCTCCTCTGCCCCGATGCTGCAGGTGCTGCAGGTCTTGCACGTGGCATCTGTCACTCGACCTGCAAAAGGAGCTTTCACCACACAGGCATCTGTTGCTCACCTCCCTGCCCCAAATATGGGTGCATTACACCCTATCTGATGCCATGCGATATAGCTCTGAAGGGTTGCTGACCCCTGTCCCCAGGCACTGATGTCAGAATATTGTGATCCAAAGAACTGTTCTCTCTGGGAAAATGCCTGTTTTAAAACTTGCTTCTGCTCCAGTCTTCTCCTTTACATCTGCATCTCAGAGTAGTTGCTGAAAACTTTTTGTGTTTTCCCCCGATCCTGCAGAGATGGAAATCTTGCAGAAGAGCTGTGTTTTCATCCTTGGTTTTAATTGGTTTTTTTCAAAGATCTTATTTTGCTATAGATGCTAAATAGTCTACAAATTATATAAGATGTTTTAAATGTCTGTATTTATTACAACTCCTATAATCTCAGTCCATGCCAAAAGCGTGCTCTCCAAAGCAGGGGAAGTTGGAAACTGTCAGAGTCACGTCTTGATTTAAATGTCACAGTTCTCATCTACAGGCAAAAGTGGTTGTTACTGTTTTCACCAAGATATGAAAAAGACTTCAGAAACTATTCCAGAGAACTGAATTATTTAAGTATTACCATTATTCACAGATTTCCCCAAAACTATTTTCTGACTGGTTTTGTCCCTTATTATAAAATGTAGGAGGAATTTAGGGAGATGGTGCCTTTTTTGGTACATTCTTTAATATGTGCAACAAAGAAAATCACTTCTTTTAAAATAATATCAAAAAGCATCTCTCTCCCTCTCTGAGTACAACTGTTTTTATACCTGCAGATGTTGTTAAATATATCTGTTCTAATTGTAAAATTCACTTCAAGCTATAAAGGTGATGGCATTTTCTTGGGGCAGCTGCTCAGGAGCGACTCAGGAGCCACTCAGCTGGACTACAGAAGTATGCTCATTGGCAGCATTAGCAATATAAATCTCTTCATACTATAAATGAATCCGTTTGACTTGGTTTGAATTTTTAGGTCAGTGGACCAAAAATGTGCTCGGACCTTTAGTTCCACTGTATTTCCTGTGTCTTCAATGACAATACTTTATTGAGACTACTGTCTTCTTGTCTAAAGACATTTAATAGTCATTACCCAGCAGAGGTGATGACTGAGGGAAGTAGAGAAGGGAAAGCAGTGTGGAAGGGACTTTAGCCCCTGTGTGCACCAGCAGGTGCTGCAAGGTTTGTGAATGCATCAGGTAGACAGCCTGGAGCCATCTCTTGCCTGCTGTTTATACAAGGACTCTTCTTATTCTTGGTCTGGCAAACATGTTTAGGCTGCAATAAATTGAAACTTCCCTGTCAAATTCTTAAGGCTCTCAAAACTTGGAGACAATGTTAGTAAAAGTTTTAAATAGGGGACTTCGCAGATTATTCATGCAGTCAACTTAAAAGGCTGTGGGATTTGTTCCAGTACAGCAGAGATTTTTTTCATTATTGGTGGTAGCAATAATCATAAGCTGAGGCCTGTGATTCAGTTTATGGTGGTCTTAATTTATGATAGAAGACTTTATTTTAACAGCAAAAGTGAGAGGACAGCAAAATTCTGTTGAAGGTAATTAACTCCACAGATGCAGGGCTGAAGGCTGCTCTAAAAAGTGAAAAAAAACCCAAACAAATCTATATGGGTGATGGATTTTATCCTCTTTCTTTCCAGCAGGTTAACTTTAAAGTATCTTTTTTTAAATTGACACTCTTAATGAAACAATTTAAATACTACAAAACTATGTTTAGTTCCGCTTATTGCTGTTGTCAAGGACATTTCTACATGAAACCTGAACAAGAACAGGTCAGGTGGAGCAATATGTGGGTGAAAGCACTTCCTCTACACAAAATATAGCAAGACAGATTGTATGTAAACAAGTACTGATTCATGGTCTTGTCTTTGAATGAGAAGGACAAATTTGTTTCTAAATTCTCCATCTTCACTTCTGACTGGAGAACTGATTCTCTGATGCTGGACTGAATAAATCACAGCTTGTGTTCTGTTATTTTGATTTCTGCTTTTATTTAGTGGGTTTTTTTCCTTTCAAGAATGGAAAGTAAATATGAGTCTCACTCATATATAAGTCTCACTCATTGCCTTTCAAGGCGATCCATCTGATTCGAGTTGTTCATTTAACAGAGGAAAGTGAGGTTGAAAACCAACTCTCCAAAGGCCAGCTCTGACAGAGCAAGAAAGTAAGAATTTACTCATCTCAATCTGTCAAGAGCTGATGCTATTAATCCCTATGCTGCTGCATAACAAATACATAAGGTTGACAAAGGATGGATATTTTCATTCATTTAGATTACGGGTAAAGTAAGAAATTGAGGGCTGGGTTTATTTTTTTTCAATACGTTTGAGACATCGAAAGCACTTGAAGCAAAATCATTTCGATTCTTCTTTTATGAATGTTAAAGTATTTGTATTTTCTTGTTGAGACAGTGGGTGGGAGCAGTGGAATCAGGAGCTTTGTGTTGAATTTAATCTCTGATAATGAATTCCTTTTTGATCAAAGGCAAGTCTCCAAACAGCTGCACGCTGTAATTTCTTTGTCGTAAATGTAGCTGTATATAAAGTATACCTGCCTCATGGGATATTCCAGCAATGAATAGAACTGTATATGTTGAAAGTGCTACATAATGCCACTATAGCTGATATTTAGGTTGATACTTTACAGCCTAGGTGCCCTAAACACTTTTCTCATTACCTCATTATTTTCTCTACTGCTTATATGTGGCCTGTCCAGGCAGAATCAATTAGGAAGTGACAAGGAAAGAGGCAGAGATGTTTATAGTCAAGTCACCAAAAACATCCAGAGATTTTTTTCTTTGTATATTTGAAATATTTGCAGCTAGAGCTGGAGGGGGGAGGAGGGGAGGCCGGAATTTGGGGGTTTTGCTTGGGTTTTTTTTTAAGACTCTGATATTTGCAAACATTTGGAAGAATTTCATGGTTCCCAGGTGTTGCCTAGCTCAAGATTATACATAATATGTAAACGTACCAGCTATTTTCTGAGATTCTTGGGAAGTCACAATATAGACAAAGGTGACCAGCAGAGTCATACTGGAAATGTAAAAACTCGTGCGCCCCAGAGTATTTACTTAGGTAAGAAAAGTTTATGCAGCTTATGGAAGAATTACTCTGCGAGGAAATTCAATTTCAGTAGCTTTTTTATCTCATTTCCTTAGTTCCTCTGTCATCCCCCAAGCTCAACCCTTTCTTTAGGAGCCCTGAGTGAGCGGGCATAAATGTATTGAATTTAATGGTTGGCTTGGGAGGTCTTCCCCAAAGGACTGTTTGTCCATGATAACTGGCTGTCTGCTGCACTTACTTTGTTTTACTGGCTATAAGGACATGAGTACTTACATTTGCTCTCTTTCTCAAAATATTGTGGTTTGGCTGAGTGGTTTAGACTAAACTGAAGAGATGTATCAGTACTAGAGAAGATGGTTTATTTTGGTCTTTTTACCTGTGTGTTTTCAAACTCCATCTGTACTGTGAGCATCGGGCTGCGTGTGGGAGTGGTGCTGTGGCGGGCGGATGTGCGGGAGCCCATATTCCCCATCCCTACACACACACACACACACACACACACACACACAGAGACAGAGAGAAGTGTTTTCTCCAGATGCTCTGCTCTGTTGTAGAGGGAAATTTGGAGATGGGAGCAAGGCCAGGGCCCTCTGCACAGAAAGCTTGGTCTGCTGGGGAAAGGCAGATTTCACAGGGACTTAGTACCATGTCCCTCACAAGCACCGTGCAATTTAGCTGTAGGCAAGGCAGGGTTGACCACACACTGTGACTTGCATTAATCGCACCACTCAGACGGAGCCAGGGGACAGACTGCAGTCAAGGTCAACCAGGGCTGTCCTTGCAGTCACCCTGGCCTCACCCATGGTACAGACGACATGCTGAAGCCAGTCACTGCCCCTTCAGCTCGGCTGGGGTGCACTGCTGTTCCTCGAGGACCCCACACCTTTTCAGCTGCACTGCCTGGCTGTGCTGCTGTCCTGCTGAACAAAGGGACACCTACGTTTCACCAGAATCAGCTTGGATAAGATGTTTCTTCAGAGGGACAGTCAATATGCCCGGGCCCTTGCAGCTCCCCAGTGGCTTGGCCTCCACCTCCAGGCCGTGTACTCTGGCAGCCTGTCTCCTGCAGTCCTGCTGCCAGGACGCCTGCTCGCCCGCACAGCTGGGCTCGGCGCCTGAAGAAACCTGTTTGCACTCTGGCTGCAACGAGTCCAGCAGCCTATTGCTTGCTCCTTCCCTGGGAAAGACTACACTTAAGAGACCGGCAAAGCAGCCCTGAGCACGCTCCAGTCACGTGTAGAAAGGATTTGGATTACAGCTCTCCAGCTGCATGCGCAGCCCAAGCATCCTGGCCTTGTGCAAATGTAGTGGACTTTGCCTATTGATCTCTTTTTTTTCTCTCCAAGAGGACTTTCACACGAAACATTTGTTCAGAAGTTAATTTGTGCTGCACTAGTGATTGTATTATTATTGCTCCCATGCTGCTATGGATATAGATGATATTTCACAGGAAATCATGAAGAAAAGACTATTGCTTTGAGCAAGGCTGTAATTTAAAGTTATCCAGACAACATGACCCATGCTTGTATTCTCACCTCTATAGCATTGCAGTGGTACAATACCAGTTCTAGTCCAGGTGATGTTCTGACCTAAGTTTTCAACATGACCATGTTTATTCTAATTGATAGGTTTAACATTTTAGACACGGTTCATCAGCCTAAAGTATGAACTAGTGAGCACTTAAACCTGAGGCAAAATTTTCTTGTGTATGAATAAGAGATGCAGGAGTCCAGTATACGTACTCAATGTAGAAATGCCTTCTCTCTTTTCTTGCCTGGGATGTATGAGAGGTGTCTGCAGTTCATGGTTTTATTTTATAGAAGATATGTTTTACTGCCTCAGACTTCATGAAAATGAAAAAAATCAGTGATCATATTCAATTAGTCTAAATAGCATCACTTCATCATGTATAATAGGAGACAAAATAACCTAAAAATATGCCCAAGTAAATTGCTTCTTGCATACATACTATTTCTTTTATGTCATCCTAGTGTGAACATCCCCCTTGAACACTTTCCTGTATTGGACATACTGATTACACTGTTCATTTAGCATGCAGAAAATGAATGGAAGTGCTATTAAATACACCAACTCATTTGGATCAGAATATATCCACTTCCTTGAAAAATGAGGGTTGGGAAGAGCATGTAGGAATAACAGCAAACACATAAGTTTAGGGGGTGCAGTTCAATCTGAGAGCTGAAAGTGGAGGTGATGCTCCTGTGCCTGGCTCTGCCTGGGCTGGCAGCAGCCGCAGGGCAGAGTGAGCCAGAGCTTCTGCTCTCTGGGGCCAGGGGTGTAACTGGGAGCAAAAGAAACTGGGTGGAAGGGATAGGATTACTGCCTGCCGTCTCTCCCAGAGAACCAGAATGAGGGTCATCCACGTTCCACTGATGTATTTGTGGGAGAGGAGTCAGAGGAATTAATTTACTAATCCTACACCCCGCCTCTCTCTTCCCTGACCGCAGTCTTCCACTTCCAAATTTCCCAATATAGATTCTGTCTTCCTCTCTGCAGCTGTTTGATATTTGTAATTCTTAATAAAAAAGTGCTATTTCATAAGACTCGGAGACTTTTATTTCTTCATCAAATCCACTCCACCTAATGTACGTAAAGGATTTGTTCCCAATACATGAAAATCTGTAAACTTAGCCACTTGTAGTGGATTTTTTCTTGTCTAAATACATCTATCCATTTAATCTGAAGAAATTAGACACCTGCCCTAACAGTAAATGAATGTTCAAGAAAATCAGGGAGACTCGGAAGGCTGATTCTTCAATCACTTACAAATCATGAATATATGCTTTTTGAGTAGCCCTGAAACAGCTCGCAGGAGTAGTTTTTAGGCGGCTAAGGATGGCTCACTGCACTCCTGTAGTTGTTCAGGAGAGACAATGTGTGGGCAGAGGCTCTACATGACATTGCTTCAGCTTCCTGATTGTATGACTGCAACTTAATGAGCTGCTTAGGGCTTGACCCAATGAAAGGTTTAAGTGACTAAAAAAAGGCTTATGTATTATTAAGATTCCTGTACTCAACACTGCAAATCCATACCTTCCTGTTTGATTTCACAAGTCTCTAAATGCTGCCAGCTCTGCACCTGCAGGTGTCTGGGACCGTCCCTGATACTCTTGCCATGTCTGGGTGTGATTGCAACCCAAAAATACACCACTCGTTTGCCTTAAGGGCCTGCCAGAGTAGGCTTGGCACACAACCATTGGACAGATCCACTACAGGAGGCAGCAGTGGTTACGGAGCAGCTTTGACTATGAATATGCTCCACCTTTGTTTTTGAAGGTAAAGGCAAATTTGTGGGGCAGGAGAAAGGGTGTGTAGTGCCACTGCGTAATATGTCAGGCACTTACATGGAAAAGAGGGAGTCAGTAAAATCCAGAGATCTCTATCTCCTAGTCAGTGAAGCAAGTTCAGAGTCCCTTCATCCTGGCCAGAGGAACAGGAGTGGGATCTCTAAGAGATGCTCATGCACCATGTCTCTTGGTGCCAGGTTGCTCCCTGCAGAAGGTGCTGGCTGAGAATGTCCATATTCTGGCCCCTTTGCCCCAATGATTTGGTATCGCAAATCCCAGGGAGTCAAATAACCACTTTGTGACCCCAAAAATGGAGGTCCCACCCATCTCTCACACCCCTGCCACCACAGAGTTTCTCTCTGTATCTCACGGTGACACCAGCACTCACGCGTTGGCTTTGTACTTGAGTCACCTCGGTTCAACAACCTGGAAGAAAACAAACAACAGCAAACCCTACATAGCTTTATGCCACACTAGTGAGTCAAAGGGAGGGTCCAGTCAGGGCCAGAGCTGGTACAAGCAGGACGCGGGACTGGGAAAGGAGGAGAGGCACATGTTGCCTCTCTTCTTTGTCCTTAGCTGAACACTTTGGTGCCTGCATCCACAGGCTCCAAGTGTGCTCTATAAGGAACACACTGCCAAGCTCCGGGTTTGGGCCCCGCTCGCTCATAGTGACCACTTCTGCTGGTGAAAATACTAGCAAAGATCTGAGAAAGAAGACCAGTAAAAATTCATTAGAAAAAGATTAAGTAACATAAGCATAGGCACCTGTACAAATAGTCACATACAGCTCAAATCGTGGCTCCTTGAGATATGTTTGTATTAGATACATGCTCTCCTAGCTTTGAATAAATGTTTTCTCTCAGACCACAAACATTTATGATTTAATCTAGGAATTAGCCTTACAGACACCACAAATGGCTAGGGTAATATTAACCTTTGTCTCAGATAATCAATTGTTGTAGGTCAGCAAATAATTAATCTGATTGAAGGAGTTCTTAGGTGACACTGGTCAAACCCACACACTTCTGCACTGCTGCAGGCAAAGAACTGTGACCAAAACACTGTTCCGAATGGGACAGGTTGCTTCATCCTTGGCACTAGCTCAGCTGATGTATGTAGGCAGCAGAGATCAAGCTTACCAAGACCCTTCTGCCCACCCTGCCCTTTAGAAGGCAAGGAACTGCCAGATGAAGGCCCATAAGTAGATCACAATTTGACCTAGAGATACATAAAAGCAGTACAGCATTCATCTAACTGAGAGAAACTAATTGGTAGATATATTCCTCAAGCTGCTTTATTCTGCTTATGTAGAATGCTACATTGATTGAAGACATAAGCAGGAAGTACCTGGGAAATGACAACTGAAAAGCAGATTTGCTATATGTCTTAATTTTGCATCATAGCAAAAAAGACATTTGAGATTGAAACCCTTTTAAAATATGCATATTATTAAAGAGAAAGAAAAAGAGAAAAAGAAGAAATTAAAAGGAAAAAATGAAAATAGGAAAAGAAGGAAAGAAAAATGTCTTTTAAGAGTTAATTCTTCAGCCATTTTCCTCTGTTTTTGAGCTGGCACTCCATGACAACATTTCCATTATATGCTGTCTCTGGTGTATTGCTATCAAAGCATACAGGACTTTTCCATTGAGTGGAAAATTGGCGAGGCTTTCTTGTTTACAACTGCAAAGGTAACAACTCTGATAAAGTAATGGACATAATTATGACAATTTTAGCCAAATTGTGGGAAAAATAACTTTACGTTCCCTTAGCCTGGCCATTGCACCTGAATGTGTTATTCTTAAAATCAACACTGATGTTGCTTGTTAACAGCATCCCTGCTCGGAGAGGGCTGTGTGCACTCGGTGACCTCCTGGCTTCAACAAATCATAGTAAAAACACTCTCCCTGAAAGTGTAGCTTAAGGATTTTCACAGCAATCGGTGCTCTCAACAGGCTCAGCTTTGGAAGAAGAGTGTGAGATTGACTTCAAGAGGCAGCAAGTGAAGCTCTGGGCTAGAAGAGGAAGCAGTATCCATCTCAGCAAAGTCCCTCTGCAGTCCTTCCAGGCTCTGCTGTGGACTGCTGCTTCTTCCCAACTGCCCTTGAAAGACCAAGTCCCATATTAAGACCGAAATATAAATGGGTAGATGCTGCATCGCTGTAGTGACCACGCCATCCTCATTATAAAGATTCATACACAAAGTAGTGTGTGCAAGTCTCGTTAAGAAAAACACTCCGAATGCAGTGGAAAGTAGATCTAGGCTGTTTAGAAGCACTTAAAAAACCACAGGACTACTATTCTTTCAATGCTTTCCCTCTGTGGTTCTCAAAGTGCTTTATGGACGTTCATCAAGCTTATGTTATAACACCTGTGAGGTGTTAAACATTGCTACTTTCCCAAGGGTGGGTAATGTGATTTATGGGCACCCACGTGGAGATGTGTGAAAGTTTCAGAGATACGAAACACCCAGAGCTACCAGCTTCTGGCACACATAACTTGTGACCCCAAATGAGCACTATTAAAAATGCAACGGTGGGCTCGCTTTTATTTACCTCCTAGTAAAAAAGAGTTTAGAAGTAAAAACATTTTCAAGTGTGCCTCCACAGCTCTGAGAGAAAGAAATTTTTTATTTGCTTGCGCTTTTTTGCCTGAAGGAAGCTGAGACAACTTAACTAAAGATGCAATTCAGGCAGTTTGGTCTGTAAGTAAAACAAAGCACACACCATATTGGATGACTCACAATGAAATTGCAAGAGCAGATGAAATCAGTGGGAGCCACAAGCTTTTCCGTAAACAATCTCAAAGTTACTGACACCAAAGCACAAGGCAGTGCAGTGTTAGGCACCTGTTAGGGGAACATACAATTAAAATACACAGCATTGTGAGGCGATGTGTTGAATGGGCAAAGAGCAGTGTGGGGACCAGCACAAACCAGAGTTCATAACATCTTTAGACCAACGTGAACAACAATGTGTCAACATAAAGGCACATTTCATTCCCTCTGGCTTGGATACTTCCCAGGAATTCCGCTCCTAGGGGTATTTTGGTGGAGAGGGCCCACTGACTGGGAGGTTTGGGACAGGAATGGGGAGAATGCAACCACTCCCCGTTATCATTTTTCCCACCCACCCTCCCACGGTGAGGAGCTTTTCTCTCTCCCTACACTTTCACAGGAGCTCTGAAGCAGCTGGCAAGGGGAGGCATGCCAGCTACAGCTCTGCCCCTGGGGGCCCTTAAGGGGGGCTGCAAAGGGAACCGACCTCAAGCTCCGACCCGCTGCAGGGTTCCCTGTGGTCTGCAGGGAAACTCCTGAGGTAAATGAAGCTGTTCATTGGGATCAGGGCAGAGGAAATGGTCTTGTCCGGAGTGACCTGCAAAAGGACCATCACGACCTACCAGTATCAACACAAAGTAAATGAGGTGTGATTAAATTTGCCTACACAATTTGCCCTGTCAGCTAGGGACCTCACCCATCCAATTTAAAATCCCATGAGAGCAGGTTACTGCAGTGTTGAGCTCTACAGAAAATCAAAGTGTAGGTAGTTTCAAACCTAGAACAGACCTGATTGTTAGGGTTGGGTCAAATAACTCATTGATTGGACCGCCACATTTTCATATGCCAGCTGAACAGCACTGTGCCTCCTGCCTGGCGTGCGTTCACAGCTATGGCAAGCAATCTCCACTCAGGAGAGCTTTGGCACTGAAAGAGCTGCAATATTTTAAGTTGGGAATTTGGGGAACCATGCAGGCCTTTGGTCTGGAATAGACTATTTCTTGCTGAGAGTAGAAATTGGTCCTATATTTGGCAGATGGCACCGACTCAAGCGTTCATCCAGGGTGCTCCGATGCATATGTCCATGTATGTTCACAGACTACAGATAAACATGTAGTGACTTAGGTTAGTGTGACAAAGGTGTTTGGCTAATGAGTGCCAAAACTACAAACGCAGCTGATCCTCTCAAAATTTGTTGAAGAAAAAATAGCACCTGATATATTTCAGCTAGGTACTGGATTTTTCAGCTAAATCAGGACTGACTTTGCTGCTGCAAGCTGAAAGGCTAAAATATGCCACTTGTATAGGATGCCCTCTGTGCTTTACATCTACAAATTATCCCTCTATCATCCCAGTGAACTATTACCATAACCGTATAAAACCCAGGAATACTAAACTATCAAAGCTTTACTGACTAAGCCGAAGCCATACAGCACTTGGGTGACAGTGACAGCTGGAAAACAAAGACTAGGAACACTGATTCCTGTATTATTTTTCCTGTCTCTAGACAATTCTCATATGTAATAGAGATCAGGTAAAAGAACGGTAGTGAAGCAGATCTGAGCTTACATATGCTCAGCCATTTGCTATTGCCACGTTGCTGTCTTTGCAATAGCAACTTAAAAAGGGACTGCTTTAAAAAGCCCCAGCCAAAACCAAGACACCCCTAATTGTATTTTGAAGCCTGATTATTTTTTCATAGCTCCTTTGTCACTACTAAAAACTGTGTTCCTTAAAATAATTAATTGTGATACAACCAATATTTATAATAAATTTTACTTTACTTCAGTCAACAACCCATAGTTATGATTTTGTATAGTTAAAATTTTCTTCATCTGTGATTTAAGAATTCAGTGTTTCCAGATTTTTTTATGTAATATTTGTATTTGACCACTGATTTTTATAATGCTGTCTGGTATTCAGTTTTTCTGTTATGTAAAATCATTCAGCAATTTCAATTATAACTGATGGAATCAGGAAAATTTCACTTTCAACCATATTAGTTCTTCACACTATTTTTCTCTCAGCTAATTCTAATTTTAATTAGATTGAGCAGCAATTGATTGTACTGATGTACTATTCAGTTAATTCCACAGTGATGAGTGAGGTTATTTGCTGAGTGACAGCAAAATACCAGAGTACACTGAATTTTACAATAATTATGTACCAGTTCTACTGGAAACAGTGGTCCATCACCTTGTATACCCAAATGCTGATTTTAAAGTCACATCTATTTAGATTTTTTTTAACCTATTTCCCATTAGAAAACAAGGATGACTTCCTTTGTTAAGCGTAGAGATCATAAGCTCTGTAACATTAAGAAGGAACTTTAAAAACTGACCACACAAAATATCTTGAATTTAAATTTTTCATCAGAGGCAGGTGGAGTCTTGGTTTGTTGTTGTGTGCCCATTGTTTTTTGGCTCCCGTTATTGTAGATCATGTAGATACGGGGAAAATCATCTAGTGATCACACTACTCTTATGGTCTTCCTTGTCTTTTAATTCTGGATTGAAAAGTAAAATACAGACTACACTTCTGTATTTTCTGAACCAGAAAAAACCCAGATTAGACTATGACCATTGTAGATGATGTTTGATCTGCATGGATTGTGCATCTGTCTAGACTGTAGACTAAAACCTTGTGCACTGATCGGTAAGAGTCTGCATTACCCATTCAAACAGGAAATGTTGCATGAAGGTAAAATTCATGCCAGCATATAAAAGCAGAAAATGACTTATGCTGTCTGACCTAATTCAGAATCATCAACCTCAAACATTCAAAAATTCGATCATGACACCAATCATGAAACTAATGTAAAATCCTGATTTAAAAGCACATTGATTTTTCTTTTATCTACAGGTTTCTAAGTTCACAGAGAGCAGGCTTCCAGACTTTCCCTGGCCGTCATGAAGGATGAAAACATTGTTTTGAAGGTTGCACTTTTCGCATAATCTTATGCTTCTTGGGATCAGTGCTCTGAGAGATACAAAACATTTTGTATAAAAATTACAATAATTGGCAAAACAGTTTTCAAAGGCAGGGCCTATGATTAGTCACCGGTTATTAGAAAATAATTGGGAAGGCTAATGAGGAGCATTTGTTTCCTTCTCTGCAGTTAACTGCAGTATTGTCAGTTTGTGAAACTGACACCAGTCAGACCTCTGAAGGGTGAAGTCAGCTCTTTGATATGAAGTTGATAATTAAGGCCGTAGACACACAGTAGAGAGCCAAGTAGGAACTTAAACCCAAGGCAGCGTGATGTCACAGGATTGTTGCGTTGCCTTCACTCACAACCTGAGCTGCTTTTTCAACCTCTTGGCCCAACTCAGTGCCACCATCCCTCTGCTCCATTTGCCCAGGCTCCTGGGGTGACATGGTCCAGTAACGTATCTATGGATCTGCAGCACATCACTTTGCCTCTTTTTCAGACCATGGCTGCTGTACCAAGCTGGGATGGGCCAGAGAAGTAGTCCCGTCCAGGCACACAAATGCTGCAAGGTTGTGGCTGTGGGTCCTCAAGGAAGCTGCCATGGAGCTTGGCCCAAGGAGTTTGAGGGCCCATGGGATAAGCTTCCCTGCATCAGTAAACAACTACGTACACTTGGAAAATGTTCCTCCCAAGCAAAGAAAGCACTGGTCCCTGGGCTTGTACAGCTCATAAATTGGTCATGCAGCCTACTGGAACTCCAAGAAAGATAACCTCCTCTGTTTCTCTTCTGTTGCCTCTCCCTACACATTTTTTCCCCATGAGAGGGGAGTATCAGCTTGCAGTCCTGAGCAAAGTCCAGCGTGGGCAATTACATTTTGCTGACATAACCTACCAGAGCAGTGGAATGCTATATCCTGCACCACTGGCTCCGAACTGTTGAATGGCTCCGGCACATGTCAGGGGGTTGTGTTCCTCCCTTGAAATGGCTGCACCTCATGGCTGGAAGATGCAACGCCCGTGTCTCTGCACTGTGCATAACAGCCAACTCCAGACAGAATTTGGTATTTAAGTGCAAAACGGAGATTACACAGCAGACTCAAAACATTTAACAGCAGTATTTTGAATTTCAAAACTGTATGAAAGATCAGTTTTAACCTTTGAATAGAGTTCAAAAGATGTCCCTCAGCACACTTCCACTTTTAAATAAACAGGAGAATCAAGGGCCCTGACATTTCCAAAGCCCAAAACACCGGTTTGTTTTCCTTACATAAATACTTTGAATCTCAGCAACTGTCTACAAAAGATAACGATAGAATTTGTCATAGTAAAATGTGATCTGCTGATAGATTTAGCTTGCAGTTTTACAGCACCTTTGGGGAGCTTTGGTCCATTGAATAGAAGAATTTGGATGTATCGTGAGCTCTAAGGACACGTTCTTTCCCTCAACGTTTTTCATAAATGTCACTGAAGATGCAGCAGCCACGCAGTAAGTGAGAAAAGCAGCTGCCTTACCGTCAGGCTGAATTAGAATCATAGTGCAAATATACTTAAGTGACTCAGCAGTAACTAAGTGAGTATTTGGGATCTATTCTCCCCTGGTAGTGGTCATGTAATTCCCCTTCATCTACATGGGAACTGAGCATATGTTTTAAGCCGAAACTGAATGTGTAGTGATGTAAACCCTTCATGAAGATTTTTTTCTTGAGAGAAAAGACAGTGATAGAAGTTTTCTGTTATCTTCTGTTATTCTGTTGTTTGTGTTATTAAAATGAGCATTTTTTTCCAGGTTAGGGAGAATTGAAAAAGCACCTTTTTTTCCCCCAGAGTGCCCAGGGTTTTTTTACCTTTTCATTTGTTAGTGACACAGTATTAACAACTCACGTGTATAAATGGACTATTTAGACCTTTAAAAGGCAGTTTGGAAAATCAGGAGTAGTGGTTTTTGGAAGAGGTTAATCACAGAATCATAGAATAAATTAGGTTTTGAAAAGACCTCTCAGATCATGGAGTCCAACCTATATTAACTCAGATTTAGGTATATTTTCTCCCCAATGGCCTAGCACAGAGTGACCAAACACCTTTGCTGTCCACCTCTGAAATGGACAATGTTGTTTTCCAGATCTTCAACTTACCAGTCCCTCTTTCTCACATCCCTGCTAAAATGTGTCCCTATGGGAGTGGGTAATAGCTCATCCTCTAGATAGAGCAGCTGGTGAGAACACCTGATGCATCTGGAGAAAAGATCAGGTATTTGAGCAGCAGGCAGAAGCAGCCACCTCTGGGAGGTGGTTGCTGTCTCCTTCCACAACTGGTGTAAATACATTAGCGTGGTTTGGATCTGTATGGCTGGGATCCATATGGTCACATGCCCATCCTGGGGAAGCCACTGCTCTGCCAGGCAGATGGTAAAGCACAAGCAGCATCACTTAGGGGACAGAAAATGGGTAGTCATGAAAANAAAATCAAAAAAAAAAAAAAAAAAAAAAGAACTACAAGCCAAAAGACACACTCTTGGTTTTTTAGCCTCTTGTGCAAGACGTGAACATCAAGATGAACTGACTGCCACTATGTAATTTCAAAATAGCTCTATCACACAACCTCTGGCCTTGGGGTTTGCATGTAGCCCTGTTTGAAGCAGCAGTATGAGGCACGCTGTCTCTTTGCCAAAGACATAGATACACATTTCTATTGCTTAACCATATTTTTTCTTTTTTTAAAAGTATATAGCTATGGCCTTAGGCTGGGAAAAATATTCATGCTCTTCTAGCCGGTGTATATATTTTCTAAGGACAGCACCACTCTTATGCATATGCAAAAGTGCATGCTTAATATATTTACTTTCTTTACACAAAACAGTGTGCCTGCCACATCATGTACTGCTTTCACTTCTGTGCATATTACCCCAAATTTATCATCTTCTCATATTTAGAATGTAATTCTCACTCAAATCACAAGCAGCCAGCTTTTCTTAATAACAGTTATTCCAGAGATAACAGCTAATTATGACATTTCAAAAGGCGTACATTAATATTTCAGTAGGCTCAATGTTTTGAAATACTACTCAGGGCAACATCTTGGTTGTTTTTGCAGGGAAACCTAAGGATCCATTCAGCAAATAGGCAGTTAAAACATCCTTCAACACACAAACCCTTGCAAACACTTTCTACAGTGTCTTCTGTTGATCATAAGCCACGGTTTGGAAAAAAACAGCTTTAATGGATCGCTTCTTAATGTAATTAAGTATATTTAACAACAGTATGCTTCAGAGTCCTTAAATTAGTCTTTTGCCTCAAGACAATGTATTCATCCAAATCCCTCCCTAAAACATTCTTATTCTGTAAATCCTATTAGCATTAATCTGCTAAGGTGTGCTTTATCATTTTTTTTTCAGATACCTGGAAAGCTTTGAGAGCTACTGCTCATTCGGCAGCTTACGGTTCCAAATACTTCTGGAGGTCTAACCTAACCTGGAAACCTTGAAGGGTTCACGCCACCTTGCCTTGGACATCCTCAACGGTGCTACAGGAAAAAGAACTAAGTGGAGGATTTACTGTAGGATGGCGTTAGCACGGGTGTGGTAAGAAGGGACAAAACTGAGACCGAAACCCAACTGTGTACTGTAAATGCAAAGGAGAGAAGGAATAATTCACCTCTCTTTTATCACTTCCACAGTGCATTTTGTTCCAGAAACAACAGAGACTTTTATCTGGAAGTCCTTGGATGACCGATCCCATTTAAACTCGGCCTAAGCCTCTGCAGGCTGGAGTGAGGCCTGACCACGATGTGAGGTGGAGGCAGCAGGGACCCCAAATATTTTCCAGCTCTAAAAAAGCATGGTCAGAATATTATTTCAAAAGGAAGATTAACACCTCTCTGAACTGAAGTCAAATGCATGCACGAAAAGCCAGGAAAGGGGCTTTCTGCTCCTCCCTGAGGTGCATGCAAAGTCTTTCTTGGAAGAAAGCAGCAGCACTTTCCTTTCAGGTTTATCTCACAGGCACGTGAAAGGCACTTGGGGCTTCCCAAACCTTCAGTTAAATGCCGTGAGAATTTGTAAAAGTTAACAAGGGGAAGAGGGGGTTATTTGAGGATTTCTAAACTATTTTAAGTAGGAGCATGCAAAGAGATTGCTGAGGAAACATTTTTAAATCATCATATTTCAAGCATTTAAAATTTTTATCCCAAGATCTCACTGCTAGATTAAGCTTGGTCACAGAAAACAAGACAGCAGGGCTGCTAACTTTAATTTGGATTCAGAAAGAGTGGTGCTGCTCAGCCTTGTCTCCCAAGCCAGGAAATGTCTCCCGAGAAGAACCAGTACGGCTAACACTCCAGCCTCCTCTCCCTCGAAGCTGCCGTGTTGTAAGGGGTTTACAATGTTTTAGAGTGGCTTCCCCCTTCCCCCCTACCCACCCCGAGGGATGATCTCTCCCCATAGCCCAGGGACACTACTGGGGAGAGCGTGCCAAGGGGAAGGCACTGGGGCTGGCAGGTTGGCTATTCCCACTAGAGACCAGGGCCACCATGGGGGGCTTCTGTCCTCTGCCTTTAACCACTTGTGGAGGTCTCTCCCGTGAGCAGAGGGCACAGCGGCTGGCACGGACTGGACACATAGCCAGCCACGGGGCTCCATTTTGCAATTGGCTTACCCCAGGGGCTGGTCTGAAGTTGTGTCAGGAGAGGTTTAGGTTGGGCATTAGAAAAAGACTCTTCACCCAGAGGGTGGTTGGGCACTGGAACAGGGTCTCCAGGGAAGCGGTCACAGCACCAGCCTGACAGAGTTCAAAAAGCATTTGGACAATGCTCTCAGCACATGGTGGAATTCTTGGAGTGTCCCGTGCGGGGCAAAGAGTTGGACTCGATGATCCTTGTGGGTCCCTTCCAACACAGGATATTCTCTGATTCTGTGGCTTGGGGTGGCTGCCGTGCCCAGCACCCTCTGCCGAGGGCACAACCCCTGCGCAGGTACATACCGAGTCCCCGTAATACCAACCACCGCCCGACCCGGCTGATAAGCGGGGCGCTGAGGCTGAAACTTCGCCCCGGGCCGGCGGGGAAGAGAAGGGCCGGGAACAGCTGGGGCTGGGGCTGCGGCTGCCCCGCGGCCAATGGGCGGCGGCGGAAGAGCCCCGAGACCGCGGCTGGAAATTCCCCGGCGGCAGCGGCCCCGCGCTCCCGGCCCACGAAGCCCCCGGCCCGTGGCAGCCCCGGGGCGAAC